>CM053786.1:908888414-909393414 GCA_028749045.1 Cupressus sempervirens | reverse complement strand
GTGTTAAGTCTACAAAATAACAAAGTAGTTTGAAGCTTGAATTCAAAAAGAAGAAGGGAAAACAAAGTAAATAGAGAAAGTGTTAAAAGAATGGGTGGACAGTTGCAGAGGAGAGAACCAATGGAACACACTATGTTACTCTCAAACGTAGAAGCTATGAGAAGGTTTAATGCATGTGGATAGCTAGGGTATTTCTGAGTTTAACCACATTTGATGAGGAAGTAGTTGTAGAATTTACAAGGACATTTGACAAGGGTGAAGCTTCCATTTAGGGTTGAAGGTTGATTGCAACAGAGAAATGCATTGCTGAAGTGATTGGGTTACCTATAATTGGAGAACATTACCCTAGGACACATGATGCGAGGTCAACAAGAGCTCAATTTACTAGGCTGCCTGATCCTCAAATAGACATTACAAAGCAAGGCTACAAGAGAATGTCATTGCTGCCACCATACAATGAATTAGCCATGCACATAATTAGGTATTTTACATGCAAAGGTAGATTCTCATACTTTCATGCACACCATTTAAAATTACTTAGTTGTGTAAAGCATAATCTTGCAGTAAATATTCCAAATTTTCTATATAATATGCTTTGTATTAGTGCAGAAGAGACTTAGAAAGGAAAAGATAATTTCGTTACTCATCATGCTTTAATCAAATTAATGATAGAGAGGTTGCTTAGGGATGTGTCTCCCATGACATGGGATAAATTTGTGCAAGCCAAAACTCTACAACCCCAAGCTACCCCTAGCGAATAGCCTAGTGAGGAAAATGTAGCTCCTATTAGTGAGCTTACTGAACAAAATACCCAAGAGGCTGAAGCCGAAAAGGCCCAAGAAAATGTGCAAGAAACTATCCCTGTTCAAGAAAATGTTCCTTCACTTGTGCAAGAGACTCTGAAACCTACTACTAGTAGAGCTAAGAGGAAATGAAAACTGCAGGAAGAAATCTCTATTTAGGAAAAGGAAGAGCTGAACCCTATAGTTGTAAGAAAAAAGAGAACAAAGAAAAGTCCTGCAGCAATTACTCTTGTAGCAGAGACACCCAAAGGGAAAAGTAGGCAAAAGGTCATGATACAAGAGGAAACCCCTATAAGGAGAAGCCCTAGGATGAGAGGGAAAGTTTTCAAAGATTCTACATTGTCTAAAACATCCACCAGGGAACCCCTATGCAAATTATTTTTGATCACTCTCCTCCCCATCTTGAGATTGTAAGTATTCCTAAAAATCCTATTGAAGAATGTAGGGATGAAATCAAAGAAAATCTAGATGATACCCCAACAGACCTACTAGGTACTTCCAGCTGTAGGGATGAACCAGTTCCTGAATATGTTGATCCAAACACTACTCTTGTTCCCCATAAGTCAACATGGATTATAGATATTGTATAACATTTATGGTGGGAACAAAGAAAAAGGAAAAGAGATCATGAAGAAGATAGTGGTTCTATCACATTGAAGAAATTCCTTTTTCAGTTGTATGGATAGCATGTATTTGTTGAAGCCTTGTGGAAAGAAGAGAAGAAAAAGATGAATAAGGTTATAGTATCTGAAGGTCAAGAAATTTTAGATTTAAAGGAATAATTAACAAGCCAAAAGCAACGAATGAACCATGCCCTTAAGCTAACTGACCAGGCCCTTGCTTGTAGACCACCACCAAGAGTTTATGCTCTCTATTTGAAAGGGAAATTTATTTTGTTTCAATTAATGTTAACTCTTAAGAATGTTAATGCAGAGTACAAATCAACACAAGAATTTTATAGTCTATATCAGACTCTGCCACCTTGGCAACATAATTTACTTTGTGAATTATATGTTCATAATTTTTTTATCCCTTCAGAGACTCAATGGAATCCCTTGCTTTACATAGGAGATATACACTTAAGAGCCCTCATGCCCTAGATGTCCAATGAAGCAAATTATGATAGGTAGTTGAATAATTACAGGTATGAGGAAAGGACAAAACCTTTTCCTTTAAGAGCAGAGAGTAGAAAAATAGATGAAGTTCTTAGGGATTGGTTCACATTAACCTATGGAAAGAAGAATCTAGAAGTAAGGGACAAGATCTTTGCTGCTAGAGCTAAATTTTATGTTGATTATGAAAATCTGCTCTACTTTTCTTTTCAAAGAGCTATGACTAGTGCAAGGAGTAGATGGGCTAGACTACTTGAATCTCTTAAAAAGTTAGAACCACACAATCCCATTAACTTGGAAGTAACACTTAATAGGGTTCCAAAATATTTAGAGTTAGGGAAGCAGGCTAGACCAGAGTTGTGGTGTCTTCTAACCATGCAGCCTCCAATGCTCCTGTGGCCTTTGTATGACATTAATGTTGGTAGACTTGACAAGCTTCAAGAAGATCACAAAAGGGAAGTGTGGGAGAGAACCAAAGGATTTTACTACACTTTCAAGAGCAACAGAAAAGGAAGGACATAGATTGGAGAATTCAGGTCATTGACAAGGAAGTGCAATGCTTGAGGACAAGCATTAGTGTAATGTCCCCTTTTGAGACATTAGGGTTTATAACCTTATTGTAAATATATCTTCTCATTTTTGCTCCTCGATTGCGAATGATTCCTCTTTATTTCCCTTTATTTTTCTCCTTTCTTCTGATCTAATGCTTTTTGTTAAAATATGGGATTGACTAGTTATATCTTGAGGTGAAGATGAATTGACAAGTTGGAAGAGACACACCCTTATTCATGGATTAGAGATGTAAGCAATTTGATTAGATATTCATCCTAACATAAATAGTTCTATATTGGTTATCCATTAATTGCAATTATTGACCAGTTCACATCAATTTCTATTATTGCACATATTGATCTCTTGGTGATGGTCAGTAAGAAGCAAATTCATTTATTTGCTTATGTCCAAGGTCATTAGATGTGTATTATAACTCCTCAGATATAATTGTTATCTCCTTTATTAAAATGATTTTGGCCCTATTCAAATTGGTTTATATTCATATCATAGGTTGAATTATAATCTTATTGTTATTATCGTTATAAGAATAATTATTTTTATTATTGTTATGATAATGTTTCACTTTGTATAATAGATCAATGACAAATTATTTTCTATTACTCTTAATAAATGGTAACATTATATTTGCTTATATTATGTTAATTAATATTTATATCTTTCAAAATATAATAATTTGGGTAATAATATTCTTTAAGATAATATTATTAGTTATTCTAACATCATTAATATAATTATAATTTTATTTATTTATAATAATATCAAAAAATATTTATATTATAATATATATATTAATTTAATAATATATCAACTATATTATTAGATTATAATACTTATTAATATAGTGCATTGATATATTACATTAGATTATTATTATTATAACACGATATGATATTATTATAAATTTAGAATGTAATATCACTTTATAAAAATATTATTATTAATATTACTTTATATAAAACATTTATTATTATTTAAATTATATACTAATATGGGGACATCACAACCCTCCCCTCTCGAATTTGCTTGTCCTCAAGCAAAGACAACTTATAAGACTATCTACTTGTAATGTTAATATCCTTATGATGTAGGAAAATATAAGCATATATTGAATATAAATATTGATGCATAACTACACAAAGCAAACATGAAGTAGACACATGAATGCATGAAAACACAAAGCATACATGATGTAGACAAATGATGCATGAAGGCACAAAGTAGACACGATGAAGACACGAAGCATACACAAGACAGACACATCATACATTCTTTATAACTTTTCACAATGAAGTAGAGTAAAGGGAAGCATTTAAAATATACTTCCCTAATACGCCTTTTGATCATGGATCTTGCACACACAAATAATTATTAGCATATAATAGCTCCAAAGAAAGATGAGTCTCATGGTGATTCCTTCCCTCCTTATTACGATCATCATAAGATGGTAGATTTATAGTGCAGAGGGTGCGTGAAACAAGCTACAAGCAGTTCCCTGGAGGATATCCATCATGTGCTTGAATTTACTCCACCTCTCCCTCCACCCACTCCCTACCTTAGGATATCATAATGTGGATGAGAAGATTAATCTAATGAACATAATTATTTGGCATAGGAATCTTTCTCTCTCCTTATGATGATCATCTTGAGATGGTAGATTGACAGTGCAAAGGGCACATGAAATAGGCTACAAGCGGTTCCCTAGAGGACATCCGTCATGTGCCCGAATTTACTCTGACTCTCCCTCCACCAACTCCCTATCTTAAGAGATCATAATGTGGATGAGAAAATGAGTGTAAATCTAATGAATAGGAATCTTTCTCTCTCCTTAATATGATCATCTTGAGATGGTAGATTGACGGTGCAGAGGGTGCGTGAAATAAGCTACAAGTGGTTCCCTAGAGGATATCTGTCAGGTGCTCAAATTTACTCCGCCTCTCCCTCCACCAAATCCCTATCTTAAGAGATCGTAATGTGGATGAGAAATAGAGCCCTATGTTCCTAATGTCATCATGATTCCTTAGGAATGTATCTTAGCATTTATACATGTATCCACTTATTTTGATATTTATCTAATTTTCATTTGTTCATTTATTCACATCTATACTTCTGTATATATACATATATTTGATGTGTTTTCTCTTTATCATCACCCAATATATTTAATAATCAAGAATCCACTTAAATTACATATTCATAATGAAAATAATACTTACCTCCATATTACCTAAACATGAAGTCTATGGAATTGCTTTATGTTTGGTATATCTTTACATATTAGCATTCATCTTTGTCTTAATTTCCATATTGCCTCAGATACGCTTATCTCTTCTCTTTGTGTCCCCACATCATGTGAGAGACAATCATATTAGCAATTATACTCTCACAATCATATTTCATAATAATATTAATATTTGAGATTAGGTATTCTCCCTCTTGAGAGACAGTATTTGTTTCCATGAGTTATGAACAAAGTATCATTTAAATATTAACTCTATCTAATACTTGAAATTACAATAATCACATATATTTTATCTCATAATATTTATTTCAACATATAAATGAATAAAAAAGGGGAGTAAGTGATACCTTATATGTTGTCTCATAATTTGAAAGTTACCTTATTTGGGATTTGGCCCCACCTTCAATGTTTGAATAAGGAAATTGGCTGGTCCTTTTTTAATAAGTTTTGATTCTCGAGATATTGGCACCTTGATTTATTTTTTTTGGGTGTTTTATATGACAATTTTTCTTCAACATCTTCTCAACAGTACTTCAAATTGATTCCTACAAGAGATCCATGGCAGTAGCTAGGAGAGGTAGTAACATGACTAATTCTCTTCTCTTCACAACATCTGTGGAGGACTCTATGCTAGTTGGCAAGCCCTCCACGTAGAGCATTGCCAGCTGTACTAGATCTATCTTCCCATTATATTTATAACTCACCATTTAGGATATGTTATCTCTTCTCCCTTGACTTGATTTCTTAATAGTGTGATGATGTATATCTTTAAATAATTGGTTACCATTGTTTGATATGATCCCAAAATCACCAAGATAGTGATCACCGTTGTCAAGAATAAAAATGGTGTATGTGAAAGTTATATATACATATCTTTCTGAGTTTGTAATCCTTTCCTTTCATCGATAATTGCCAATATCTGAATATGATATGGATTTGAGTGGTGTTTATTAAAGGCATTGGGTAATTCAATGGATAATGCGACATAGACTCTATGGACCTCCTTTTCTATTTTGTAGTGCCTATCTTTTCAAATTTTTTTTTCACTATGACAGGTATTTTCTTGTTATACACATGTGGTTCATTGTCCAATAATAGGTTTTGTTACAACTTATCACCTTCTATTCTTAGGGTATTCACCCATGTGGCTCAAGATCTCACCATAAAACATGTTTTGTTCTTTATCTTCTTCATTTGTCATTTGAAGATATGTGTTGGCATGAACTGTGTATGCTTGCCGGTGACACATAAAATAAAATGACAAGGTGTTGTCAAGCACTGATATTTTTAGGTACAATAGACTTCAGTATTTCAAGGTATGCCATGCAGATCGTGACCCCCACATTTCATCTGACGTGGCATTACCAAGCTGGAAGAAGGTCCACATGGCAATTCAGGAGTGGTTGGACCCAGTGTAAGGGAGTAAAGATTCGTTGCTGTCATGAAGGCACGACCCAAACTTTATTGCCTTTCCCAGTACATGTATAGAAAGAGCTAAAAGGAAGCTGTAAGTTTCTGCAAAATGTCCATCGATTCTCCAATCTTCCCATCTCTGTCATACATAATATATTTTCTATCTATTTTTCTGTGGCATGTATTCTAAACCTGTACTCATTTTATAGATTGCAATTTATTGGTCATTGGGCCTTTCTTTTTATGATATGCTTCCAATACTTGAACACTATTTCCATGTCTGATGAATAATAGCTTTGGTTTAAGATCAAGCCCACCTCTTATATTTAATGTATAAATGCAATGCTTCTTATTATGAGCTTGAGATGCAAACATATAAGTTTGACTGATCTGATGTGATTTTTGCAGGAACTCCTTGCAACTCATGGTTCTCAAAAAATATATATGATACATTTATTTATATTGTCGTTGTAATAAGCTCAGAATTTCTTTATTGATTATGTCGAGGAACAGCAATGGAATTCTCTTCCAAATCATATGGCTGACAAGAAAAAAAAATGTCCTCTTGCAAGATGTTCATGAGTTGTTCGAGTTCGATCTAATCATCTGGATCATCCAAATCCACAAAAGAACTCTGCACAACACTGTCACCTATCTCTTCAAATCTAGAGTTTTCCCTCAATTCTTTCTTGTATGTTTGTGCCTCGATACGTGGAATGCTCTCATAGATGGATTTTTTTGTCTAATCCAAAACACTCAGATAAGTGCCCTCTACCATCAAGGGACCACTATTCAATGCCCATTCTTCCTCTATAGCAGTCACATAGATAATTAAATGGAAAACTATTTGACAGAGGCTTTAACTAACATCCTTCCCTAGGGTTTTATCACGCCAATTTTTGAGGATGTGCTACATGGGCTTGAACACATAGGTACTGGTGATGAGATTTGCATACAATTCATTTTTATAGAATTGATTTGCTGGTTAGGAATTTTGTAGATGTGATAGATTTTCAAATTTGGGTAGTTATTTCAGCCTACAAGAGGGATATGCTGACAAGACAATTGCCACCATGTCCTGCTGATGCAAGCCTCACCAGGAACGCAAGTGGAGCTGTTATTTAATAGTTTAAACCCTCTTAATGGTAGTATATTTACCACAGCATGATAATGCTCTGGTTTATCCACAGAATTGGTTGGATTCCAGATCTTTTTCATTGAGCTCGGATTCAAGAACCAATTCCTCAAAGGATTCCACCACAACATGCGCAGAAGGTTGGGGCTTCTAGGAAGAATGCATGACAAACCCAAAAGAATCTAGATAATGGCAGCTCAGCTTAGCTCGAGTTTTGATTCTCAGCTTATCTCTGGTGTGAAATCTATTTTGACACAATGCTTTGATATTTTGCAATCATATTGGATATAATTGTAGAAGTGTTTGCTTCTGTAAACTTCTATTTTTGTACAACTCCATAGGAGGGCAAGACCGAGGCTCTGATACCACTTGTAATGTCCCCTTTTGAGACATTAGGGTTTATAACCTTATTGTAAATATATCTTCTCCTTTTTGCTCCCCAATTGCGAATGATTCCTCTTTATTTCCCTTTATGTTTCTCCTTTCTTCTGATCTGATACTTTTTGTTAAAATATGGGATTGACCAGTTATATCTTGAGGTGAAGATGAATTGACAAGTTGGAAGAGACACACCCCTATTCATGGATTAGAGATGTAAGCAATTTGATTAGATATGCATCCTAACATAAATAGTTCTATACTGGTTATCCATTAATTGCAATTATTGGCCAGTTCACATCAATTTCTATTATTGCACATATTGATTTCTTGGTGATGGTCAGTAAGAAGCAAATTCATGAAAAATTATTTTCTATCACTCTTAATAAATGGTAACATTATATTTGCTTATATTATGCTAATTAATATTTATATCTTTCAAAATATAATAATTTGGGTAATAATATTCTTTAAGATAATATTATTAGTTATTCTAACATCATTAATATAATTATAATTTTATTTATTTATAATAATATCACAAAATATTTATATTATAATATATATATATATATATATATATATATATATATATATATATATATATATATATATATATATATATATATATATATATATATATATATATATATATATATATATATATTTAATAATATATCAACTATATTATTAGATTATAATACTTATTAATATAGTGCGCTGATATATTACATTAGATTATTATTATTATAACACGATATGATATTATTATATATTTAGAATGTAATATCACTTTATAAAAAATATTATTAAATTTTAATATCATTATTAATATTACTTTATATAAAACATTTATTTATTATTTAAATTATATACTAATATGGGGACATCACAATTAGTTTAGTAGGGGGTAGATGATGAGACCAAAATTTTCCTTTATTTTATGATAGTTTTAAGATACTTCATTGATACTCTATTTTATCTTTGTCAAAACATTTTTGGACCTATGTTTACGAAACCTATGATAAACCTATGGGTAGAAACTATGCCATCTTTTGCTAATATTATATATAGTATGCAATATTTCATACAATTATCAAAATGTGCATTCTTATATTTGAATTTAATTTGATAAATGTTTATTTGCAAACGTGTCATTGTGTTGAAACTAACCTATTAATAAAGAATGAAAGATGATTGGAGGAATTCAAAAGTTAAGTGCCAACAACATTCAGGGAGAAGAGAATGCTAAGGAGTAGCCACGGTGGATGAAAGTTGCAACGGTTCTAGAAGACACAACACCGAGTAAGGAGGAGCTATGAAGACTTATTAGCTTCTCTGCATTTATTCTTTGGTGAGTAGATGTTCAAACTTTATTATTCCTACCTTTAGCTATTATTCTCTCTTCCCGCCTTCAGTTGTTATCCTCCTATTTTCTCTTGCAGATTTAAAGCTAGGTCATTTTCTTTTTTGTTATGGAATAAATGTTGATTTCCTATATATATAGGAATCGACCCAAGTGTGTTAAGTTTTTGAACCAGTTAGAAGAAATAGTTTAAGAGAACAGACTATTAACTTTCACAGTTCTATGTTATGTAATGAATTTTTGAAATCTAATGAAATAGTTTTTGGCTTCTATCTTATGTTAGTAGTTTAGTGAAGCCAACCAAGGGGGACCACTTGGAAGGTGGATTAGATTAGGATATAATAGATTTATTTCTAAGCATTCTTAGTTTCATAGTTAGAAGTTGGAAGTTTCTTCCTGGAGCATCTCATTTTGTGAATGTTCTTGCAACGTATGTGAGAATAGTTATTGTGGATGTACCAAGTTGGAATGTTTTTTATAATTTCATTGTATTTCCAATATCGGTAGAATTAAATGTGTCAGTTTCCTACAACAATAGTGTAAGTTCTTTTTCTTGCACTTTACTTTCCTGCAACATAAGCCTAGTGACTCATTAAGAGACCTAGTGCGCATACTGTGCCGACCATTTCAAGTATATGTCCCTGGGTTGACAAGATTAAATGCACCTCATAGCAGGAAAAATAGTCCTTAGTTTGAATATATTATTCCTAAGCATGAACTCAAGAATGACTATGATACACCTATTATGAGGCAGATCATAGCTCATAGAGGATTCAAAGTATATTAGATGGATGTTAAATCTATGTTCTTGAATGGAATTCTTGATGTAGAAGTCTACATTGAACAACCAGAAGATTTTGTTGATCCTAACAAAAGGGACATGGTCCAAAAATTACACAAAGCACTATATGGTCTCAAACAAGCCCCCAAAGCTTGGTATGAAAGACTGCATAACTATTTGATACAGATTGGTTTTCAAAGAAAAAATGATAACAATAGTTTGTATATCAAGGAAGGACCAGATAAGAAGATTGTGTTTGCAAAAATATTTTTTGATGATACTCTATTTACAAGAAATGATGACTTATGCAAAGTATTTTTAGAACAAATTAATAAATAATTTGAGATGTCCATGTTTGGTGAGATAAAATTCTTTGTTGGATTGCGGATACAACTAAACAAAAATGGTATCTATATCACTCAATCTAAGTATATCAAAGAGATACTCAAGAATTTTGGAATGGAAGATTCAAAACCATTTGAAACCCCCATGTGTACTAGACTTAAGCTTACCAAAGATGATGACCCCAAAGAAGTAGATAAGACCTTATATCAATCAATGATTGGGAAATTGTAGTATGTAGTACATACAAGGCTTGATATTGCTTTAATAGTTGGGATAGTGGCAAGATTCTCAGCAAAACTCAGAGAAAACCACATGATGGAAATCAAGAGAATCTTGAGATATCTGAAAGGTAGTGAAGACTATGGATTATGGTACAAACTTGGATGAAATCTTGACTTAAAAGTGTTTACTAATACTGATTGGGCAGAAAATCTTGATGACATAAAAAGAATTAGTGGTGGAGCATTCTTTCTTGGTAAAAAATTGATATCTTGGACAAGCAAGAAGCAAAACTGCACATCTCAATCCACAATAATAATAAAAAATGTGGTAGTAATAGTAAACTATTCTAACATTGTTTGGTTCAAACAATTGCTAGAAGGAATGGAGGTTGAAATCAAAGATCCAGTAGTCATGTATTGTGATAACACCAGTGCAATCAACATATCAAAGAATCCAATGATGCATTCCAAAACAAAGCACATTGCTATAAAGCATCACTTTGCAAGAGAATTAGTACAAGACAAAGAAATTAGATTGGAATATGTGCATACAAAAAAATAGATTGTAGATCTATTCACCAAGCCATTACCTAAGGATGCATTTTTGTATCTAAGAGGTAAGCTAGGGGTCATTCCCCTATCTAAAGCTCACTAATAAAGTTTAGTGATGCTTCAATAGGAACCAAGTTCAAGATCAATCAGTTGATGCAACATAGTCAAGAACATATTGTAGATGAATCAATACTCAAGGTACATTAATACTAATTTGACATGTGTTGTCTTTGACATGTGTTGTCAGAAAGAGAGAAGTTTACTGTCATATCTTTTTAAAATTTTGTCAATCCAAGAGGGAGAAGTTAAGTAGTTCCTTTAAAGAGGGATAATGCTACAATGTAGGAGAAGTTTTCTGTGTAAAATCAAAAGAGGGAGAAACTTTCTGATAGAGGGAGTATTGTTCTCAAAATTTCATTGTGCTATGACATGTTGTGTTGCCATCAATGCAAAAGAGGGAGATTGTTGGATACAATTGATTAATTGTGTGTTGTCTTTGATGTTACACAAATGTCATATCAGTTGATAGTTAGTGCATGCCAATCTCACTTGGTCAATGAAGACGATTTTCCCTGTCTACTGAGCATTCCTAAGTTTACACTATGAAAAAATAGTGTCTACTAAGCTCACTCAAGCATCGAAGAAATTTATGCAGAAAAGAGTGTTAACTGAGCTCGCTCAGTTAATGAAGAAAAGTTGAACATAGTTAGTGTTAACCGAGATCACTTAGTTACCAAAGGAATTTTGTAAGTTCATAGTGTTAACCGAGCCTCTGTTGGTTATCATAGGAAATTGTTTTAGAATTAGTTTCTACCAAGTTGGGTCAGCTAAAAAAGGATTTTATTATTTTGGCATGTGAAGCTTAATTACTTTACCTATTGATTCTAGCCAACTATGGTAATGAATATTGGTTATTCTAATTTGTATTTGAGCCGACTTGCCAATCTGGAAGGTATAAGTAAAAGGTCAAGTTGTGATTTCAAAGTATGAAAGAGGTTTCGATTGAATTGGAAAGAGATAAAAGGAGGAAGTGAACTTGAAGGATAAGCAAGTATCCTTGTGGAGCAAAAAAGTAATATTCAATCAAGAAGGATCAAGTTTTAACCAGAACAAAGATCCATAGTTAGCAATTCAATTGCATCTCAATCATGTCGTTTCATTGTTACTCTCTAACCATTGTAGCAGTGATCTAAAATCTCTTAACAAAGTTGGTTTAATAGCCATTTGTAAATCCACTAACAAGATGGCAATTCCATTGAATTGTTTCAAGACCTCTAACAAGGTCATTCCTAACAAGGTGATTAAATCCTTTAACATGGTTACACCTAACAATGTGTTTTGTAACCTTTAATAGGGTTGGCTTTGTTGGAAATATAGATGGAGTAATTGAAGGGGGGGGGGGAATCAGTTACAACAAAAATAAATCCATAGATCCCTTAGATGTTTGATAAAACTAGTTACTGCTGTTATAGAAAATGTTGTAACTCGGTTAATACAGAGTATGTCTTATTTTAATAGATTTAACATCAATAGAAATACCTTGAAAACATGAGAGAAAAGAAATGTACACAAGAGACACCAGATTTAACATGGAAACCCAATATGGGAAAAACCATCAATATAATTAGTTACTATTTTTCACTCTCCTAAAGTGAGCTTTGTTAGGAGCCAACTTGGTTAAAGGTTACAAAACACACTGTAAGGTGTGACCTTGTTAGAGGATTTAATCACCCTGTTAGGAGTGGCCTTGTCAGAGGCCTTTGAAACAATTCAACGAAATTGTCACCCTGTTAGAGAATTTACAATTGATTGTTAAACCAAATTTGTTAAAAGATTTTAGATTACTACTAAAGTGGTTAAAAAGTAACAATGAAATGACCTATTTGAGATGCAACTAAATTACTGAATCCAGATCTCTATTCTACTCACAAAAACTTGATCCTTCCTGATCCAATATTTGTTAGTGTAATTTTTTATTTTTCCTATTTTGATAGGTTTTTCCTACACTTTTAATAATCTCGCTTAGGTTAATAAAGCATGTCTTATTAGGTGAATGGTTGTGAGGTGTCACTTTCCTACATGTGAGCATCCATTAGCTATCTTGGAAAGATACTTTGCTATCTTTAGTCCAATATATGGTTGCTCCTCATTGGTTGGTGTTGCCACCTCCTCCCTCTTCCTAGCCTATATAAGCATGCTACCTGGCTTGTATTTGCATCTCTTGTTTTTGCATCCTTTTAATGCTATTTTGCTTCCAGCATTTGCATTACTTTCTTGGAGACTAACTCTATGATGCTATTTTGATTTTGTATCATTTCCATTCATAGTTTAGATATTTACTCTTTGCACTAGTTTTCTGGGTTATTAATCTTTTTTAGATTCTAACATGGTATCAGAGCTTTTCTATGTGCAAGAGTAGATTTTAGTTTCCTTATTTGAGAGATTGGGGGGGGGGGGGGGGCGCAAATAAACTTTATTGTAGTTTTTTGAAAAAAGAAGTATGCTCTTCTCGTGCATCTTTGGATGATCCTGAAAATCAGAAAAGTTTTGACAAAAACAGTTTTTCTCTGGGGTTTCAATCTCAAATCTGACAACCAACTTCAATGTTTGGAGTTTTCAATCAGTTTTGCAGGTTCCAGCATGCCATTAATGGACTTAAGAAGCTGATCCAACATTTGCATGTCATATTTTGGTTTCTGGGGTCATTTTTTGATTTTTGGAGCCATTTTTTTACTGTTAAAGGTGTCCGATTTACACTACAATAACATCTTTTGTACATCAGCAAGAAAAATGCTTTCTGGGTTTTGTTCGCAATCTCAAAAAACCATCTGAGTATCTTTTAGATTTTGCATGCAAGTTGTATATTTTTCAAAATTGAGCATGTAAAGCTACAACCATACCCCTCTCCGTTGGCAGTCGCAGATTTGAATGCAGTTTTCAAATGTCTTTTTCTTGCTCATACGGACTCCGATTTTGATGATTCTTGTTATGAACTTGGCTATTTTTTTGTGCTCTATCCACTAATGGAGTTGTTTTTTTATTTTCATGCATGAATTCTTTAGAAATTGCAGATTCTCAGCCGTGACTGTGCACAGTTCTCATTTTGGAAACTTCGAAGGATCATAACTTTCTCATACGACCTCATATCGAGGCGATTCTTTTTTTGAAAGTGCATAATTTTTTGAGTAGATCATAGTGGTGCTATTTATTTTCTTGATTATTGTGCCCAAGTTTCACTTTCAGCATATTCTCTTCATGAGGGTTTGTAATGCATTGAAATCAAGACCACTAAGTATCTCTTTCTAGTGGTAGTTGTAAATGCACTAAAATAAAGTTCCAAATAATATTTTTTTGGGGGGGGGGGGGGGGGGGGCGGGTTCTTTGATTGAGTAAAAAGGGGGGGGGCATTGTCGTGGCTGGGTTCTCTTCTTTTTAGCATTTCTTTGCATCTCTTCATCATGGATCAAACAAATATGCCCATCCTAACTCCATACAATTACTTTGAGTGAAAATCACGCATGATAATTCACTTAAAGAAAGCTGGATTAAATAGGATAACTATGGGACTTGAAACTGAACCTGCTAAAGATGAAGACAAGCCTAAGTGGTTTAACAAATGTGATGAGACATTTGGAACATTGTGTTTGTCTGTTTCTCCAGACTTGTTATTTCACATTGAGTCTTTGGATACACCAAATAAAGTATGGACTAAGCTAGAAACACTATTTGGCACACAAGATTCAATGAGGGGTCATATGTTAGAAAATGAATTAATTAGTTTGAGTCCAGACAATTTCAACACAATCCAAGATTTCTTCACTAAATTGAAATCACTAAGGCTACAATTAAAATAATGTGGAATTGAAAAGAAAGATGAACAACTGATTCTTAGTATTCTCTCTAAGCTAAGTTCAAAATATTCTGTGTTTGTCTCTACCTTCTATGCTACTAAGGGTGCACTTGGTACTCAATTCACCATGCCATCTTTAGATGATTTTGCTGTCAATCTCACTCGAGAATAGGACAAGCTAATCCAAATGGGAATTCTTAAGTCCTTTAAGTCACATGCCTTGGCTGCTAACCAAGACACAAAAGAAAAACAAGGACAAAGTAGTAACAACAATAGTAAGGAAAAGAAATAAAAGAATAGCGAGGAGAAGAAGGATCAGATGCCGATTTCTTCAAAAGCAACTATTGATACACCACCTTCCAAGGGCAATAAGCCTAAGAAAGAAAAGGTCAAATGTTCCTATTGTAAAAGACTTGGTCATGATGAACATAAATGTTTGCAGAAACAACTTGATCACTTGACATACATTCTTGAGAAGAACAATATCAGTGTTCCTAAGTCTATCAAACAAAGTTCTAATGAAGGGTCTAACAAGGAAAAAGAAAACAGCAAGGGGAAAGGAAAGGGCAAGACCCTTTTTGCAGTTGCTTCCTCACCTTCCACTTGGGTTATTGATTCGGGTGCTTCACACCACATGGCTTCATCTAAGGAAGAACTTGCATCCTTGGAGCTGTGTACTATGCCTTCTATTTTGATGGGTGATAACACTCTTGTTGAGGTGTGTGGGAGAGGGTCTATTGATGTGGGGGATGGTACATTCCATGATGTTCCTTATGTACCGTCATTGTCAACTAATCTCCAATCGGTACACCAGATCACTTGCACAGGTTTAGGCAAGCAGGTTGAGTTCACTCCTAGCTCAGTGGAGATATGTGAGTTGCACAATGATTCTATAGTTGCAGTTGGGAGAGTAGATCATCAGTCATGACTCTATATGTTTTCTCACTTTGTTCCTGATCCTCCTTTGACTGTTTCACTCACTCACTCTAATGATGTGAGCAGATTATGGCATGAGCGGTTTGGCCATCTTAACTTCCACTACTTGCATCAGCTTAACCAGTAGAGCATGGTCACAAGGTTGCCTTCTACTTTGACATTGGAGTCACTTGGAATACATGATAGATCTTATAATGGGTCAGATTCACTTGAGCAATCTTCTACCTCCACTTCTGATGCAGAGAGTGATTCAGAGGACTCACCTCCTTCTTCTCCTAGTCATCATTTATAGGTTGATGATTCTCCTCTAGATTCTTCATCTTCTAGTCCACTTTGGGCTAGACAAACCTTGCAGTTTGCAGGTGATTGGGTTGGGGATCCATCAGAAACCAAGCAGATTTGTTTACAATTCCAAGATGCTCTACATATCTTCATTGCTACTATCTCAAACCCACAGTCCTTTCATGAGGCTTCTAGTATTTTCGAGTGGGATACAACTATGCAGGAAGAGTATAGTTCCTTGATGAGGAACCACACTTGGAATCTTGTCCCTTTTCCTAAGGGAAGAAAACTTGTTCGATGTAAGTGGATCAACTGGACAAAATTTGCAAGCTTTGCTGGAGGTGCGGGATGCTTCATCTTTGGGGGGACCTCTTCCTCTCACTTGGAGTCCTAATTTTATTTGGGGAGTCTCTTTTCTCTCTCTTTTGGGGGAATTTTATGTACATAGGTACCTCATCAGGCTTGACTTGCCAGGACCCATTTTTACATCCACCTAAGCTTCGCTTATGGGGGGGGTGTTAGTGTAATTTTTTAATTTTCCTATTTTGATAGGTTTTTCCTACACTTTTAATAATCTCGCTTAGGTTAATAAAGCATGTCTTATTAGGTGAATGGTTGTGAGGTGTCACCTTCCTACATGTGAGCATCCATTAGCTATCTTGGGAAGATACTTTGCTATCTTTAGTCCAATAGATGGTTGCTTCTCATTGGTTGGTGTTGCCACCTCCTCCCTCTTCCTAGCCTATATAAGCATGCTACCTGGCTTGTATTTGCATCTCTTGTTTTTGCATCCTCTTAATGCTATTTTGCTTCCAGCATTTGCATTACTCTCTTGGAGACTAACTCTATGATGCTATTTTGATTTTGTATCATTTCCATTCATAGTTTAGATATTTACTCTTTGCACTAGTTTTCTGGGTTATTAATCTTTTTAGATTCTAACAATATTACTTTGTTGCTCCACAAGGATATCTACTCATCCTTCAAGTTTTCTCACACACTTTCTTTCTTAATTCAATCAATACATTTGCATACCATTGAAAATCACAACTTGAACTTATAATTATATCATTCAGATTGTCAAGTTGGCTCAATACAAATTACAATGACCAATAATCATTGCCATAGTTGGCTAGAACCAATATTTGAAATAATTAAGCTTCATATCCTAGATCAAAAAAATCCTTTGGTAGCTGACCTAGCTCAGTAACACTAGTCCAAAAATAATTTCTTGTGTTAACTAGAAGAGGCTTAGTTAACATTGCAAACTTGCACAAATCCTTTGGTAACCAAATGAACTCGATTAATACTAACTCTGACCAACTTTCCTTTGTTAACCATGGAAACTCTGTTAACATTGATTTCTTCATTTGACGACTGAGTGAGCTCAGTAGACACTGCCTAACAAATGATATGACATTTGTGTGATATCAAAGAAAACACACAATTAAATAATTGTATCCAACAATCTCTGTCTTTGGCATCGATGGCAACACGACATGCCATAGCACAATGAAATTTGAGAACAAGACTTTCACTAACAAAAAGTTTCTCCCTCTTAGATTTTATACCATAAGCTTCTCTTTTATGCAGTAATCTCCCTCTGTGAAGGAATTACATAGCTTCTTCCTTATGAAATGACAAAAACAAATTTTAGAAAGATATGACAATAAACTCTCCCTCTTTGACAACACATGCCAAAGACAACACATGCCAAATTAGTATCAATGTACCTTGAGTACTGATTCATATACAATGTTCTCTTGACTATGTAGCATCAACTGATTGATTTTCAATTAGGTTCCTGTTGATGCATCACTAAAACTTCACTTAGTGGGCTTTGGATAGGGGAATGACCCCTAGCTTACCTCTTAGATACAAGAATGCATCCTTAGGTAATGGCTTGCTAAATATGTTTTCAATCTATTCTTTTGTATGGATATATTCCAATTTGATTTCTTTGTCCTACACCAATTCTTTGACAAAATGATATTTTATAGCAATATGGTTGGTTTTGGAATGCATCACTGGATTCTTTGATATGTTAATTGCACTTGTATTATCAAAAAACATGACAACTGGTTCCTTGATTTCAACCTTCATACCTTGCAACATTTGTTTAAACTAAACAATATTAGAATAATTCACTAATACTGCAACATTTTTTATTTCAGCCATGGACTGAGATGTGTAATTTTGCTTCGTGCTTGTCAAAGATACCAACCTTTTATCAAGAAAGAATGCTCCACCATTTGTGCTTTTTCTATCAACAATATTTCCTACCCAATCAGCATCAGTAAAAACTTTTAGGTCTAGATTTCCTCCAAGTTTATACCATAAACCATAGTCTTCAGTGCCTTTCAAACATCTCAAGATTTTTTTGATTGCCATCATATGATTTTATCTAGCTTTTGAAGAGAATCTTGCCACTATACCAACTGCAAGAGCAATATCAGGTCTTGTATGAACTACATACTATAATTTTCCAATCATTGATCTATACAAGGTCTAATCTACCTCTTTTGAGTCATCATCTTTGGTAAGCTTTAATCCAATACACATGGGGGTTCCAACTAGTTTTGAATCTTCCATACCAAACTTCTTAAGTATCTCTTTGATGTACTTAGACTGAGTGATGTAGATACCATTCCTACTCTATTGTATCTACAATCCAACAAAGAATTTAATTTCACCAAATATAGACATTTCAAACTCTTTGTTCATTTTTCTCTAAAAATTCTTTGCATAGATTATCATTCCTTGTAAATAAAGTATCATCCACAAATATTTTTGCCAATACAATCTTGTTATTTGGTCCTTCTTTGATATAAAAACTACTATTATCATTAGTTCTTTGAAAACCAATCTATATAAGGTAATTGTGTAATCTTTCATACCATGCTCTAGAGCTTGTCTTAGACCATACAAAGCTTTGTGCAATTTGCAAACATGTACCTTTTATCTGGATCAAGAAAACCTTCTAGTTGTTCAATGTAGACTTCTTCATCAAGAATACCACTGAGAAATATAGATTTAACATCCATCTGATATACCTTAAATCCTTTATGTGCTGCATATGCAAGTAAGGTCTTGACACCTTCCAATCTTGCAACAAGAAAAAAAGTTTCACCATAATCAATGCCTTCTTCTTAAGAGTAGCCTTTACATACCAATCTAGCTTTGTTTCTTGATACATTTCCATTTTCATTAACTTGTTTTTGAATGCCCATTTATTTCCAATCACATTTTTACCTTTGGGCCTAGGTACAAGAGTCCAGGTTTGTTTCTTCTCTATTGGTTCTATTTCTTCATTCATAGACTCAATCCAACTTTCATTTTCTAATACATATTTAACACTTCTAGGTTCAAATTTAGCAAGTAAACAAGTAACTTTTAGCTTACTTCTTGTCGTACCTTCTGATTTATCTCCAATAATCTAATCAGGTGTATGATGTCTTCTAATATATTTGGCTAATATAGGTTCCTTGCCTTTTGAATTAATTGCATTATCTTCCTCTTGATTTTCAACTTGAGATTTAGTTTATTTTGTCTATGGCTCAGGTCTTTCAGACTTGGTAAGCATTAGCTTGGTAGCTTCTGATTGTAACTCAGGTCCTTGTGAATTAGTCTAAACTATTTGCGACTTGGTAACTATATTGGGCTCAGTAGATGAAGTCTCCTTATTATCAAATATACCTAGCAAAGTGTCAAATTCATAGTAGACAAATCTTCTGTAGTCTTCTAGTTCTTTCTTTCTTTCATCCTTAGCCTTTTCTACAAACTCATCAATTCTCATATGTGCACTTTCTATGATTTTATGAGTAGACAAATTCAAACATTTATATGTCTTGCTTTTGCTAGAGTATCTTAGAAATATACCTTCATCAACTTTTACATCAAGCTTGCCTTTTCTAGAATCTTTCAATATATAACATTTATTTCCAAACACTTTTAGGTAACTTACATTAGGTTTGTATCTATACCACAGTTCATGGGGAGTCTTGTCTGAATCCTTTTTTAAATAAACTTGGTTCAAAGTATGAACTACAATGCTAATAGCTTCCTTCCAATATTTGATAGCAATGTTCTTTTCAATCATCAAAGTCCTTGCACAATCCATGATGAATCTATTCCTCCTTTTAGCTATTCCATTCTGCTTGGGAGTATTAGGGGTTGATACTTGTCTTTTGATTCCTCTCTCAATGCAAAAATTGTTGAATTCATTGGAGATGAACTCACCACCTTTGTCTGATCTTAAGGATTTCAATCTTTTTCTAGTTTCCTTTTCTACTTTTGCTAAATACCATTTGGATTTTTCAAATTCTTTTAACTTCTCTCTTAGATACATAACAGTCATCATTCTAGAGTAGTCATCAACAAAAATAATAAAGAAGTTTTCTCCACTATAGCTTTCTACTCCAATGAGTCTACACAAATCAGTATGCACAATTTCCAAGATATCTTTAGATTGATAATTTTTTCTTTTAAAACTAGTCTTTCCCATTTTGCCAATTTGACAATTCTTACATAAACCAACATCTAGTTTCTTCAAACTCGGAATACCTCTTACGTTCCTAAATTTTCTTTTTTTCACCATGTTATCAAAATTTACATGACATAACCTTATGTTCCATAACTAAATTTCTTCAACTTGAGCAATAAAACATGAGGAATCACCAAGATCAAGATAGAATAGGTTACCTTTTGTTTGTTTTCCTGATCCAATCAGTTTTCCATTGTCATCCAATAGTCTTGCCTTACCATGCATGAATTCTACTTTAAATATAATGTTGATAAGATATGCCACACTTAGCAGAATATGATTTATTCCTTTAACTCAATAAGCGTTGTCACATAAAAGTTCATTGGTTAATGAGATACAACCCTTTCCCTTGATTCAACAAGGTTCATTGTCTCCAAATCTTACACTACCTCCATCATAATATTCAAAATATTCAAATTTTGTTCTATCTCCAATCATATGATGTGAAGATCCACTATCTATGATCCATGTATCATTTTTTCTAACATGAGAGATAAGTGCCATCTTATCTCCTTCATCATCAGATTCATCTTTCACAACAATGTATACTATTTCATCTTCACTATTATCAGAATCCTTAGCCATAAAACAAGTTTTCTTACCTTTGTCCTTGTGTGATTTATGACTTTTAAAATCCTTTTTTCCTTTGTACTTGTGACTCTTCTTTTCATCCTTGCTATCTTTGTTTGGGCATCTAGTAGCAATATGACCAACTTCTTCACATGAAAAATAGATTAAGGGAATTTTACCTTTGTATTTTTCTCTACTTCTAAAATATTTCTTTGCAAGAAGAGCTTCAATGACTTCAAGATAACTATCAGAGCTTTCCTTAGTTTCCTCTTCACTTTCTGACTAATTTTCCTTTATCTTCTTTCCTTTTTCTTTGATTGAAAGTTTGGCCTCAAAACTAGGCTGATTATTTTTGGAAGCTGGAACATAATTGTCAAAATTGTCTAGCTCAAAAGTTGTCAATCTTCCTACTAGGGTATCCAAACCTATCTTGTTACTTGAATCACATCTTATTTCTTGAATAGTAGATACTCTAATTGCATAGATGGGAAACAAAGTTTTGTGAATTTTACTTACAACCATTTCTTCTTTGATTTCACCTCCAGATGCTCTAATTGCACTGACACTGGCTTTAACTCTCTCTACATATTTGGCAACATTTTCATCTCCTTTCATTCTCATCTGATCAAATTGTCCTCTAAGACTTTCTACTTTGGCTCTCCTTACATTGTCATCACCTCCATAGATGTCCTTGAGTTTTTTCCACATTGAAAAATAGTTTTACAATCCTTGACCTCATCAAATTCTTCATAGCTAAGAGTAGATGTAATATCAATCATGATGATGTTATGATTCTTTTTTTCAGCAAGATCTTCAACAAATAATGTAGTAGTGGGAGTTTTGTATTTTACATCAAGGTATTTGCATCTTAAATCACTGATGGTAGCTAGATGAAGCCTCATGAGTCCCTTCCATGCTAAAAATTTATCTTTGTTAAGCCTTGGGATTTCTCTCTTATAAGACATCCTAATCTTTAGCTTAGGTCCTTGAAACCTTCCTACAAGCACCAAAAGCTCTGATACCAATTGTTGGAAATATAGATGGACTAATTGAAGGGGGGAGGGGGGGTGGTTAATTTGTTACCACAAAAATAAATCCACAGATCCCTTAGATGTATGATAAAATTAGTTACTATTGTTACAAAAAATGTTGTAACTCTATTAATGCAGAGTATGTCTTAATTTAATAGATTTAACATCAATAGCAATACCTTGCATACACAAGAGAAAAGAAATGTACACAAGAGACAACAGATTTAATGTGGAAACTCAATATGGAAAAAACACCAATGTAACTAGTTACTATTTTTCACTCTTTTGAAGTGAGCTCTATTAGGAGCTAACCTAGTTAAAGGATACAAAACACACTGTTAGGTGTGGCCTTGTTAGAGGATTTAATCACCCTATTAGGAGTGGCCTTGTGAGAGGTCTTTGAAACAATTTAATGGAACTGTCACCCTGTTAGAAGATTTACAATTGGTTGTTAAACCAACTCTATTAAGAGATTTTAAATCATTGCTACAATGGTTAGAAAGTAACAATGGAATGACCTGATTGAGATGCAATTGAATTGTTGAATCCAGATCTCTATTCTACTCACAAAAACTTGATCCTTCTTGATCAAATATTACTTTGCTACTCCACAAGGATATCTACTCATCCTTCAAGTTTTCTCACACACTTTCCTTCTTAATTCAATCAATACATTTGCATACCATTAAAAATAACAACTTTACCTTATATTTATATCATTCAGATTGTCAAGTATCATTTCGATTGTCAAGTCAGCTCAATACAAATTATAGTGACCAATAATCATTTCCATAGTCAATTGGAACCAATATTTGAAATAATTAATCTTCATATCATAGATCAACAAAATCGTTTGGTAGTCAACCAATCTCGGTAAACACTAGTCCTGAAACAATTTCCTATATTAACCAACAGAGGCTCGGTTAACACTACAAACTTGCACAAATCCTTTGGTAACTAAATGAACTAGGTTAATACTAACTCTGACAAACTTTCCTTTGTTAACTATGGAAACTTGGTTAACACTACTTTCTTCCTTTGATGCCTAAGTGAGCTCGATAGACAATGCCTGACAACTGATATGACATTTGTGTGACATCAAAGACGACACACAATTAGATAATTATATCCAACAAGCTCTAATAGGGCTCACTTCAAAAGAGTTGATGGTTTTTTCCATATTGGGATTTGACATCAAATCCTAGTGTCATATATGTTCATTTCTTTTCTCTCATGCTTGCTAATTAAGGTTAAGTATTATTGATAACATCCTAAGGATAATTGATTACCAAGTGCCTTCAGTATTTACTAAGTTGCAACAATTTTTGTATGTTTATCGAGTATCGAAAGTAATCATTTTATCAGTCTAAATTTTATAGTTTTTTTTATTTTTTAGATTAAGGTAAAAAAAGGTTTTGAGGGGACCCCAAAACCCCTTTACATCATAGACCCAAAATATATTCAAAGAAAGCCCAAATATCCCATAGGGATCTGAACTAGAAGCATGCTATAGCAAAAAAACATTATGACTTTCAGCATCAAAAGGATTAGAAAAGAAATCAACAAGAAGTTCTTAACTAGCCAAGGGGACTAAGAATTCAATTTCACTCCATTTTTGTGAGAGTGCAAATTCATATCAAATTGAGGGAGGGTCTTTTTTAGAACTTTTCATAGTCATAGGTATCCACCCCTCCTCTACCATCATAGCCTTTGACTGCCAATTTTGGGAATCAAAAATAGAGGAAAACTCTTCCAAATTTTGACAAGGACCATCTATCATCATTGCATCTAGCATACTAGAACTGATAACATTAGTGTGTTTACCAGTTCTAGCAGTAGTAGCAAAAATAAACCCATCCTTTTGACTAGGACAATCTACCTTCACTTATTCCATCAAATTGGAACAATTACTAGCAGTCTGAAACCCATCTCTAGGAATAGCTGACATCCCTTCTTCCATTGGATTTTTTTACCAAGTTACAACAATTTCTGTATGTTATCGAGTATCAGAAGTAATTAGTTTATCAGTCTAAATTTTATAGTTGACATCTAAGGGATCTAGAATTTATTTTAGTGGTAATTGATTCACCCCCCTCTAAGTTACTCCTATATTTCCAACACATGGATATGGTAAGTATCATTCAAATCATTGTGTTCATTTTAAGAGGTTGGATGATAACAACTACATTATTTTATGTTTAAATTTTGATGACATGCTTGTGGCCGTGTCTAACATGGATCACATTAAGTAGATGAAATGCTAGTTAGTACATGCATTTGCTATGAAGGATTAGGGGAAGAAAAACAAACTCTTGGTATGAATATTTGTAGAGATAGAAAGAACAAGAAATTGACATTATCTTAGGCCGATTATATTGCAAAGGTGTTGCAATATTTTTCTATGGAGAATGCTAAAGATATCAACACACCTTTACTTGCTCATTTGAAATTGACTAAGGAGATGTGTCCTAAGACACAAGAAGAGGAGGATAAGATGTCTAAGGTACCTTATGCTTTAGCTATAGGAAGCTTGACATATTCTATGGTATGTACTAGGCCAGATATTGCACATGCAATGGGAGTTGTTAGTGGGTATATGAGTCATCTAGGAATTGAGCATTGGAATGTAGTTAAATAGATTCTCAAATATTTGAGAGGAATAACTAGTAATTGTCTACATTTTGGAGGCTCTACTACTAATTCAGAGGGCTATGTTGACTCAAATTTGGCAAGAGACATTGATACAAGATGGAGTACTATAGGTTATGTATTTACTATTGGTGGGGCAGCCATGAGCTATGTTTCTTTATTACATAAGATTTATGCTTTATCCATTACAGAGGCATAGTATGTTACTACTATAGAGGTAGCCAAGGAGATGATGTGGCTTTAGTTCTTTATGGAAGAATTGGGACATCCTTAGAAGGATAATTATTTTTTTGTAGATAGTTAGATGCCATTCATCTTGAAAATAATTTAGCACTACATTCAAAGACAAAACATATCTAGTTACGATACCATTTCATTTGATCAATTTTGGATGATGGACAGTTAAAGCTGGAGAAGATACATATAGATGATAATCCAGTAGGAATGTTTACCAAGGTAGTAACAAGGGAGAAGCTAAAATCCTCTTTAGCTTTGGTTGGTCTTCTAGACTAAACAAAATAAAAGAACAACAACATCTAGGGTGGTTTGATATATTCTAGTGGAAGTTATAGGATTAGCAGTGCTATGATTAGTCTCCAAGTGGGAGGTTATTATTGTGGAGTCTAATTAGTATCCAAGTGAGAGATTTTTGTGATGTGGAGCCTAATCAAACTCAGAAGTTTATTCCACATAGTTTCCCTCTAGATTATTTCTATAGGGGTTCAGGGGTAGCATCACCAAGGTTGGGTCCAGGAGTAGAACCACAACAAGGTCTTGGGGCAATGCTCTAGGTGTGCTCCCTATCACAATACAAAGTGCGGTCAAGGGGCAATGCCCCCATGAGGGTTTTTGGGGGTATGCCCCGAAACCAAAAATGACCTTATGTTGTAAAAGGTGTTAGCTACTATTTTTATTTTATTATGGCCTTAATTTTGTAAGAAAAAAAAAGCTTGTATAAAAAGGCTCAGGGTTAGGGATTTTTTTCATAATGTGTGATGTGAAAATTGGTTCTTATGAGAGCATTTAGCTACAAGGGATTACAGATTGTAATCAAGTTGTAATCACTAGATAACAATAATATTTGACTTGTTGTTGGCGGACATAGTCTACGGATTGGGTGAACCACATTAAATCTTAGTGTCTTGTGTTCTCTTATGTGTAATCTATTATTTTTTGATATTGGTTATATTTGCATGTAACTATTATTTCTATCTGAGGTTAATCCTAACATCTTCCCCATTAATCAATCTCTCCCATACATGGTACTTCTTTATGCAATCTCTCCTACATAGTATTAAGGAGATGTTTTTCATGCATACTCTCCCCCATTGACATCAATGATAGAGGCTTCATTATGTCAATCATTTGCTCCAAGTCTCCAACACACTCAAGTGTCCAAAGACACTTTTATAAATCAACTACCAAGAGTTCTAGATGATTCTACTCATCTCAGATACTCCCCCATGTAGGAAGCATCAATATTTATTCCAATCAAACAATAGTGCTCTATGCCATTGGACCAATGCAATCTATGTGTCATTTACTCAAAAGTAGGAAGGATCATAACCCCAAACATATCTTGCAAGTACTCAAATGTATCTTTAGGAAAAGAGTTCGCAAATATATCTACAATCTAATCTTTACATATTCCAATCTGATTTATTTCTCTCCAACTTTCTCTCTCAAAACATGATACTTAATAGGTATATTCTTAGTCTTAGAATACAATACATAATTCTTATACATACTCACCATATTTGCATTATCACAATATATGATAATAGGATATGAAAATTCTATCCCAATGTCTTTCAACATCTATTTCATCCACATGATCTAATTACAAGTGTTTGTTTCTGCTACATATGTTGCTTCATTTGTAGTCTATGAAATATAATCTTGTTTCTTGCTCAGCCAAGTAACCAATATTCCTCCAAAAAAATGCTCCACCACTAGTGCTCTTTCTTATTGAGATAATAAGTGTTGCACACATTGCATAATATTGTTATATTGTATTATTTTATTTTTTAATGTAATGTTACACCTAGTTGGACATGTAACATTTTGATGGAAACACAACCCAAGAACAGAATGAACACAATAGAAAAGGGAAATTGTATTGACTAAGAAAATAAGCTAGTACAAACAGTACAGAGAAAATAAACTTCAAGACATGCCCTAAGGGCTTACAATAGCATAAATCTGGAGATAATTTCTCCTTTCAGTACCTCCTCTCAAACTCCACTCCGAACTGCCTTTTACAATGCTAGAAATCTCCTTAAATAGACACTGGAGGGTTAAGGACTAGGAGTACATTGTAGAAAGTGCTAGTAGGCATCCACCGACCAAATAGAAGGTTCTAGAAGCTACGTTAGAAGTCATTGCAAATCTAGAAGAATCTAGAAATGGTAACTGAACTTTCGAGAGGCATAACTTTTGAACCGTAGCTTCGATTGACGAACCGTTTACATTTTTGAAAAGCTCTCGAAGTGCTCTATAGCCATATGGACATGCTTTACTTGTCCCCAATTTTTTGCCCTTTTTGAGGTCATTTAATGCCCCTAACCTAACTTTGAAGCATTCTTAGGAGGTCTCCAAAACCCAAAAAATTGCAATAACTTTCAAACCGTGGCTTTTGACCTGATTCTTTTTCTAGAATGCTCTAAATCACAATTACATTCATCTAGCCAATTCACACCTTCTAGGTCACTAAAATGATGGCCAAATTGCATGCTCCTATTTTTTTGGGATTTTCAAACACACTGATAGTGGAACTGTGAGAGTTGGAACCTTTATTTGACCCAAATTGGTATCTAAAAATGAAAAGACATGAAACAAAAACTAAGTCTAAGTACATTTTTTTTTGGGTGACACAAGATTGCCCTTATACCTCTGGATGCTCCTGCATCAGACACCCAGGGTAGATTGAAAGTGACCTTGTCACTTTATGAATGGTAGAGGAAATCCCAAATGGGAAACTTCAGCTGCTGAAATCCAAGTTGAGTCCTCGATCAGCCATCCTTTCCACTTCACCAAATACTCTTGATACTGCCTATTTTTGGTACTCCTACCCACACAATGATCTAGAAAGTCTTCTATCTCCTCCTTCTTAGAAGTAGGAATTGGACATGGCTCTAACACAAGCTCCTCATCTGCACCATCATCATGATATTCTGTTAAATCTACAATGTTGAAAATGGGAGAAATGTAAATACCATATGGCAGCTCCACTTCATATGCATTTCCTGAGTCATGTTTCTTCAAAATTTTGTAGGGGCCAAATTTCTTCATTTTTAGCTTGTTGTAAGTACCGGCTGGAAATCTTTCTTTTCGTAAGTGCACCATGACTAGATCCCCTACTTGGAATTCCTTATTTCTTCTCCTTTGATCAGTCCTAGCTTTATACTCTTGATTCATCTTGGTAATGTGTGCCTGAACCTCCTCATGTAGACGCTTGATATGTTCAACAAATTCTTCCCCTTCAACACTTGTCCTCTCCCCTTGCTCTATCTTCCTCAGCTTTGGTGCAATCCTTGGACTACTCCCATATACAATTTCGAATGGTGATTTTCCAGTACTCCTATTTATAGAGTTATTATAAGAAAACTCTGCCTGTGGTAGAATCAAATCCCATCCCTTGGGCTTATCCCTAGCTAAACATCTCAGCAAATTGGCTAGACTTCTATTTACCACTTCTTTTTGGCCGTCAGTTTGTGGGTGATGCGTGGAACTAAATTTCAAGTCGGTTCTTAACTTTTTCCACAATGTCCTCCAGAAATACCCCACAAATTTAATGTCTCTGTCAGAAACTATACTGCTTGGAAGACCATGTAGTCTTACCACCTCTTTGAAAAACAAGTCTGCAATATGGACAACATCATGAGTTTTGTGGCATGGAATGAAATGTTCCATTTTGGAGAACCTATCAACCACCACGAATACTGAGTCATTACCCCTTTGTGTCCTTGGCAATCCAAGAATAAAATCCATACTTATGTCCTCCCATTGCCTTGATGGAACAGGCAATGGCTGATATAGGCCAGTATTGTGACTAAACCCCTTGGCAACTTGACAAACCTTGCAACTTGGTACAAACTTCTTCACATCCTGTGAAATTTGAGGCCAAAAATAATGTTCTCTAAGAATGGAAATGGTCTTATCTTGACCAAAATGTCCTACCATCCCTCCACTATGTTTCTCCTTAATCAAATTTTCCCTCATGGAACTTCTTGGAATGCACAATTGACTACCCTTGAACAACATGCCATCCTGAATCAAATCGTCTAACCACTTGGTTCTATCTACAACAACAGGTTCTTTACAAGCTTTCCATGCTTTAGCAAAATCAGGATCCTTGGGGTACAAATTCTTGAGTTCATCAAACACAACTACTTCAACCTGCATTACTGTAAGCAATGACTGTCTCCTACTTAGTGCATCTGCAACCCTGTTAGATTTTCCACTTCTATGCTTCAACACAAATGTATAACTCTGCAAGAACTCTACCCACTTCATATGCCTTTGATTCAATTTACCTTGGCTATTTAGGTACTGTAATGCCTGATGATTAGTATACAAAACAAATTCCTTTGGCAATAAATAATGCCTCCATTTCTTTAAGGCCTAAACTATTGCATAGAACTCTTGATCATAAATAGAATACTTCTTCTTTGCATCATTCAAATTTTCACTAAAATATGCAATAGGTTTACCTTCTTGGCTTAATACAGCCCCAATAGTGCTACCACTAGCATCACAATCCACCTGGAACACTTTTCTAAAATCTGGAAGTGCCAACATAGGCTGTTCTGTCACCTTGTTCTTCAGCAATTCAAAACTTCTCGCAGCTGCTACAGTCCATTTGAACTCTTTTCTATCCCCTCTTATTGTATCAGTTAGGGGTGCGCATATGCCACTGAAATTCTTAATAAACTTCCTGTAAAAACTAACCAGACCATGAAATGATCTTACCTTAGTAGCAAACCTCAGAGTAGGCCATTCCAAGATGGCTTTTACCTTCTCCGGATCCATTTTGAGACCTTCAGGTGATATAACAAACCCCAAATAGACTAACTCCCTTTTTGCAAAGATACACTTCTTCAGATTAATTAACAGTTTCTCTTCCCTTAGCCTTTCAAGGACACTACGAATATGCAGTAAATGTTCTTCCAAAATCTTGCTGAAAATTAAAATATCATCCAAATAAACAATAACAATTTTTCCCAAGAACTTCTTGAGTACCTCATTCATGAGCCGCATGAAGGTGCTTGGGGCATTCGTCAATCCAAAGGGCATGACTAACCACTCATAAAGACCCTCCTTGGTCTTGAAGGCTGTTTTCCACTCATCTCCTTCTCGAATCTATATCTGGTGATAACCACTCTTCAGATCTATCTTTGTGAAGTACTGAGCTCCACTCAAGTAGTCCATAAGATCATCCATCCTTGGCAAAGGAAATTGGTACTTGATGGTGATCCTATTTATAGCTCGAGAATTTGTACACATCCTCCATTCTCCATCCTTCTTTGGTGCAAGTACTACAGGTACTACACATGGACTCAGGCTCTCTCGAATCAAGCCCTTCCTCAACAACTCCTAAACCTATCTATTTAGCTCCTCTGTTTCAGTAGGAGTCATCCTGTGAGCAGCCTTGTTAGGCAAACTAGCTCCCGAAATCAGATCTATCTGATGACTGATTTGCCTTACTGGTGGCAATCCATCTGGAACATTATAAGAGATAATATCTCCAAACTCCCCTAGTAAATCTGAAACTTCAAGTGGCATTTCACTACTACCTTCTTTATCTTTCCTAGGAATCAAAGCATAGCACATATGCTCATGTTTCATGCCATCTAAAAACTTCCTTCCATCAACAAGACAAATCTTAGCACTGCTACATACCTTTTCACCTTCCTTTTTCATGGGCTTCAATTTGTGGCGAACTCCATCCTTTGTCAAAGAGTATGTGTTTGCATGTCCATCATGCACTACATGTCTATCAAACTGCCATGGTCTACCCAACAATAGATGGCAAACATCCATTGAAATAACATCACAGAGAACTTCATCATGGTAACTCCCAATTTTGAATTTCACTAAACATTATTCACTTACCAGGACCTTATGATCATCTTTTACCCAAGCAATCCGATAGGGCTGGGGATGTTTCTCCCTCTTGAGCTTCAGCTTAGAGACCATCTCTTCTGATACCAAGTTATCAGTGCTACCACCATCAATGATCACGTCACAACATTTATCCTCACACTTGCATCTAGTACGGAACAAACTCCTCCATTAACCTGGTTCAATCTCACCACTTAGTAGGACTCTTTCATTTACCAAGGTCTCTCCTCTTTCTGCATCCTCTGAATGTGATGATTCTGCATCCTCATCCACATGAGCAACCCTAGCTTGGCCCTCAGCTCTCCTATCTGTCCTTCCTTGTCGTTGAGGGCATTCAAAGGCATGATGACTTTCTTCATTGCAATGGAAATAGGTACCACAGAAGCCTCCTCTTCCTTGTCCACGTCCTCTACCTCTTCCTCTCTAATTTCCAGAGTCTTGGTCACGGGAGCGGTTGAAACCCTCATTCCTCTGGTTCCTGCTAGTACCCTCATCTTCATTTTTCTTTTGGGTTTCATTGCGGCCTCCAGATGACCTACCACTTCCCCTTCCTCTGTGCCCTCTTTGTCTTCCTTCAAACCTTTTATTTATCTTCTCTTCAAGGCATAGGGAAAACTGGTATGCTTCTTCAACGCTGGTCATTCTTACCAAACATAATTCCTCCTGGATGCTAGGTCACAACCCACTGATATAACAAGCAACCTTCTCCTTATTTTCTTCTGCATGCCCCGCTCTAATCAAGAGTCGGTAAAATTCCTCTGTATATTCTTGGACCGATCTTCCTGCTTGCTTTAACCCATGCATCTTCTTAAACAAATCAAGCTTGTAGTCCACAGGAATGAACTGCTTCTTCAATTTGTCCACCATGCGATCCCATCTTGTGATCTTCTCCTTTCCTCTTCTGTTTCTTTCCAATTGAACCTCTTGCCACCAGATTTTGGCATGGCCTTTCAGTTTGGCCTTTGCAAACTTAACCCTATTTGGGTCCCTTATATCCTCATACTCAAAGTATTCTTCCAGTTCATTGACCCAATCGATCAACTCATCTAGTTTCAGATTTCTTGAAAATACACCCACTTCAATTGTAAGTCTTTTACCAAACTTAGTAATGGCCCTAAAAAGCCTTTCTTCTACAGGATTCAGAACTTCCCCGTCAAATTTCCCTTCTGGTCCCATTTCTTCTTCTTCATTGTCATCCTCACTAATGTCACCTGCAGCAACATTTGCTCCTCTACGAAGCTCCTCTTGCAATGCCTGTACCTTCCTTTGGAGGGCTCTAACCTCCTCAAGATTAACAGCTCTAGCCCTTCCACCATGCTCTCTTCATGGAGGCATCTTCCAACTCAAACCCACAACCACAGAATCTTGGTGCAAACTACCTCACAGTCAGCGTTCTGTCTACACACTCAGGAAAACTCGCTCTGATACCACTTGATGGAGACACAACCCAAGAACATAATGAACACAATAGAAAAGGGAAATTGTATTAACTGAGAAAATAAGCTAGTACAAATAGTACAAAGAAAATAAACTTCAAGACATGCCCTAAGGGCTTACAATAGCATAAATCTAGAGATAATTTCTCCTTTCAGTACCTCCTCTCAAACTCCACTCCAAACTGCCTTTTACAATGCCAAAAATCTCCTTAAATAGACCCTGGAGGGTTAAGGAGTAGGAGTAAATTGTAGAAATTTCCAGTAGGCATCCACTGACCAAATAGAAGGTTCTAGAAGCTGTGTTAGAAGTCAGTGCAAATCTAGAAGAATCCAGAAATGGTAATCGAACTTTCGAGAGGCATAACTTGTGAACCGTAGCTCCAATTGACAAACCGTTTACATTTTTGAAAAGCTCTCAAAGCGCTCTATTGCCCTATGGACAAGCTTTGCTCATCCCCCATTTTTTGGCCCTTTTTGAGGTCATTTAATGCCCCTAACTTGACTTTGAAGCATTCTTAGGAGGTCTCCAAAACCTGAAAAATTGCAATAACTTTCAAACCGTGGGGCCTTTTGACCTGATTCTTTTTCTGGAATGCTCTAAATCACAATTACATTCATCTAGCCAATTCACACCTTCTAGGTCACTAAAATGATGGCCAAATTGAATGCTCCTATTTTTTTGGGATTTTTAAACACACTGATAGTGGAACTATGAGAGTTGGAACCTTTATTTGACCCAAATGGGTATCCAAAAATAAAAAGACATGAAACAGAAACTAAGTCTAAGTACATTTTTTTTTGGGTGACACAGGATTGCCCTTATACCTTTGGATGCTCCTGCATCACATTTAAAGATTCCCATGGGATATACTTGATGAGTTGTATTGTAACATTGTGATAATATTTCATGTAATTATTTAATATTATGGGAAGAATTAAATTTCCAATAATAAATATAGTACCACTTGGTGGTTTTGTGGGACTTGCTACTTTATAATCATCAACAAGGTTTGTGAAGGTTGGAAGCATGGTATGGGATGTGTGGATTCATTCTTATTCACATAGATTTCTTGGTTTTGGTTATGGCTTTGAAGGATTATGTGGTTGTATTGTAATGGTTTATTTCTGCATAATGCATGGTGATGGATGCTTTTGGAGGTTGGGTTTTTTCCTAAGGTATATCTTGTGTCAAAATTTTGTGGTTATGTTGTCTATTCTCTTGCATGTGGATTTCAACTACATTTTTATTTCAGATCTATTATGGGTTATGTTGAAATGGTTATATTCTTTGTTGCAAGTTTCCTTACATTTTTGTCATTCATTCCGCCTACCTAGTCTACATTAGTATAAGAGCACAAAGTGAAATCACTTGATCTAGCATACCACAATCCATAATCAGGTGTACCCTTCAAATATCTAAATATCCTCTTTACTATTACATAATGAGATTCCTTAGGATCAACTTGAAATCTCGCTACCATCCTGATAATAATTGGTAGCTTTAGTTAGGATAAACTATGGTGCAAATATATTATATCTATATATAAATATATATTATATTATATATATAAGATATAATATATATATTTAATAAATTAAATATATTAGATATTTATTTATCATTATAGTAATTACATTCTAATGAATAGACATGTCTCTTGAAGAGACATGTCTTATATTAGAGAGATGGCTGCCATTTGGAAAGTACATACCAAAATATAATGAAAATACTATTACATTTGTAGTAGATCTGGAAAACACTAACATGGTATCAGAGCCAGATTGTAAATCTAAGAAAGTGATTGATATTGCTAAGAATAGAATTCCACTCCACTAGCATTTGAGAAACTTGTATTCGAAGTTTGAAAAGACATCTAGGTTTCCAAAAACCAATCCTCATGCTACATTGTTTCCTAAGATCAAATTCATCAGGATAGATGTTTATTTGAATGAGTGAAACATGGATTTGAGAGAAGAGACATTGTGCAGAATATAAACATGCAACATGGACCTTCATTTGAATTTTAGGTATCCTCAAATTTCTCTATCTCATGATGGTGGAAGCTCTATGAATAGAAATGTGAAGTATGTTGGAGTTCCTTCTAGTAAGGAGCATATCAAGTAGATCTAAACTTAATACCAGGAAGCATAAGATAGGGACATGCCTAAGGATCAGATAAATCCTATAATCAACTGGGATACATCTCAGTTTTGGGCCAACATTAACAAAGTCCTCAGGGCTCACTTCACTTTGGGCTCTGCTAGGCCAAGGCAGGCAAACCTTAGGGATTAATCTTGTTAATTTGATATTCTTGTCCTTCAAAGATTGTTCCCTACAACGAAAATGGTCAATATTATTCTATGATTTGCTGAATAAAATTCCTGGACATAGTAGCTAACTATAACCAAAAACTAAATGCAAATAATTAATGACTAGGATTTTTAGTTCTTAGTACATAAAAATGATAAATTGATTTTGTTTGTTATTTATTTCCTGCACTTAGGTGAATCATCAACTTTTTCTTGCTCACTAATATGATCAGTGTCTTATCCATGGATATATAGAGTCAATATAAGTCATCTAAGGCCTATTTAATTAACTTGTAATTAAAATTTTCAACAATGAGCTCTGAATTTCATTCTTACCATATCCTTTTTATAAACCCTAAACCTTATCAATTACAAATAGCAATTATCTAATTCTTTGAATCAACAACAATTTATAAGAGATATACAATTTGTATGAATTAAATTCAAGTAAATGAAACTTGTTCATTTCAATCTCAAGATTATAAATATATAAGAAAGGAGACAAAAAATAAAGACAAAGATATATATATATATATATAGAAAATTCTTCTTATATTGATTTTCTTTGGAATTTGCTTACAAAAACTGACAAAAGACTTAGTGAATACTTAGAGACAAGCTATTGATACTAGGTATTCACCATATGTATTCAAGTATTCACGAAATGATTACATTCACCAAATTACAGAAAAATAATGGACAGAGTTGTAAAAAGAAATAAGAAAAATACAAATCTATAGATAGTTGACCACAACTTCACATCTTTGAAATCCATTTATATGATTGCAACAAGCTACAAATGGGAGGAGGACACATGTCTAAATGAGAATGAATACAAAAGGTGGCAAGATAGTAACAAAAGATATACAAAAAGAATAAAAATTCCTCATATGTTCGATAAGAAAAAGGTGAGGTAGTTGAGAAAGTTAGTAGGCAAAAATTGAATTCATACTCTTTGACTTTACTCCCCTTTTCCTTTATCTATTCTTAGCAAGTAATAATTCAACTACCTCTTGCTGGTAAGGCTTTGATCTCTCCCACTAGTTCCCAAACATAAATTTCTCTTTTTGTGGACCAATCTGTGGTTTTAACTTCTTGCAAATCATGAGTGGCTTTGGTCCACCTAACATCCATGACTACTTTTGGTTCAACAATAAATTTATTCAAATCTATTTCTACCTTAAAAGGAGAATCAATTAACTTATTACATGGGATATTTGAAATATCTTCAAAAATTGATATTGTAGCCTCCTAATTCAAAATGTTATTAAAAGAACTAGACCATTCTTGCTAGTCTATCACTGTGCTAGCAACATCCAAAATTGATGGTATATAATGCTCTACTACTTGAGATAAAACCTTTAATTTTCCTTGTATAATTTCTAACTTCCCAGTGAAGAAACCAATCAATTCTTTGACTATATCCAAACCCTCCTTCACTAAGATTATTTTGTCAAGCAAATTTGGCTTTTTAGCCATTAATACAATTAGCTTCTCCAAAAATTGAATGTATGGCCCTCAAAGATTAAAAGTGGGTGATAGTTAAGAAAGTGCCTCATTGGGAAATTGCTTAGCACTTTGTAAAGCAATATAAAAACTATGAGCCTGCTGTGACATATTTTTTAGAATTTCAATTCTGTGGCTCATTAAACTCCTAAGGACAACTATCCTTATTTCACCTCCCTACTGAGTAGATTGAGAATCAATTCTCATACTCCTAGGTTATTATGCTTCGTCTTCCTCCAAATCCTTTGTTTATGTTGGGGCTTCAACTGGTCCTTAGTTGGTTGCTATTGGTCTTCATGTTCTTCTCCTTATTCTACAACAACCACCTATTCTTCCTATGTAATTTTCTCTCTGAGAGATGCAACTTCATTTTCAAGTGCTTGGACCTTGGCCTCAAGCTCTACTATCCTTTACTTGTACACATGGCTCTTTCTTAGTGTTGGTGTAAATAAGTATTTACTTATTACATTTACTTAAGTTTACTTAGGTTAGTGCATTATATTAATATTTATTTATTAGTCACCTAGGAGTATGTGCACTCTTGTAAGTTGTCATGATGACATCATAGGGGTTTGCACCTCTTTTATGCACATGTTGTCTACAACACAGGAATCTTCTACACACATATGACACTTTTTCATTCTTATCCATTCATCTAGAATGTTGAATAAGGTGCTTAGTTGTCTTATCTCCTGGTTGTTTCTAGAGACATTCTAGGTGCTTCTTGAGAGGCCTTTATATACAGGCACTCCTAGTGTACTCTTAACCTGGTATATTGAATGAATATCATCATTCTGATCATACTCTCTCTATTTTGGTCTACTATGTGCTTGTGTTGAGTTCTTTAGTTCTTGGGTGAATTCTAGCCTACGCCAAATTCTTACATGGTATTAGAGCTTTGAAGGAGATTCTCTACACATAGCCATTTGAGACCATTCATACTTCAACACCTCGACACGAATCCAAAGGATCCACAAAAATTGGGAGTGTCTAGAGCCAGATCTGACCTCACCATTGCATTCAGAGCATTGATTCGGTGAAGATCAACTATAAATTTGCCTATGTTGGGTGAAAGTTGATCATGAGGCAATTTTTTTTTGCAAATTGGAACTCGGAGGCCCTGATTTGAAATTTGGGTATGGTCAATTTATTGATATGATTATTTAATTTTTGGATCTGATTAGTTTTATTCTCTAAAATTATTTGGCATTTTCATAATTATTTTCAAATTTATTAGCCAGGTAGGGAAATTTTTTTGGGTCAAATTGGGCAATGACACCCCAGCTCAGCTTTGTATTTTGGTAGATTATTTATTTAATTCACAAGCCATCTACATTAATTCAGGCTAATTTCAACTAGCGAGTTGTATTTTATATTCGATCAAGCCTACAAGTTCTTCCCGTATTAGGCATTAAATTTGGGTGAGATATTCTAAACTACACCATTGAACTCCATCCTACTGATATTCAATCCATCCCCACACCTGGTCACAGTGGGGAGTTCATTTATTTTATAGTCACAACAAGATTCTTTTAAACTGCTTGGTGATTTCCAAACCCATGAATGTGGGATATATACATAGCATTTCGGTAGCATTTAAATGTGCAACAACGACTGTGAAGTGCTCTCTTAGTGAGCGGTAAACCTTTCTGACATTTGCCCAGTTTATTTTGGTCGTGAAAGGTATATTCCATTATGTAGTTGAAATAGTGGCAACCGCCATAATTTTTTTGGCACCCGCATACAGTATTGCATCCACCTCGGCAATAGCTATCATGACAATAAACCTCCAAGTGCCAAGTTTGCGCTAACTCATCCATCAAGTCAACTGTCCAAGAACACATCATCACCTGCATAATCACATCCAGTTAGTAGATCATACTTTACCATGTAGCCTATCTGTATGATTTGTACAATTCCATACAGTGTTGGCATCATCACTGACATCATCATAGGGCAAGAGTCTACTGATATCATTTGATCACGAGCCTAAATTTGACAGCCATCTGGATTTCATTTCAAGCTAATTTTGAACTACTACAATGGTTGTATGACCGTCAAATTTAACCCCATCATTTGCTGATGCAACCCCTCTTCAGATTGATTTTGGGTTTGGCAGTCCGACTTCAAGAGGGCATAACTCAGACATTCAAACTCCAAATCAGGTGCAATTTCTTTTGAAATTTTGTAGAATTTTCTAAATTTTTTAGCGATGTAGCTATTTTCTAGTTTTGGTGCATAGATTTTTCAAAATTTTCATTTTTTGGTGACTATACTGGATAATCCTACATTTTGCAATTTGAAATGCTCCATATGGGCACATCTGGAGTCGAAAATAGGTTCCATTTGTTTTGAAAGTGCATTATTTTTTATCTACTTTCTAGATCTACAATTAGGTCATAGGGTTGTGGACAAAAATGTCACTTTCAACAATAGACTTCAAAATTGTAGCACATTGTAAAGTTTTAGATTTGTAATCCATTAAGAAGTTGTAGAAAGAAAAATTAGAAGTCCATGAAGGCCAAAATTGGCAAGTGGCCCATTATAATTGCACTACTAAAAATGTTCCCAAAGCATCTATTTTGGGGAGGCTTCTTTATTTAGTGAAAAGTGGGGGTGTTGTTGGTGTTGTGTTCTCTCTTTTCTACACTTTTCTTTCATTTTCCACATTATGAACAACTTTAAGTTTCCAAAATTAACTCCTCATAACTATGCTACATGGTCAATCAAAATGTGGTATCACTTAATGCATAATGGAGTTTCACAATATGTAGATGGTACTCTTCCTAAACCAGCAAGTGATAATGTTTCAACAAGTGATATTTTAGCTTGGGTGGCAATGGATAGGAAAGCCCTAGGTGATATATGTTGGTGTTTGAAAAAATTACCCATTTCCAATTACCCTGATGAGAACAAGATGCATCTAGGGGCAGCTAACTCCCATTATCAACACATCCATTCAGACACTAGGCCAACTATAAGGCATGACCCTTCTTCTACTTCAGGCTCTGCAAAACCTAGGTGGGTGAACCTCTAGATTCCTTATATGGTACCAGTTGTCAAAGCATACACTAAATCTAATGCAAAGCAGATAGAAACCCTTATTTCTCCTAATAACTTATGAAATAATGTATATCTGCAGTAGCTAGATGCAAAACAATGAAATGCATAAGCTGAGTGAGGGCATTCTATTTAGAGCTCTTCAACATGAAAGGGAAATTCATTTGATTAAAGATGTTGATTCAACAAAACCTCAAAAATGCAAAAGTATAACCAGTGATCCTATAAATGATCAGTGCCTAATCCATTGGGCAATTCCATGAATTTAAAACATACATCTGTGACATCAGGACACATCTCATATACCCAGACATCAGATCTATCCAACCACCTTGTGATTTAGACATCAATGTTCATTCAGGTCTCATTCTCACAAAATATCCTTCTCAAACAACCAATAACCTTGTTTAAACATACCAAGCATTTACTTGGCCCTTTGGTCCAATAGAAAAATACATCAAACATACAACCTGAATGGGATGCAAATGGGTCTCAAATCTTTGTTTCAAAACCACATAAGACTTACAGATTGCTGAGACAGGAGACAAGAACCAAAAAAAAACTAGTGAGATTGTTGCTCATATGTATTCATTTCCTTGAAACTATACATTCAGATGCATAAAATTAAAACATGAAACAACCTAATATATCAGAACTATCTATATTATCTCTACAATGCTATTCACATGAGAGTTCTACTGAAGAAAATGGTGTCACAGTCATGGAAACATGTCAAAATACTGGAACCAATGGTCTCACAGTGCAAAAATTGGAATCCCTAATGGTATCATAGCAATGAAATTCTTCTTCCCAGAAATTGGAACCCCTACAAATGAAGAAAGAAATAAAGATATAGCAAGAAATGAATTCCTGGATCTGATATGCAATTGCCAGGTGTCCACTTGAAATCCAATCCTCTGTAACTGAAAAACCTCTTTCTTCTTTCATCCCTGCTGATCTGATTTTGTTTCATCATTAATCTGTAACAAACTCCTTGCCTAATGATGAAAACCCTTTACTTGCCAAAATATCTTATAGAAAACCTCGTGTAGCTCAAACTGACTAATACCTGTGCAAAAATCGACTCCAGAATCAGAAAGTTTGTCTTCTCCCGATTTTGGCGATATATAACATCACCTATTTTGCCTCTAGGAAACCCCCAAAAAATCAGTTTGAAAATGACTCCTCCGACTGAAAGTTCATGCTTGCACTTCTATGAATTTAAAATTTGCAAAATTAAATTTTTTTATAAAGTTTAAACTTTATAAAATGAAACTCTTTTTATTTAAAAGTAAAAAGTGTACACCAATGTTATGAGAAAATGATAATAAAAAAATAAATTTTTTATTACTCTTCACATTTTCCTAGCTCCTTAAAACTGTGGTCAAACCTCTGTTGACCGATGCCACGTGTCACCTCTTGATTCGCTCAGGCTTGCACCATTCGCCATGTCACCAACTGCTCTGAAACCACTTGCCACATGTCATTTCCTGATTCTCCTTTGCTATGTTGCTATCTGACTCAACAACCTCCACGTCATTGGTGACATGGCGACAGAACAACACGTGTCATCCTCTGCCACCTCATCATCCATCTTGGGACTTGTGCCACGTCAGCCTCGCTATCTCGCTATAGTTAATTAGCGAGCATCTTCCCATGGTGAGGTAATGATGACCCTCCGATCAGGACACTTGTCATCATCTAGGCGCATTTGAATCTGGGCACCATGTCATCACCCATGCATGCTCTGTCAAAATCTGTTCTGTCATACTGACGTCATTCACATTCAACTACAACATCCGGCGCGCAAGGGGCCCACCTGTGCAAGCTATAGCTTTTAGAAAAGGCTCCTTTCTTTACTTCACATTACAAACACTTTGAAATGGTATTTAAACATTTGAAAACACCCCCATGTAATCAATATGGGATAAAGCTCTTGCCCTGCGGCTTCATTCAATGCGTTGTCTTTATTCTTGTTTAGCATAGGGTTTTCTTTAAAAGATGCTGACTATTCATTTGCACTGCGTGAGCTCTTCATCTCTACGCAAGGGCTTCTCTGACAGAACGTAGGCTCCTCCCTCTGCAAACTACGTTTGGTTTCCAAATGGCACTTCCAACAGAAGATACTTTTGACTGCGGTTTTGATTTTTTAAGTGTGGAGCTCTCTGATTTATCTTTTCTATGATGCTGGAATACCATACTCCAATGCTAAGCGTGAACAGTGATATCTTTTTGAACCTTCGACTAGTGCCATTAACTGCAGTTCGCTTAACATGGAGCTTCTCCCTTCATTAGTGCGACACTTGTACAATGCGTGGAACATACGATTGCTTGTTGATGCCTTCAACTAATTAACGCCTTTCTCATTTTTTTTGTTGACTGCTGTCATGGGCCTCTATTGCAGCTTCCTTTTAATGTGCCGTTTCCTCCTTTTTTTATGTGGCCTTTTTTTTGGCATGCTGGAAACCACTACTTGTTATTTAATGGCGTGAGACTTCTTTTTAAACATGCGTGGATGTTGGTTCTTTTAAAATGACTATATCAATTTCAAAACTCAGCTTAAGGAGGGCATGTTGCCTAGGATAGAGTCGCCACTACAGGACAACAAGATCATAAGATAAGCTAAATAAGACCTATTATTCAATTAGTGATACAATATAACCTCAGAGTCTTATTGCACATCTGGTCTTCATTTCTCTGATTCGAGTGGTTGAATTTAGTAGAATTATAGATCATCTAATAATCATAATACCATGAAACTTATGAGCCCATGAATCTCAATACAGGATATGACTCTCCACATAATAGTAGGCATAGATGGAGAAGCATCATTTCATTGATCTTCTTTGAAATGGGAACAAGCCACAATGATGGATCATATAACCATCTCGGAGGATATGAGCTTTTCAAAATATCATTATACAAATATTTTATTTACTCAAGCTCACTAATCCGCCTTGAACTTCGAACTCCAGTTGGAAATACCAAAGCTTCACTCTTCCCTACATTGATTTGATACTGCATAGTAGATTTAAGTTTCTTATAAAGTTGTAAGCTAAATTGCTCTGACATAAAACTCATTTGGAAGATACCCTTTGGTCATTTTGCCCTTCACAACAAATTTTTATCTGATGGAACCAGTCAGGCCCCAAAGTGGGTCCAGCTAAAAAATTGTTTGTTTCCAGACAACTGAAACCTCAAATTAATTTATCAACACCTCGAACTGATCAGAATCAAATTTGACCACTAAAAACATTTTTAAAACTCATTTTCAATGTTCAGTCAACTGTCAAATATGTGCCAAGAGGTCCAATGGTTGGCCTTAATAACTGACCCGAACAACTGATAAGGCTTTGAAAACCGTGGCACTGATTCTTTGTTCTGCACACTTTTATCCTGTTGAATCTCATCTCATTAAAAATTTGGGGTCAAAAGATATTCATTGTCAAAGTTACCTGCTCAAAATTACCTACAAATAAACATGTCAGAAAACAATAGTACTGGGCTCGGAATTGACCTTGAAAATTGGGCAAATTAGCACATGGGAATACGAAAACTGGGACACTCATTCTTTGTCATGAGGAAATTATGGATCTACGATTTAGGCTTATGATGAATAACTGGGTAGAAATGGCAGACGTTCAAAGTAGGCTACCTGGATTTGCAGGACATAGGACATCAGTAAAATATCATTTTTTTGTGAATGGAATGACCCTGGTAAAGTGTGAAGACGGATTCATCAAGTTCTAAAAACTGGCATACTTGTATTATTTTTAGTGGGCAATATAGGGGAACAAACCATTTGATCTTGACAATCACGAATTTCAAGTTATAACGCCACGAACAGGGGTACTGATAAATCTGCAAGTGCTGACACCAGTAAAAGGTCATAAATTGTGTTTGGAATCGCATTTGAAAACTGGTCAAACGGATTCGTCAAGACTTAAAAATTTAAACATAGAAAGCTCTGACATCAACCATGTAACACAAAAGGAAATTTAGCATTTTAATTGACTAGGTCAATGTTATAGCACGTCAAACAGGGCTTCTCAGAAATGTGTGCAAAGTGCAAAAGAATGAAAACAGTAACTGACCAACTTTGAGGGATTCAAAACCTATTCAAATAAATTTGAAACAACTTGAAATCTGAAACATAGGTTCTCAGGTATAGATATTAGATACTCCTAAAGTGGTAAGTCTTGAAACATTTCTGGGTACAAGATATTCAGATGCAAACACAACCTGTTGTCGCTGTTTGACACGTGATAATGTAGATTTGGTAATTTCTCAAAACAGTACTTCAGCAAATGACTCAAAATGATGATTTAAATTCATGGAATAGGTAGACACACTGAATGGAGGGTGTTAGGAACATTAAATATCATGGGGGCCTCACAAGTACAGTCAGGTACATAGGCTTCACAAAGCATTTATAGGCCTGATTTTCTCAAAATTTTGAAATGGGACTAAAAAATGAAGCATTCAATTTTTCGTCCCAACAGTGGCTCTATCTGGGGATGCATGTCCCTTGTGGGCATGGCAAGGATTTAGATCTTTGGAGGAAGCAGACCATTCCCAGAAACTTCAAAACTCTTCTCGAACAACTTATTGAAAGCAAGGAAACAACTACAACTACCAAGACTATGTACACACGATGGCCCCAGGCCATCGAACTTCAGCAGAATTGTTTACCTCTATCATAAACATGATTCTCATCTGAACTTTCATGAGGTAAACTAAAAATTCTACTCCTATCAGTCTCACCAATTAGATTATCATCATATAACAAATCACTTGGCAAAACAAAATCATCACTCTTACTTTCATAATGTATATAAAAACTTACCTCATCTTCAACCATTAGCTCATTATGAAAATACTGATCAGCATGCTCAAAAATATTAGACTGAAACTGAAAACCTTCTCTAACAAATGACTCATGCATGCTATCATTCTCGAATATGAAGGCTTCATATTCAACTTGGGGAAAAAGATCACACATACCTTGAAAAGGTGTGTCCTTAAGCATAACCGGATGGTAATCAAATGAACAATCTGGCTGATACTCACATATGTCATCCACATCAGAATCTGAAACTAATCCATAATCTTCACATTGTTCTTCACAATCAGCCAATAGATTAGTCTTCACATCAGAGAGTTCATCATAAATCTCATTGCAAGGTGCATACTGATTTTTAAAAACAACTTTGTCAAACACCTTGTCATTTACCTCCTCAGATGCTACATAATCATTATTTTCACTATCAAACTCGAAAGAAGAACATTCTGATCTCTTACAGCAATAAGACAAGGTATCATCATCAAACTCATACTCAACTAAATCTGAATTGTCCATGTGTTCTTACAAAAGAGGATTGATAATTCCATGCAAAGCGCCTTTGTAGACATTAGGACAAGTGATGTGTTGATCAACATCAAACTCCTCACCATATAATAGATTAGCAAAAAATTTAAAACCATTTCTAACATCACTGTCATGGACACTTTCAGCATATGAAGAAGAAAAATCAGAATCATATGAAGACTCAACATCCACTCCATCAATGAAGCATGTAGAATACAAATCAAAGTTACTTTCACTGTCTCCATATAGGTGATTACAATGTCTTGCAAGAAAATCATCATTTATCTTACCAATAGGTGTTAATGCATTAATCTTAGGATCAATCACGTACTGATCATCACTGCACTCATCCTCAAGACACTCTTCTACACAATTAGGTAATACGTCTCTATGGATAACCTCTTTATCTTCATATTGTGTAGACACATTTTCCTCATAACTTTCAATCTCAAACTGATTTACACAATTTTGAACTGGACACTCACTTTCATCATTACTCTCTTCTTCCCAGTCTGCATCTGATTCACATGAAGATGGACACACACTAGCACTATCCTCTTCTTGACTTGAGTAATAACTCTCATCATCAGCTTCATATGACACCTCTTGATAATATATTGGATCAGAAACTTTATTATCACTTGAAAGACGACTTTCAACTTTATCATACTCACATTGATATGACTGTCTTTCAACTTCAGACTTAATAAAATTTTCAACATGATGCAATCTCTCAATGAGATAATTCATTTCTTTCTTATCCTGTTGGTCAAGAGAATGCATCTCTACCACTGAAATATTATCAACATATGAGCTTAGTTCTTCTGACTGTGACTGAGATACATATGATTTACATTCTTTATATTGTATCATCTTGCCATGACATGTCGGATCAGCAATTTCACCTTTATCACTTGATAGATCACTTCTGGTTTCTTCCTCCTCATACTAAGATGAATACCTTTCCTTTTCCTGATTCATTATGTTTTCAAAATAATGCAAATTATCAATGGGAAAATGAATAAATGGATTTATACCTTGCATGGATGACTCATCAAGTGAATCAAATCTATCATTCACTGTTGTAATACCATAAACATGTGCATTCACTTCAGCATGAATGGAATCATTTATTTTTTCCAACAGAGAAATTTCATGTTCACATGTTTTTATTTCTGAGGCTTCAACAAAACTATTTACAACAATAGGAGTGCTTATTTTCTGATCTGAAATCAAACACTCCTTATGACATTGACTTGTGCTTTGCACCTCATATTGCCAGCCAATATTTCTAGAGAAGTGACTCCGGGTTAAGCCATATTTTATGTTATTCTCAATCTCTATAGCTGTCATGAATGCCTGATGCAAAGTCTTGGGTTCTTTATCTCTCAATAGATAGTTCATCTTCCTATCAAATGCACCGAGATAAACCACTAAACACATTTGATCATTTGTCTTGTAACTTTCAGGAAATTCACTCAAAATCTTTGCAAATCTGATATTAAATTCAGGAACTAACTCACCATTCCTGATTTCAATTTTCAAAAACTTATCAAAATATTCAGAGATGCTTACTCTTTCCTTGAACTGCATCATGAAGGCTGATAGTAATTCATCCCAGGATGAAATTGAACATGCTGGTAAAAATGAAAACCAGTCCCTAGCATCATCCTCTAAAATCTGAATAAACAATTTCATCTGAATGTCTTCATGAGCAATTTCAAAATCACCAACCAAGTCACTAAACAGCTGAACATGATGACTGGCTGAATTTTCATGGTTTCCACCAAACTTAGGCAAATACTGTCTGAGGTTACAAGGCATAGTATTTGAGAAACCATGGATACCATTACAATTTAATGGCATATACCTCTTGGTAGAGATGGATCTCGGAACTTCACTAACCGGCCACATTTTAGGTGTAATGAATCTTAACAATTTTCAAATTCAAGACTCACTCACCATTAAACATCTTTAGAATTCATAACTTGTAGCAAATTTTTTACAGCTCTCTACCAAATGAACACTTCAAATACACTTCACAACTTTAAAAAAACAATTGAAACTCATTCTAATGAAGTGCATAAAACTTATCAAATCATTCTCCTCTTCTTAGTGCTAAAACTTCACTTGATGGAGAACACATATGTGGAACTCACTTTCATTGAAAAGAAATCATATGAAAGCATAAAATACCTCAAGTGTTGCTGCATGAAACCACTGATCTGCTGATTGGCTTGGTGCTAATCTAAAATCTTCACACCACTGATCATAACCTTACAAAGTCACCATCTCCTTGAGGAGAGAAAATGAAATCAAAGCAGTAATTCGCATTTATCATTTCAAAAACTTTTAACAGCAAATCAAACAACACTCTGAAACTTACTGGTCAGAAACTTATATAGATCTCTCTTCTTGCTTGAAAATCCACACAACTTTCAGATCTACTTATTTCAACTGAAAACTCTTTTGAAAGCAAATTATACATCACTGATCTACCATGATTCAGAGATCTTTTAGATAGAGTCGCCACTCACTATTGTGAGAAAGATTTTAAACATGTTTCATAACACTACAGATGTGAACTGAAAATTTAACTTGAAAACTTTGCAAAACTTTTAAAAACATTTTAAAAAAAAGAAAACATCTTTCACCAATTCTGACTCTGAATTACAACAGTATTTTGAAAACAACAACCGGTTGACATGACTGAAGATGAACACTCTTAGCAACACAATCTGTATTCAACCTTGAAAAATACTGCTGTAAATGGATAAAACTTACTGGCGTGCATGATTTGGAGTAAGAAAATTGGAATGAGCATCAGAGAACTTACCGATCAAACTTTTTAATGCACTTCCCCTGCTGTATTGAATCTCTTCTTTTCAAACTCTCAAGGTTTGTCTTGAATCTAATTCAATACGTCCCCAGCAGAGTCACCATTTGAAATGTCCCCTTTTCTTATTTGATATGGTATTTCATGCCTCTAATCAGATTTTCAAAATCAAACAACTGATATCACAAAGATCCTCCAAATTTCTCAAGAAACTCCAAATCGGGTATGCCAGAAATTGTACCAAAAGCTTCACAGCTTCACCAATTATTAATAATTCTGAAAGTGAAAATTTTTACAGAAATTTCAGCAGCATAATAGCCTACAAGATTACATTTCTAGATCCGTATAACATTTACACAACAGTTCTCAAATGTAGGACAAAAACTATGCTCATCAGGCTCCCGAAATTAACACAAAAATGCCCAAAAACACCACACAACACTAATAAACTATCTCAGAAGTTTAATCACATCCCAATACATATATTCAGCTCTATTTTAACACCTTAAAGTCTGAAATATAGCAACAACCCAAACTGATATGAAATATTCAACTGAAAACACCAAACTCATACAAAAAAACACATCCAAAAACCCACAAATCTGCACTGTTCAGCACAAAGGCAAACTCTGTATGAGCATGCACATGGAATGGCTTCAAACTCCCATCCTTAGCCTTCCTAAAAACCTAAAAACTCCCGTTCTTGGGTCTCCCTGGAAACCTGTAAACTCCCGTTCTTGGGTCTCCTTCTCCACAGGTTTGGCAGCCTCTGAAGAATAACAAAGAAATGAGCAAAATCAAGTTCTCCCATCAGCCCAAAATGCCTCCAAACCCCTTAAAAGAGGGCATAACTGTAACTCATGTCCAAGAGAGGTTAATGAAACATATTTTAATAATAATTTTCATTTATTAGTCCAACAGTTTCCAAAGATTAACCCCCTTTTTCCGAAACTTCACTTTCTTGGGCCTGCCTGCCTTAGCAAAGATTATTATTTTTTAATTATTTGAAAAGGGGACATGACAAGTCCTCCCCTCCCAAACATTGCTTGTCCTCAAGAAATGGTTGAACAATAAACCAATCAATCCACCTGGATCCCAAATTTAGTCATGAACTATACTACTACCAATTAACACAGGCTCCTGCAATATCCTCTGCAATATGACCAAGAGGAATCCATAATCAAACTGACAATTATAGCTCAACCAAACTCTAAAATCACCACTACCACAATAGAAAACCCATGAGGCACAAACTCTTAGAACATCAGAACCCAAGCAAAGTGGACAAATCAAACTACCAACACAGTAAATACCATCAACGCATCCCACTGGCCTATACGGAATGCACAATCCAACTCTGCAACAATGGTGAATGCTCTCGAATGAAACTATACCAAGTATGGAGAATCCACACACTGTACAACTCCTACAGTCAACACAACTTTGCAAATCATTGGCCACTATCTCATAACCATAACTACCATGCACCCCTGATGGTGAAAAGCCATCACAAGATAAATAGCAAGAATTGGAACCCAAACCAAATCTTCCTGCCATCAACTCCTCAACACAAGGATCAAATGCTAACTGATGTACATACCTTGCAATATAATGTTGATAAAAAAAACCAACCTTAGTCAACAACTCACCATGAACAAGTGATACAACCCACTGTGACTGATCACCAGCTAAGTCAGGAGATGTCATAGCCAAAGGAGTAGAATCAATAACAACACCCGCTGAAGCATCACTCTGAAACTCCTGCTTTAAGTCATGTATTATCAAGCTGTCAACTGTAGAACCTATCGCCATGTCATGCCCATCACAACTCTCATCTTGAGGCATCAAATTGTCCCATAACTGATGATAAGCACTAGGAACCAAAGTACATCTCTGTATCATTATCTCATCAACATGGTCATCAAAGGTAAATTGATGAGCATACCTCACAGTGTAATGCTGATAGAATGCACCAATCTCAGTCAGTGGCTCAGACTGTAATCCAGATGAAATTAACTGCAATTGATCATTAACCATGTTGGAACTAACTACTACCTTTGAAGATATCACCAAGGGAGTAGTGTTACTAGTAGGAACCATGCCAACTGCCGACTCACCAACATCACACATGATCTTTGATAAATCTCTAGTCTCTGTGCCATCAATACTAGAGGCCACCACCATGTTAGGCATACAACAATCTGCTACAACACCCAACTCAACTGAACCTAACTCTAGTGGGAATGAACCTGATATTCCAATGTTAGTATCAAGAATGGATGCATCCCCATCTCCACTGTCTCTGACAATCTCGGCCATGGACATCCTTGGATCACCAAACACCACTTCTTGTGACTGTATAGAATCAGGTGAAGACTGTAGTCACTCTAACTCCATTGTCACCTTAGCCAAATGAAATTGTGACTCCTTGAAAGCCAACTGTGTACTCTCAAGAATCTCAGAAGTCACCACAAGCTGCTTAGTAAGCTCACTCACCTCATCTTCCTTGGCCAACAATGCATCATATGCTGTACTGCCCCACTTCATAAGATAATCTCTATCAGCTACCAACTGCATATAATCCTGTCTCAAAATCTGGATAGCCTCCCATAAAGAGTGGAACTCTGTCAAGGAAAGATAACTGCCTCCCTGCTCATCACTAGTAGGAGAACCCCATCCATAAACTGCTAACAACTGACAAGCAGCATCAAAATGCTGGCAAGTGATAGCAATATCTTGGTCACTAACTCTCAACTGATTAGACACATGATGGCACTAGCTTGACTATCTCCTACAAACCTCCTCTGATGCACTGTCTAAAGGAGTATCCTCAAAGTTACTAGTCTCTAGAGTATTACCATCCATATCTTGTGAATCAAATCTAAAACTCATATCAACATACAGAGTATCAAAAAAATTAGCATTTCTGTCCAACTCCTCTATACCCAAGGAAACTAAGTCTTCAAAATTGCCCACTGCATCCTCCTGGATGTCATCAATGCCAATATGATCCTGGGACTCATCTATACACACTGCCAAATATGAAATATCATCAACACATTCTAGCAAGTATGGTCGACTGGATATATGAACAAAGCCCAACATCGGTGTATAAAAACTAATACCAACATTGGACAAGCTGCTAGCACACGAAAAGACAACACCGTGCAATCTGCTAATCAAATCCATGATAGCACCCAAACAAACACTGCTACCAAAAAGTGTTAAAGATCTCCTGTCAACTGAATCCCAAATGCCAATATAACAATCTTGAGTCCATATCTGTAAACTAGAATTAGCTGGTAACTCAAGCAAAATCCTCACTTGAGTAATATGACCAAAACCAACTAACTCCACATACCTATCATGATGAGATAATGAAGTCAAAATACTATCTTCACTCACCTTCAGCTGGCGGGATAAATCATGTGAAGTACTACCTGCCTCAACCTCATGTGATGAAGCATCTAACTGTGCTTGGTACTCTTTCTCAGCAAAGTCATGAATGCTCAATGTTTGCTCATCTCTACCAGGTATCTCACCATCCTGCACAACAACATCCTCATAATCATCATCTGAACCCACTACACTGTAGTCACTGCCTATTGTAACTATACCATCCTGAATACCTGTGGCATCACCCTTTGACAACCTGTAAACAATTGTCTCAATTTGAGTATCAAGTTGATCGTTACTATCAATCTGTGTAATATCCTTTCCCACCACCTCCTGTGGCAGAGTAGAATCTGAGACCTCTACCTGGCTATCAGCTAGTTTCTCAAACTCCTCATGCAAGTTCTTGGGAATTGTGTCATCTGTCCTGTGAGAAAATTTGCCAAATAGAAATCCAGTCAACTTATCCACCTTAGCTAGGTCAGATAACATGTCATTCATTATACGGTGGTGCTCAACCAACTGTTTAGACATGTCATGGCTTATTTTCATAAGTTTATCTCAAATGTCTAAATAACCATCCTTTCTACTATTTTGACTCTGGCTATCAATTGTCCAAGATCGTTCCCTCTGAGACTCTGTACTATACCTGTCCATTCTGGATAAAGTAGAGTGTAACCCCAATAGGATATAACTTCTTCAAACACCAAGAACTAACATGAAAATTATTAGAATTAGCATGCAACTGATTAGAAGCAACATGCAACCACCAAATTATGACATGCAAGATCTGGGTAGTTGTCAAAACTGACATGCAAGATCTGGGTAGTTGTCAAAACTGACATGCAAACTTTTACAACCACAAAATTCACCAAGAACTAACATGAAACTGATTAGAAGTAGCATGAAACCATAGATTTGGATATGCAACTGATTAGAAGCAACATGCAACCACCAAATTATGACATGCAAGATCTGGGTAGTTGTCAAAACTGACATGCAAGATTTGGGTACTTGTCAAAACTGAAATGCAAACTTCTACAACCACCAAATTCACCAATAACTAACATGAAAATGATTAGAAGTAGCATGAAACCATAAATTTTGACATTTAGCTGATTAGAAGAAACATGCAATCATAAATTATGACATGCAATATTTGGGTAGTTCTCAAAACTGAAATGCAAGATCTGGGTAGTTGTCAAAACTGACCTGCAAACTTCTACAAACCCTCAGGCTGGCAAGATCATGGCTCTGATACCACTGAAATGTCCCCTTTTCTGATTTGATATGGTATTTCACACCTCTAATCAGATTTTCAAAATCAAACAACTGATATCACAAAGATCCTCCAAATTTCTCAAGAAACCCCAAATCGGGTATGCCAGAAATTGTGCCAAAAGCTTCACAGCTTCACTAATTATTAATAAATCTTAAAGTGGACATTTTTATAGAAATTTCAGTAGCATAATAGCCTACAAAATGACATTTCCAGATCCATATAACCTTTACACAACAGTTCTCAAATGTAGGACAAAAACTATGCTCATTGGGCTTCCGAAATTAACACAAAAATGCCCGAAAACACCACACAACACTAATAAACTATCTCAAAAGTTTAATCACGTCCCAATACATATATTCAGCTCTATTTTAACACCTTAAAGTCTGAAATATAGCAGCAACCCAAATTGATATGAAATATTCAACTGAAAACACCAAACTCATACAAAAAAACACATCCGAAAACCCACAAATCTGCACTGTTCAGCACAAAGGCAAACTCTGTATGAGCATGCACATGGAATGGCTTCAAACTCCCATCCTTAGCCTTCCTAGAAACCTGCAAACTCCCGTTCTTGGGTCTCCCTGGAAACCTGTAAACTCCCGTTCTTGGGTCTCCTTCTCCACAGGTTTGGCAGCCTCTGAAGAATAACAAAGAAATGAGCAAAATCAAGTTCTCCCATCAGCCCAAAATGCCTCCAAACCCCTTAAAAGAGGGCATAACTATAACTCACATCCAAGAGAGGTTAATGAAACATATTTTAATAATAATTTTCATTTATTAGTCCAACGGTTTCCAAAGATTAACCCCCTTTTTCCGAAACTTCACTTTCTTGGGCCTGCCTGCCTTAGCAAAGATTATTATTTTTTAATTATTTGAAAAGGGGACATGAAACCATTTTGTTGGTGTTTTAAAATGTTACCCATTTCCAATTACCCTGATGAGAAAAAGATGCATCTAGGGGTAGCTAACTCCCATTATCAACACATCCATTCAGACACCAGGCCAACTATAAGGCATGACCCTTCTTCTACTTCAGGCTCTGCAAAACCTAGGCGGGTGAACCTCTAGATTCCTTATATGGTACCAGTTGTCAAAGCATACACTGAATCTAATGCAAATTAGATAGAAACCCTTATTTCTCCTAATAACTTATGAAATAACGTATATCTACAGTAGCTAGATGCAAAACAATGAAATTCATAAGCTGAGTGAGGGCATTCTGTTTAGAGCTCTTCAACATGAAAGGGAAATTCATTTGATTAAAGATGTTGATTCAACAAAAACTCAAAAATGCAACAGTATAACCAGTGATCCTATAAATGATCAGTGCCTAATCCATGAATTTAAAACATACATCTGTGAAATCAGGACGTATCTCATATACCCAGACATCAGATCTATCCAACCACCTTGTGATTTAGACATCAGTGTTCATTCAGGTCTCATTCTCACAAAATATCCTTCTCAAACAACCAGTAACCTTGTTTAAACATACCGAGCATTTACTTGGCCCTTTGGTCCAATAGCAAAATACATCAAACATACAACTTGAATGGGATGCAAATGGGTCTCAAATCTTTGTTTCAAAACCACATAAGACTTACAGATTGCTGAGACATGAGACAAGAATCAAAACAAAACTAGTGAGATTGTTGCTCATATGTATTCATTTCCTTGAAACTATACATTCAGATGCATAAAATTAAAACATGAAACAACCTAATATATCAGAACTATCTATATTATCTCTACAATGCTGTTCACATGAGAGTTCTGCTGAAGAAAATGGTGTCATAGTCATGGAAACATGTCAAAATACTGGAACCAATGGTCTCACAGTGCAAAAACTAGAATCCCTAATGGTATCATAGCAATGAACTTCTTCTTCCCAGAAACTAGAACCCCTACAAATGAAGAAAGAAATAAAGATATAGCAAGAAATGAATTCCCGGATCTGATATGCAATTGCCAAGTGTCCACTTGAAATCCAATCCTCTGTAATTGAAAAACCTCTTTCTTCTTTCATCCCTGCTGATCTAATTTTGTTTCATCATTAATCTGTAACAAACTCCTTGCCTAATGATGAAAAACCTTTACTTGCCAAAATATCTTATAGAAAACCTCATGTAGCTCAAACTGACTGATACTTGTGCAAAAACTGACTCCAGAATCAAAAAGTTCGTCTTCTCCCAATTCCGGCGATATATAACATTGCCTATTTTGCCTCTAGGAAACCCCCGAAAAATCAGTTTGAAAATGACTCCTCTGACTGAAAGTTCATGCTTGCACTTCTATGAATTTAAAATTCGCAAAATTTAAAATTTTTATAAAGTTTAAACTTTATAAAATGAAACTCTTCTTGATTCGCTTAGGCCTGCACCATCCGCCATGTCACCAACTGCTCTGAAACCACTTGCCACATGTCATTTCTTGATTCTCCCTCGCTATGTCGCTATCTGGCTCAACAACCTCCACGTCATTGGCAACATGGCGACGGAATGACACGTGTCATCCTCTGCCACCTCATCATCCATTTTGGAACTTGTGCCACGTCAGCCTCGCTATCTCACTATAGTTAATTAGCGAGCATCTTCCCATGGCGAGGTAATGATGACCCTCCAATCAGGACACTTGTCATCATCTAGGCGCATTTGAATCTGGGCGCCATGTCATCACCCATGCATGCTCTGTCAAAATCTATTATATCATCCTGATGTCATTCACATTCAACTCCAACATTCGATGCGCAAGGGGCCCACCTACACAAGCTATAGCTTTTAGAAAAGGCTCCTTTCTTTACTTCACATTACAAATGCTTTGAAATGGTATTTAAACATTTGAAAACACCCCCACGTAATCAATATGGGATAAAGCTCTTGCCCTGCAGCTTCATTCAACATGTTGTCTTTATTCTTGTTTAGCATAGGGTTTTCTTTAAAAGATGCTGACTATTCATTTGCGGTGCATGAGCTCTTCATCTCTGCGCAAGGGCTTCTCTGACAGAACGTAGGCTCCTCCCTCTGCAAACTATGTTTGGTTTCCAAATGGCACTTCCAACAGAAGATACCTTTGACTGCGGTTTTGATTTTTTAAGTGTGGATCTCTCTGATTTATCTTTTCTATGACGCTGGATTACCATACTCCAATGCTAAGCGTGAACAATGATATCTTTTTGAACCTTCGACTGGTGCCATTAACTGCAGTTTGCTTAACATGGAGCTTCTCCCTTCATTAGTGTGGCACTTGTACAATGCGTGGAACATACGATTGCTTGCTGATGCCTTCAACTAATGGACGCCTTTCTCATTTTTTTTTTGACTACCATCGTGGGCCTCTATTGCAGCTTCCTTTTAATGTGTTGTTTCCTCCTTTTTTTATGTGGCCTTTTTTTTGGCATGCTGGAAACCACTGCTTGTTATTTAATGGTGTGAGACTTCTTTTTAAACATGCATGGATGTTGGTTCTTTTAAAATGACTATATCAATTTCAAAACTCAGCTTAAGGAGGGCATGTTGCCTAGGATAGAGTCGCCACTAGAGGACAGCAAGATCATAAGATAAGCTAAATAAGACCTATTATTCAATTAGTGATACAATATAACCTCAGAGTCTTATTGCACATCTGGTCTTCATTTCTCTGATTCGAGTGGTTGAATTTAGTAGAATTATAGATCATCTGATAATCATAATACCATGAAACTTATGAGCCCATGAATCTCAATACAGGATATGACTCTCCACATAATAGTCGGCATAGATGGAGAAGCATCATTTTATTGATCTTCTTTGAAATAGGAACAAGCCACAATGATGGATCAAAAATAACCATCTCGGAGGATATGAGCTTTTCGAACAATCATTATACAAATATTTTATTTACTCAAGCTCACTAACCCGCCTTGAACTTTGAACTCCAGTTGGAAATACCAAAGCTTCACTCTTCCCTACATTGATCTGATACTGCATAGTAGATGTAAGTTTCTTATAAAGCTGTAAGCTAAGCTGCTCTGGCATAAAACTCATTTGGAAGATACCCTTTGGTCATTTTTCCCTTCACAACAAATTTTTATCTGATGGAACCAATCAGGCCCCAAAGTGGGTCCTGCTAAAAAATTGTTTGTTTCCAGACAACTAAAACCTCAAATTAATTTATCAACACCTTGAACTGATCAGAATCAAATTTGACCACTAAAAACATTTTTAAAACTCATTTTCAATGTTCAGTCAACTGTCAAATATGCACCAAGAGGTCCGATGGTTGGCCTTAATAGCTAACCCAAACAACTGATAAGGCTCTGAAAATCATGGCACTGATTCTTTGTTCTGCACACTTTTACCCTGTTGAATCTTGTCTCATGAAAAATTTGGGGTCAAAAGATATTCGTTGTCAAAGTTGCTTGCTCAGAATTACCTACAAATAAACATGTCAGAAAACAATAGTACTGGGCTCGTAATTGACCTTGAAAATTGGGCAAATTAGCACATGGGAATACGAAAAATGGGACACTCATTCTTTGTCAAGAGGACATTATGGATCTACGATTTAGGCTTATGATGAATAACTGGGCAGAAATGGAGGACGTTCAAAGTAGGCTACCTGGATTTGCAGGACATAGGACATCAGTAAAATATCATTTTTTTGTGAATGGAATGACCCTGGTAAAGTGTGAAGACGGATTCATCAAGTTTTAAAAACTGGCACACTTGTAGTATTTTCAGTGGGCAATATAGGGGGACAAACCATTTGATCTTGACAATCATGGATTTCAAGTTATAACACCACGAACAAGGGTACTGATAAATCTGCAAGTGCTGACACCAGTAAAAGGTCATAAATTGTTTTTGGAATCGCATTTGAAAACTGGTCAAACGGATTCATCAAGACTTAAAAATTTAAAAATAGAAAGTCTCTGACATAAACCATGCAACGCAAAAGTAAATTTAGCATTTTAATCAACTGGGTCAATGTTATAGCACATCAAACATGGCTTCTCAGAAATGTGTGCAAAGTGCAAAAGCATGAAAACAGTAACTGACCAACTTTGAGGGATTCAAAACCTATTCAAACGGATTCGAAACAACTTGAAATTTGAAACATAGGTTCTTAGGTATAGATATTAGATACTCCCAAATTGGTAAGTCTTGAAACATTTTTGGGTACAAGATATTCAGATGCAAACACAACCTCCTGTCGCTGTTTGACACGTGATAATGTAGATTTGGTAATTTCTCAAAACAGTACTTCAGCAAATGACTCAAAATGATGATTTAATTTCATGGAATAGGTAGACACACTGAATGGAGGGTGTTAGGAACATTAAATATCATGGGGGCCTCACAAGTACAGTCAGGTACATAGGCTTCACAAAGCATTTATAGGCCTGATTTTCTCAAAATTTTGAAATGGGACTAAAAAATGAAGCATTCAATTTTTCGTCCCAACAATATATGTTTGGGAGTTGATGATAAGATCATGTATCAAATAAAGAAGTGTTCTACATCCAAGGAAGCTTGGGATACCCTCGAAAACCTATATAGTAAAGTGTTTGAAGAGGATTTGTTCAAAATTGAAGATGAGCTTGTCTCCTTAGATCCTAAGTCATATGACTCCATACAAGATTTCATCATCAAGGTGACTGAACTAAGGATGAAGCTTACTGATTGTGGGAGTTCTATCAAAGATGATAGATTGATATATCTCATACATAATAAGTTTCCATTGTAGTATTCCACATTTGTATCTTCTTTTAACACCTCAAAGACTACCTTAGGGTTTGCCTACAAGAAAATCACTTTTGATGAATATGTTAAATGGTTGGATGATGAACAAAAGAAGTTGAAATCAATGGGGATTCTCAAATCACCTCAGTCTAAAGCATTGGTGGCCAATGAGGGTTCTCAAAATTCAGCTAGACAATCTTCAAATAAAGGAAAGGGTAAGAAGAAATGGAAGAGAAAATTTGAGGATGCAGAAAAGACAACACCACAATCCAATCAACAAGGCAAGTCCTCAAATTCCAACAAGAAGGACAACAACAATAAGGAGAAGAAGTGTGCTTATTGCGAAAAATTGGGTCATGAAGAGCATGAGTGTTATCTCAAAATGATTGATGAATTGACCAACATTATGAAGAAACATAATGTTCCATTGCCTAATGCTTATAAGGACAAAGGGTCTTCTTCATATTTGAAGGGCAAAGGGAAAACATTCATGGAAAATGTAAACTCTTCAAAGGAATGGATATTTGACTCAGGTGCCTCATATCATATGGGCTCTTCAAAGGAGGATTTTTCTTCAATGAAGCAATCAAGGGTACTGTACATATTCATGGGGAATGATAGCAAAATGGAAGTTGAATTAAAAGGAAATTTGGAAATGGAAAATGGAGAGTTTCAAGATGTTCTCTATGTTCCAAACCTAAGTTCAAATCTCCTATCAATCTACCAAATCACTCACCTCGAAGATGAACATAGAGTTGAGTTCCTTCCAGACTCGGTTCAGGTGCACAGTCTTAAAGATGTCTCATTGGTTGTAGTGGGGAAAGTGAATCACAATAAGAGGTTGTATTCTTTCTCTCATTTTGTGCCCAAGTCTCCTTCAAAGGTATTGTACAATCAAAATCAAACATGCAATTATGGTCTGAGTGGTATGGTCATATTGGCTTTTGCTACCTTCAACAACTTTGCACATACAAAATGGTCAAAGTTCTACCTCAAATTAACTTTTCTAAGGGTGAATGTTCAAAAAATTTAGTGGATATGCATCTAGAGGGGAAGTTACAGAGAGGGAATTCTTCAAGAGGACCAGGTGTTCTATAGATGGTTCACATGGTATTAGCAGGTCCTTTTGCATTCAGCCAGGGCCGCTACATACTTACATTTGTTGATGACATTTTAAGGTTCACTTGGGTCTACTTTCTTCATAACAAGAATGAAGTGTTGGATAGGTTTCTAGACTTCAAGACTCATATAGAAAGGAAATCCAGAAAGGCCATCAAAGTACTCTAAATAGATAATGGAAGCATGTATGTGAATAAAATACTTATGGACTTTTGCAAAATTCAGGACATTGATCTTTAGACTTTGCCAGCATTTAGTTCACATAAGATAGATATAGCAACACTGAGGATCCGCACTCTTAAATCTATGGCAAGTTGCATGATACATGTCAGGTCTCTAGATACTTCATTAGAAGTGAAGCAATCTCTAGTGTCACTCACATTCTTAGTCATTCTCCTCATCTATCCTTAGATGGAAAAACTCCTTTTGAGGCATGGCGTGATAGAAAACATATTGTGACACACTTAAGAGTCTTTGGTTGTCCTGCATGGGCAAAGAGATCTTCCAGGGGATGCAAGGCACAGTCATCTCAACCTTGTACCTTTATTGGTTATGAAGATAGTGTGAAGGCATATAGACTTCTAGATCCTAAGACACATTAGATATTTATGGAGAATGATGTATACTTTGAGGAAAGTTTGCCTAGCTTGTCCTCTACTCCTCTCCACACATCATATAGTGTGGAAACTAATAGTGACACTAGTGATAGTGCTTCAATAGATTTAGACACGTGGGGTTCTATTGATAGTTGTAGTGAGAGGTCACTTCATTAGTTTAGTCCACATGCATACATAGCCATAGTGATAGGTCCAAAACCACAAGGTACATTCAATCTTCCAAATACAAGTTCAATGACAGATTTGGGGATAGTATTGATGATCTGCCTCTTCTTCTTGATGCAGAAGTACCTTCTTCAATTTTTATGAGGGCTCCATCTGACCCTCTTGTTCATTCTCTACATGATCAATCCTTATAGGTTGAAGTGATTGTGGATACTTATGATCGGTAGTTGCAATAGGGATCTTCATCAGTTGCAGAGATAGACAGTTCTTTGGGATAGGTTCTTCAACTAGATGAGCAAGTTTCAGAGACATCATCCATGGGATTCTTTCCATGCATAGTGGAAGCATCTCATTTGTGAATTTGACATTATTTCTTCCTAAGGGGAGGAACACCATTCTATAGTCTTGGATCAACTTCTTCATCAGAGCAGTCACTATTCAACATTCTTCTTTGGAGGGGGGAGCCTATCTTGTCTCTCTTCATCTTCTCATCATTCTCTTATGTATATACTAGATGTATATCGTAATGGAGGTGTCTTGATTACTCCATCCATCCATTCATCCCTATTTATCTCTCTTTTTTGGTTGAGAGTTTTTCCCATGTGGTTTTCCCTCATTCTCCACTTTATGAGAGATTGCATATCATTATGTACATGGGCACCTAACATGGCCTAGTAGCTAGGACCCATTCCGCATTGCATCCTAGATTTTGTAAGCTTAAGGGCATTCCCCTAAGTTGCACTTAAGGGGGGGTGTTGGTGCAAATAAGTATTTAGTTATTACACTTAAGTTTACTTAGGTTAATGAATTATATTAATATTTATTTATTAGTCACCTAGGACTATGTGCACTCTTGCGAGTTGTCATGATGACATCATAGGGGTCCACACCTCTTTTTAGCACATGTTGTCTACAACACAAGAATCTTCTACACACATATGACACTTTGTCATTCTTATCCATTCATCTAGAATGTTGGATAAGGTGCTTAGGGTTCTTATCTCCTGGTTGTTTCTAGAGACATTCTAGGTGCTTCTTGAGAGGCCTTTATATACAGGCACTCCTAGCATACTCTTAACTTGACATATTGAATGAATATCATCATTCTGATCATACTCTCTCTATTTTGGTCTACTATGTGCTTGTGTTGAGTTCTTTAGTTCTTGGATGAATTCTAGCCTAAGCCAAATTCTTACACTTAGCTCATCTTCATAAAGCTTTCTCACATCTATGTAATCATGTATGGACTTAGATAATCTAGTCTCCATCTCCTCTACCTTGGATTCATTCATAAATGAAAAATGTTTCAATGCCTTAGAAATATCTATGCCAAAGGAGCCCTATAGAGTCCACACAATCATGTTACCTTGTTCAATACTCTGTAAATCCATTAATTTTGGCTTGTTGGATGAAGGATCCATACTCCAAACTGCCAGAGATTGGGTATCAATGTTGAAACTAGTTCCTCTCTATAATCTATCTACACCAAATGCCTCATATGAAATGGCATTTTCCTACCTCCTTATTTGATCAAGCATGAAAGCTTGTTCCAAATCCCATCTAGACACCAATAAAATGCCACATCTTTGTACAAGATCTCTTGCCTCCTCTAGAGTCATGACTTCACTCTTAGGATCATAGGCATGTAGTTTCTCCACAAATGTCATCTTCTACGCATCTGTCACTCTTGGCTTCATCTTCAATACAAGCTCACTCTACTTTATCTTGTACAAAAAGATTTTGAATTCAATGGATATGATGAATTCATCATCTCCCAAAATCAGTGAGTTGACTCTTAGCTACAATTATTCTATCTTGAAGGTAACTTTTCCTTAAGTCAAAAAAATATTGACTATTGCCTAGTAAGATCTGCAATGTCCTTTGTTTTACCTCAATAGGGATATGGACAAACTTCTACCTCTTATTCCCCTTTGTGACCATGATGCTTCAGGGACATCATCTTCTTCTATCTCTAGGGTCACATCATGTTTAAGCCTTTCTGGACACCCCCTTTTTCCCTCCCCAATTGGTCCTTCTAGCATCTTAGCCATACTCTCAACATCATCTTTGACCATCTTCTTAATCCTCTGAGGATAGGGGACATCCATATAAAATCCCATAAATTGGGGATCTTCTCTCTTTAGTTCTCTCTCTACCCTCAAAACATCATCTAGCTTTGCTAGCCTATCAGCTGCCTCACCCTCTGCAACTATGTTTGGAATGACATCCTCATGGGGTAATTCATTGGTGCTAGGTAGTACATAATTTCTCATTTCTTTATAGTTGAGCCTCATCCGATTGTCAGGGTCATACATGCTATAAGGACCAGTTGACAAATTAAAATGGTGGAGGAAAGAATAAATTTGGTACAGGGCCTCTTTTCCAATTGTGAAGTCACCAACCCTAAAACACTTACACAAGAAAGTGTGCTTATGTACTTTGGGTCCTAAGTACTCCCTATGGACCATGAACAATAACCATATGAATTTAGTTATACCCAATCTAGGAGGGATAAACTTTGGTGGTATGTGGGTGGTTGAGGACAACCATAAACTCTCATCAAAGAAAAGGTTGGGAACAAGAAGATTTCCCCCCAATTATGATATAATCTTTTCCCTTCAGAAAGCATGGAAGGTCTCAAAAGGATCTTTAAAATCTTAGGCGCCCTAAAGTAACCTAGATCTAGCATTTTCATTAATACAACACTAAAATTATTGAAAAATGAGATAGAATCAAAAAATGATAATTACTATCCCATACCTGTGTCTACAGCTAAACTAGTAGAACTCCATTTGCATCAGATGTGTGGTCAATGAAATCAAAAATCTCATATCCTACATTCTTGTAGAGGATCAGGGGCATCAGTAGTGAATAGTGATGGAATTTGAAGTCCTTTAATTCTCCACTCTGAAACTTGGCAATATTTTTTTTCATCACCTCTAAAATGTGTTCAACATAATCATACTCCCCCCCATGGTAGGAGTCTTGAACACTTCTAGTAATTATAAATTCATCTCCATAAACCATATCAGTTCCATCTTTTCCAACCACCTTGTGGACACCATAGACTATTTTTACAAAATAGTTCTTAAACTTATCCAACGACATCATTTTCTCCACCTTTTTAGGGTAATCTCCCACTTCCTTCAAATCCATGGGAATATTCTATAACATAGATTTGCCAGTATAGGCCTTGGTATTTGCCTCAAATCTCCTTTGCAAATCTTTTAAATATATAGGTTGACCCATAGCTCCATCCAATCCAAAAACATCAATGAATGATTCATACTCAAGAGTGTAGAGGATGGTTTCATCTTTCCTATGAAAGGATTCAATGGCCATATTGTAACAAAAAAAAATGACCTTTATCAATTATACATCTACAAAGACTTCTAGAAATATCAACTTGGCTAAATTCTTCTTCCATGGGTTACACATAGGAATTTTCTTCCTATTATAATAGAAATACTTGAAAATCTTAGAACCAATAACACCAAAGCACACAACATCTCTGCAAAGAGCATATAGATCTACAAAGGCTTGATCATCTACAACATTGTCATTAGAAGAACCATGGAAAATTTTTATCCATTCCTCTACAAATTTATTTGGTTTCTTCTATCTTGTTTTCCCACCCTTAGAAGTTGAAGCTTCTGCAATTCCCATGTTTGATGCTTGAATTTCTTCCACCTCTTTATCTAACATCTTCACAATATGCTAGAAAATATAGTATGGAAATCATTCTTAAAGATCTAAAACAACAATCTGGACACACTAAAAGCTCTTCAATTTATCAAATTCTCTTTCTCTATAAATGGTGAACTGTATTTTTCAAAATAGGAAAGCCTTTATATCTCAATGTATATGAATCAACGTTCATCTTTTGCATTGATTTTCAGCATGCTTTGAAATGTAATATTAGTTGATTTTTTCATCTCAAAGGAGCATCATCATTATTGTCCAACAAAGCACTTTATTGTACTACATTCAAATCTTATTGGTCAAGAAGTTTACTGTCCTTTCTAGCTTAGAAAAGTGACCACCACATTTTATGTCTATACATAGTGGATAATTGTGTATTCATGATACTTTAATTTGAGTATGTGAGAGTGAGTTAATCTAAAGAATATGTAGCAAATATAAATGAAACAACTCTCTTAACTCAAGAACATCTCATCTCTTAACTCAAGAATATCTCATCTCTCCCTAACTATGATGGCTAATTTTCTCTTAGATCAGGCATCTTAGTGACATTCTGGAATGGGATATAACTAACATGAAATGATGCAACACTAGCATAAATATGCAAACTAACATGAACATGAAAATGAAACTATGAACTACAATAAGAAAAAAAACATAGATATAAGATTGTTCTACTAATAAAGATCCTAAGAATGGTAATGATAACAATGATAATAATGATGGATATGCTTCTCTCAATAATGAACTATAATACTAATGCCTAATAACTTAATGATTTTGCTCTAGAAATGCCTTGTATTTATAGGTGTTTCAAAGGGATTGAGATTAAGTTTGGTTTTTACCAAGGCTAAAGGTTGAATAATAAAATAATAATCTCCATGAACCCATTTTGAATAAAATATTCATTATGGAGAATCCACTCAATTATTAAATTATTATTCAAATAAAATAATAATATCCATGGGATTCACTTTGAATAAAATATTCATAATGGAGAATCCACTCAAATATAAAATTATTATTTGAATAAAATAATAATATCCATGAGATCCACTTTGAATAAAGTATTCATAATGGAGAATCCCACTTCAAATATTAAATTATTATTTTGGCTCCATTTTGAATAAAATATGATTTTCATGATCCCACTTTGATTAAAATATGATTTTGGAGATGTTTGAATATAAAATGGATTTTTGAGGATAAATGCCCATTTTAATTTCTTTAAAATTTAATTTCATGTGTAAATTTCAAATGGGTTCAAATAGTTGATTAATTTGAGTTTTTGATTTAATTCAAATTTGATTGATTTATCCTCAATTCTCCAAAATACATATGATTTTAACCTTAAAACCCTTGCTAACTCGGTGAAAGCCTTGATTAAAAGATGTGCCCAATTTTAGGTGTCTAAAAATGCCCCTCTTTGAACTGATATGCATAGCATATTGGTTCAATGAATGCTCTTGAATCATTTTGGTTTTGATCCAAGTTGAAAAATCTAATTGGTTATGGAAAAAAAAACTTGGATGCCCTAGTTTGATTAGCTGGAGTAGAATGGGTTGAATGGTTGAAGAACTTGGAAGTGAAACTTAGATAGTTGATGATTGTTATTGATTTGTTGCCCCCTTAGAAATAAAATTGGAAACCTCCAACTATATTTTTGAAGAATGATGATAAAAATATTGTAGAACATGACAAGAGTGGTTGCATTGAAGAATGGGATCACACAACAACTTGAAATAACATAACAATGTAATCACCAAGTGATATGGAAGATCAATTGACTAGGTCAAATAGATGAAACATCATCTTAGGATTCAAAGATAAGGAAACTAACGTGTCTTGGCTCAAGATATAGAGTTGGACAAATAATTGGTTCAAGATAGAACCATTAGCTGTAGAGCTAGACGTGGTTGACTTAGATTGATGTAGGATAATCACTTGCAATGAAAAACTAATGCAATTTTTAAAAAAATTGTGAAAACAAGCCCATGGAGTAAAATTTAGGTGCTCTAGTGCAGATATTGTTCATAGAAAAATATGTTGTGGCTGATTTGGATGAATCTAGTTTAGACAATGGTTTCATCAATGAAACTAGAGAGAAGGCAATGCTTTATCAATTGTGAAGAGATGGAATGGATGCAATGGTTCAGAGATTGGTGTGGTAGAAATAGGAGAGAATTCCAATGAATTAGGTGGCACCAATCATATGAGCTATGTGATCAAAAGATGAAGGCATGGGTGCCTTTAATGAGAAATAATTTATAGATCAAACATATATTATTTTGGTGCCCCTAGTGATAGGATCAAATAATGACAATGGATAGATTGTTTTAATTGAGCATGGATGCACCATTGGGTTTGATGATGAATTGAGGATAAGGGACTCTAATTGGACACATTGGTAGATTGATGATGTTGTTGTTGAGCAAGATAGTTTCTTTGATATCAAGTGTCCTTGGGGTCATGAATAGAGGGTAAACCTCAAATTTTATACTAAACCTTTGAAAATAACTTTTGGATGAGGCAAAACTGAAGGAATGAAATGCAAACCTACACAACATGAAATGTGATGCAAACCTAAGTTATGAAATGCAACTAATTGTCACTTTTTATGAAAAGGTACCTTTTAATTATCATCATTGAGCACTAAAAACATGATATAGTACAATTACCACTAGTTCAATTGTGGTAATATGAATACTTTATCATTCTGAGAAAACAAAAAGAAAACTATGTACATGAAAGAAAACGATTTACATTATGTACAATATTGACAATAAATTACAAAATTAATGTAATATTTAACAAACACTACAAACAGAAAACAAAGAAAAGACCCATTATTTCATCCTAGTGTCTCTAGTCTTAGACATCATCAAGTCATTAGAAATCATGGCATAAGAGAAAATAATCATATTTCAATCCTTTGTAGTTGTGGTTGTGTGTGAAGGAAGTCTAATATACAATAATTTATACAATAAATGGGAATGTGGTCTCCACTTGGAATAATAAAAGTTATGATAAAAATAGTGTAAGTATTTATGTTTGTAGATGCACATTGGAATTAACATAGTGTGAGACATCTCATAAAAGATGTTGTATTCAAAGTGTTTGTTAAAGTGTATTTGGTGTTAGCATGTGTGGATGACAGGTAGGAGCATAGATAGGAAGCATCTTTTGGAAGAATCAATATTACCATGTAACTCTTAAAAGGTATTTTATTCTTAAGTGGTAAGATAAGGTTGGTTGTTATATGATTTCTAGATGTTGTGAGATGTGTAAAAATCAAGCACAGTGACATTATTGCACATCATTTATGAAAAAATTTGGTGGGCATCTCATCTGTTCTCAATAAGTTGGTAGCATATAGCATAAGGTATTGATATTTTTTTTCCATAAATAGGTGAGCGATATCCATTGATCTCATAGTGCATTGGAGTGATTAACAAATGCAAGATAAGCTCTAGCAAATAATTGTTTGTTTGAAAATAGCAATGGTGGACTCACAAGGGAAATCATAACAAATATCTGAGTCAATAGAGGCCAAAAGTGGAGGATGGTTGGACAATGATAGGGATAGCATAGAGGGAGAAAGTGGCTGAGGAGGCTTAGGAGGAGAGCAAAACATAGTCGCAAAGAAGTAATTGGAGCATCCTCCCATTGAATTGTGTGATAGTGCAAGTGAGAAATGGAAGAGGCAAGCCAAGTTAAACCAACTAGGGAGAAAATAGAAGAAAAAGAGGAGGATCCTACCCTCCTATAGATGTTTTCAAAAGTGCAACACAAATTGCAAGGAAAGATGAGATAATAGACGAGACTAGATCTCTAGGTGAGAAGACAAAATTAGAAGATAACAATGTGTGTATCTGATTTATAGATAGTCAACTAGAGGATCAAGCACCTATGGAAGAGACTATCCTAGTTATAGAGCAAGGACCTATGGTGAAGCTAGTGGCATCACCATATTGGTGTGGAAAGAACATACTAGGGGGAATGATCGACTTATTTGTAGAGAAGATGAGTGGTTCTACCATGTCTTCATTTTGTCCTTTTAGAGAAGCATAGCTTGGTATTATCTTACAACTAGTTCATGATGTAGACATGGAAATGGAAGTGGAGCTAAAGAAAGAATTGGAGGATGAGATGAGGTGGGCTAATAATGTAGAGAAAGATGCAAATTTATTTCAAGGTTTGATCGAGAGAGCTTAAGAAGATGGAACATGGGAAGAGGTGAAGTGAGCAAAAGTAGCTTTGTTAGTAGAATGAGTGTGAGTATAGACTATAGAGGCATCTCTAGTGGCAGAGTGGGTGTTGATGGAAGAAATTTGCAATGAGATGGTGTTGTTACAAGCTCAAGTGGAAGCATTCAAAGAAACTATGCCAAAGACTAGTTCCATAGCATACCAATTACAAGATCAATTAAATGTTGCCAATGCAAGCATCACCCACTTCATGAATCAGATGCATGAAGTGAAGCATGAGAGGGAGTCTTGGAAAATGACTATGAATATGTATAAGGTAGAATGAGACATTTCTCAATAGGTAAAAACACTACCTAGGGTAGAAAAATTATAGGCAGATGTGAATGAAGTCAGGGAGAAGTTAGAGAAGCTAGTGCAAAAGGCCACATACTACATGGGATTGTACCATCAGGTAGTCCCCCCAGAGCACGGGAGAGGAATATCCTTTTTGGATAGGATTTTTATGAAATAGATGAATAATTTTTTGAGACATATCCCAATTCTAATGGATACAGTTTTGGAAGGTGCAAAACTAACAATAGGAGCTTCATCATCTTGGACTGCACAAACAAGAATGCTCCCAACTAGAAATCCAAATGTCCCACCTCCATGAGGAGGACATTGATGAGCATTGTACTGATGTTGTGACTTTGTGTATCGTGTGGTAGGAAGTATTTGTCCAAGTTGATTTTTGTGGCCTCATGGAATATGTGGATGTTTTTGTGATTTTTGGAAAAAAATTTAAATGTTTTGTAATTTTTGATGAATATTCAGATGTTTTTGGAATTTTTGAAAAATATGTGAATATTGGAATTTTTAGGTAAATATAAAAAGAAAAAGGAACCATCTCTTATGTGTAATAAATAGTGAGTGGTCCCTAAAAGATGAGTATGAACTTGTACAATAGTTGGGGAGCAAGAGTGAGTGAGGTGGTAAAAGTAGGAACTGCTAACTCACGAAAGGCTAGCTAAACTTGATTGAGAAATTTTGTATATATTGATAGCCTTTGAAGATGAGTGAGGGCCATAATGAGAACTATTCTCTAGGAGTGGATTGAGATGGGAGCCTTATATGTTGGAAGAGGGCATCAAATAGTCAAAAGGCACATGGGGGGCCTAAAAAAGGGTGCTTGAGGCTACAAAAAGCACTTGGGCCTTGAAAAAGGTGTGTAAGCCTTGATAAAGGTGCTTTGAGGAGTCTAGAAAGGTGTTTGGGCCTTGAAAAAGGTATTTAAGGGGCCAAGAAAGACACGTGGGCTTGGGAGAGGACACGTGAGTGGCCTAAAAAGGCTTTGTAGGCCCAAAAAGTGCTTTGGGCCTAAAAGGGCATTTTAGGGAATATAAAGGCACGCCCTAAAAAGACATTTGATGGCCTAAAAAGGTGCTTGAGGCCTAAAATGGCATGTGGGTCTCAAAAAGGTACTTGAGGGCCCAAAAAGGCATGCCTAAAAAGACATTTCAGCCTTAAAAAAGGTGCTTGATAGCATAAAAAGGTGTTGAAGGTCTAAAAAGGTGATTGGGCCTATAAAAGGTGTTATAGTGGCCTTAAAAAGGTGCTTGGGGGCCTAAAAAAAAGGTGATTGGGCCTAAAAAGGCACTTGAGGGGCCTAAAAAAAGTCTTTAGGCCTAAAAAGGCATAGAGGAGGGGTGGAAAGCTTTCACACTTATGCTTGCTTATTTTGTGACCCCTATGAGGGGATGATGAAAGAGTCTGACAAAGATCTAAGCTTTCGAAATAGCATTGATATATTTGTTGTAGGGGTTTAGATAAATCGTGGCCATTGCAACATACATAAGACTAATAATCTATTGGGAATTGTTGTTCTTGACAAGAGGAAAGAAGAGGGGATTTTGTCAGGGCCTATTGCAGTATTTGTGTTGTGCTAGATTTTCCAAAGCTCAATGAGATGTTTCAAGACATAACTACGCTGCTTTGTTATACCATTGGGGCATTCTTATTGTTTTTCCAAAAGTAATAGAGCCATAAAGCATGTCATAAAATATTTAAATATTTTTGAATATAGTGGGCCTCACCATTGATTTCATATAAAACTAGTCGACGTACGCAAACCTGTCCCAAAGGAGCAACAATTATAAATGGACACCAGTTCAACATGAAATCAATGGATCATCAGTGTGACAAATACATCAATAATTTATGCATGGTTAAATAGCCTATTTGAGCCACACCGAGTCATATTTGATTGGAATTTTGGGATGTTGTTAATTGTTCAAGATTTTCAGCTATGTTTGGCAATTATTACCACCCATTTTGAATATTTTTGGCAATCTTGGACAATTTATGAACTTTGTTGATAAGTTTTTAAAAGTTTTGAATTTTTTTTGATAATTTTTGGAAAATTTTGAATTTTTTTTATAATTTTTGGCAAGTTTTGAATTTGTTTGTTATTTTGTGATTTTTTTTGAAATTTTTTGATGATTTCTTATTTATTTTTTGACAACTTTAAAATTGGCAAGAGTGAAATGAGGATGTGAGTGAGATTTGTTGGAATATGGGGAAAACTAGGACCATGTGAAGGCACCTAAAGAATCAAGGAGACCAAAAGGGGCTAAAAGTGGGCTTGGAAAGCTATATGTGAGATGCTAGAGGCAAAAAGGAAGTTTGGGATTTCGAATGGATTCAAATGAGGGTTAAAATGGACACTGGAGATCATTGGTCATGGAAGATAGCTGAGATGTGCATTGATTTTCCTATAATTCATGTCTATGGTATCTCAATACATAATCTAACTCCATGTTTCTCTTGATTTGTTGTTCTTCCCTTTTTTGTTGTGCTATTAACTGTCTTGGCTGCTATGAATTGTACTGGATGCTAAGGAACCATTGAACTATAACCCACAAGTGTTTCTCAATTGGGTATGTGTGAAATTAACTCCTCTATGCTAGGTAAGCCTACAACTGTCTTGATTTTTTTCAACATTAAAGGACTTTTTTTGTTTAGGGAAGTCCAAAGGTGTTATCTCTTGCTCCTTTTCAAACCAAAGGTGACATTTCTCACTTCTGTTGTACCTTTTTTTTTTTGGTTTTTTTTTTTGATTTTTTTTTTTTTGGTTTTTTTTTTTTAAATTTTTTATTTAGAGATTACCAATTCTTAAGCAAGATCACATTATTTTATCCCCAATGTCTAGCATGACACATGTCAGTATGGATAAATAAGCTGATGGATAACATGGATAAGTGAAAAAGTTGAAGTAGGTGAATGTTATTCTCAAGGGGTATCTTGTCAAGATTACCCAAGCTAAGAAAAGGTAATAACATATGAAGCTTGTTTTTGATAAGCAATTTATGTCAACACTAGATAGAAATATAGTTTAATGACCTGATGCCATGAAGGTATGTGGTTCCAAAAGAGCGAACATGTCAAGCAGTTTGTAAGAACCAAATTTTCTTTTCCTTTTTTTTTATTGATCAGGACCAAGGGTTCAATAGGATAGGATGACTAGGATGGAGGCTATGAAATGTGGGAAATGTAAGATCTTGATAGGGATAAGATAGTGAATGTTCACAGATAGCTCAACTTTGTCAAGATCAAAGGTGAAAGAGTGGATAAATGAATGATAGAAGAGTTATATATGATGCCTATTTTCTAGGTTTTCATCATGGTACTTTTCCAAAGTACCACAAGAAGTTATTTTCACCATAAGATGGATTTAGTTTTCTTTACTTTTGGTACCAAGGTGCTTCTTTACCAATTTTTTACCAAGTTACTTTTTTTTAGAGTATTTGGAAGGACTTTGAGCCTTTTTCATTTTGATTAATGCTCCTCTTTAAAGGATATGTTAAGATCGGTCAAGGTTAGTTAAAGCTATGCTCAAAGATGTTGATAAGGTGAGGAAAGGAAGATTGTAGAAAAGATAGGGGCAGATGGAGGATAATGTTGTATGCTTTGGATGGATAGGAGTATGGATAATAGGGAAGTGTAGGCTTCAAAAGACTATAGAAGGGTAGGTGTAAAAGTGGGCAAGATCAACAAAGACACACACATTGAAGGGTAGTAAGATGATAGAGTAGATATGAGTGAAATAGCTTGAGATATGGATGCTGGAGACTGTATAATACTTGTTGAAGATGATGGAGTGGAAAGCCTTGGAAGTCATTTGGAAGAAAATGGTGTGGAAGTCTTTGTAAGCTTGAATGTTAACTTTGCTTTGTTTTCAATATTCAAGTCTTTCAAAAGAGACTTGGGAATCCATACATATTTTGATTCTTCCTTGCCTTGGGATGGTGTAGAATGCATTTCCTCAACAATGGGTTTAGGAACCCATATTTGCTTAATTTTTGTGGATGTTTTAAGACACGTCTCTTCCACATTGAGTTTAAGAACCCATATTTTCTTTATTTTTTTCTTTGGAAAGTGGACCTTGGGGTCTTTTGAATATTTCTTTTATATTTTTAGTCACATGTCTATTAGAGGAGACATAGTGATCTATATTTTGACATAGATTCTTGTATTTTTAATGTTAAAGATCCAAATTGTTCCAAATAACTTGGGATTTGTGGATGTAGAAGGCTGATATGACTAGTTTAGATGGTTGGGTGGATGGAAATTTCTCAAGGATGAAAGTCTTTGTTGATCTTGAGGTAGGAGAGATGGAGGAACATGTCCCAATATAGATGGATGGTTTGAAGGTTTTAGCTTTGAAAGAGGGATATAGGGTCCCAAGATTAAGATGGATGAAATTTTTGGAGGATTTGATATATAAGGACCAAGGATGGATTTGGAAGATGTAAATGGAGAATGGATAGGGATACCAACATCTTGAGTGTGAGAAAAGACTGAGGCTCTCATCTTTAGGATACATTCCTTTATCAATAAGCTCATGAAAAACTTTGATAGGAGCAATGTCTTTGATAGTTTTAACTAAATCTTGAAGACACTTATTCAAAGGATTAGGAATGAAGAAGGAATTTTTAGGGGAATATGGAGCAATATTAAAAGGTGATGAGGGGATGATTTGATCTTGACAAGGATTTTTGGAAAACATAAAAAGTGTGCTTATTGCTTGGTCTTAAATAGGCTCCTTAGAAATGGTATCTTGATCTTTCTTAGGAAATCAATAGGAAATGGGAGATGGAGGATGATCTAGCTCTTCAAATGGAGGGAGGACATCTTTTAAGGAGTGAAAGAGGATGGAGGAATCAAGATCTTGATCAACAATTATTTCTTCATCATTTAGGTACTCCTCTTGACATGTGACCACTTCTAAGAATGATGGAGTATTTGAATCTATATCCAAATCTTTTTCTTAGGTCTGCATGATATATTCTTGAAGTTCAGAGGAAGAACTACTTGGAGTGGACATGATAGGCATAAAAACACATGTAGCTGATCTTTAGTCATACAAGTAGTAAATAGACCTTTAGCCCAATCTTTTTTAGCTTGAATTTCTTTTAGAGATAAGACTTGAGGATACACATAGTCTTTATAAGAAGTGCTAGGTTTTACATTGGATGGAGTCATGTCTTCTAGATTGGATGTTGTGGGAGATGTATGACTATTGGAAGAGGTGCTAGCCATAGTTTCATCAATCTGATCTTGCTCAGGAATAGTGTCTTCTTTTTTGAATTTTATTTCAGACAAGGTAATGAGGTCTTCTGCGAGAAGAGTTTCCAAGGTTACTTTACAAGGTTGTCCCAAAGGAGTAAAGATTATTTTGTAAGAATACTTGGGTTGTTTTTTATATCCTTGCGTGTAAAGAAGATTATCATTACTAGATTGGAGTGTAACCTCCTTTTTGCATATTGGATAGGAAAACTATGGAATTTGTCTGTTTGAAGAAGATAGTGAATTTTGACTAGACGTAGAAGGAGAAGTGTATTGGAAGGAAGACTTGTTTTGCAAGGTTTTATTTGCATCCTCTATGGCTTTAAATTTGGCAAGCATGATCTTCATATCTTTTAGTTCCTCCAAGAATTTTGAAATTTGAGCAACCTCCATTGTTCAAATGTTTAATGTTTTTGATTATGCAAAATATGGTGTCAAGGTAAAATGTCCCAATGTCAAAGAAAGGTGGTGTGTTAATGCAAGTGTGTTGGTCCAAAAAAAAAAAGAAATTGATAATTGATTATGATAAGAAGTCAAATTTGTAATAAGTTTTGATAATTTTTAGCATCAAAAGGATTCTTGATGTTGAGGCTAAGAACCAAATAGGTAGATTGATTATGTGATAGGATAAACACAACTTTCAATGTTGGATTTTGATCTTTGATAATGGTTTGAATTTCCTTAACAATTCACTCAAATTCACTTTTCAAACTGAGACTAAACCATTTGAAACAAAATGAGTTGATTTTTAAATTTTTTTTGCATAGGATGGTCTGTAATGTCTATTTCAATTGGAGGATATTAAAGGAGTCTTTAAGTGGAGGTTGTTCTTTTGATGTTTTCGCCCACTTTTAGTTAAAAGTTTGAATTTTGAATTTGTTCATTTAAACATAAGCATCATATTCAAACTTAGTAACAAAATTCCAATCAAAAGCCTAGAAAATACAAAATGGATTCCTATCAATTGGCTCTAATAGGTTGGTGACTACTAGGTTTTAGTGGTAGATCATCCAATAGTGTTTAAATTTATGTCTCTTAAAAGAGAGTTTCCCACCAATGCCAAGGGGGTTTTGCACAATCTCTTACGAGACTACTCGAGGAAGGATATATTTTGAATACTATTGTCTTGCATTCCATTGGGAATGAAGTCAAATTCTTTCCCTCTCACTAGCCTCATTAAGGAAAATTCTCAAGAGGTATGCCTTTCTATGGCCGTGTAATCTACCTATGATAAAGCATGGGAAATAGAAATTGAAAGCAGGTTGGGGAGTTTGATCACCCTACAAGGTGAGAGCATATCCCTACTACTCCAATTTCTTAAACACAACAAGAAATATTTTTCCAATTACGAGCCTTTAGACTAGAGAAGACATGAGGCTCCTATTTAGTCTATGTTTTTGTTCTTTCCTAAATTGATCTCCATAGACTTCTTTGGAACATTTGACATTTTGATCAACTCAAAGAGTTGAGAGCATAGGCCTGATTCCAAAAAAAATTTAGAGATCAAATTCTTTTACTTATCCAAATGTAGAACTTTGAATTGCCAAAATTCAAAGAAAATTGAAAGATTTATGCTTACCTTGTTCGAGGCTAGCAAAGGTTGGGCGCATTTTTAAGGGTCTTCACCTTGTTTTTAATTTTTTTTTTTTACGAACTTTTCTTTGATATGAATTTTGCAAGACCACTTTTAGCAATCCAAATTTTGTATAGAAACCTCTTGGCAGCATCCCAAACCTACAATAAAATTTTCAAATTAAAATTAGTTGATTTGGGTGATAAATGATTTTGTTTTAATATAAATCATTACAAGAAATTTATTAAAAATAAAGGTTTGATCCAAAAAAATCTAAATTTTTTATTTAGGCTCTTGAAAGCATCCCAAACTTGCAATAAAATTTTCATATTAAAATTCTATGATTTGGGTGAAAATTATTTTTTAATGAAAATCATAAAAAAATAACAAAAAATAGCATTTTTGATCCAAAAAATCTAAATTTTATTGTAAGCTCATGCAAGAATCCCCAACCTGAAAAAAAACAATTTAGATCAATATTCATTGATTTGGATGCTAAAAGGAATTTGTTCATTAAAAATCATTAAATAATTATTAAAAATACGTTGTTGGTAAGGAAAATCTAAATTTTTTACTGTAGTTGCAAGACATTTTCTAAAACCTTAAATAAAAATTTTAGAGTGAAATATGTTTTTTTTCATCTCCAAATAATTTGCATGTGAAAAATCATTAAAAAATAATATAAAATAGAGTTTTTATCAAAAAAATCTAAAATTTGGCATGTGATTTTGCACAATTGTAGAGAACACCTTCAGTAAAAATTTTAGACTAAATTCCTTGATTTGGTCTATGTTTTATGATTTTAATGAAAAATCATGAAAAGATTATAAAAAATGGAACTTTAATCAACTTTAAAAAAATTTAAAAATAAAATAAAATTAGAACATGAGAAGGAAGAACAAGATGAGAAATAGAAGAAGAATAAGATGGAGAAGAGGAAGAGGTCTCTCAAATGATCCTTATAACATGATGATTGCTAGGTGTCTTCTTGAAGCATCTTTAAACCTGCAAAAAAAAAGATGATGAGGCTTTCAAGTCCCACAATGGGTGCCAATATGTACACAGTGGAAAATTACGTATTCATGAGACTTTAATTTGAGTGTGTGAGAGTGAGTTAATCTAAAGAATATATAGCAAATATAAATGAAACAACTCTCTCAACTCAAGAACATCTCATCTCTCCCTAACCACAATGGCTAATTTGCTCTTAGATCAAGCATCTTAGTGACATCCTAGAATGGGATATAACTAAAATGAAATGATGCAACACTAGCATGAATATACAAACTAACATGAACATGAAAATGAAACTATGAACTACAATAACAAAACATAGATATGAGATTGGTCTACAAATAAAGATCCTAAAAATGGTAATTATAACAATGATAATATTAATGTATATGCTTCTCTCAACAATGAACTATAATACCAGTGCCTAAAAACTTGATGATTTTGCTCTAGAAATTCCTTGTGTTTTTAGATGTTTCAAAGGGATTGGGGTTAAGTTTGGTTTTTACCAAGGCTAAAGTTTGAATAATAAAATAATAATATCCATAAACCCATTTTGAATAAAATATTTATTTTGGAGAATCCACTCAATTATTAAATTATTATTTGAATAAAATAATAATATCTATGGGATCCACTTTGAATAAAATATTCATAATGGAGAATCCACTCAAATATAAAATTATTATTTGAATAAAATAATAATATCCATGAGATCCACTTTGAATAAAGTATTTATAATGGAGAATCCCACTTTAAATATTAAATTATTATTTTGGGTCCATTTTGAATAAAATATGACTTTCATGATCCCACTTTGATTAAAATGATTTTAATTTATTTTAAATTGAATTTCATGTGTAAATTTCAAATGGGTTCATAAGTTGATTAATTTAAATTTTTGATTTAATTCAAATTTGATTAATTTATCCTCAATTCTCCAAAATACATATGATTTTAACCTTGGAACCCTTGCTGATTTGGTGAAAGCCTTGATTAAAAGATGTGCCCAATTTTAGGTGTCTATAATGTCAAAATAGGGTCTACAATCTTACGATCATTACTGAAGGCAATGATTTTTCGTAATATCTTATCACAGAAAAATTGGCTCTCTGATGTTACTAAATCCTTTTGAAAACCCTTACCAAACAATTGAAAACCCTTACCACACTCTTTACGATCTTACGATTCCTTAGTTGTCATGGTGTCAATGCTGACCTTTTCTTCTTCTACGATCTCTCAGCAACAACTTATCTTTACACTGGCGTAGCATCTTACCTTGACCCTTTTCAACATATGTCTCACGATCATGGTCATTTTTGTTACTTCATAACATCTCTAGTTTCCTTTCAAGCTTCTACAATATTATGATAAACTATTAACCCTTTGCACGGTAGCATCGTGGGCTTTGCATTTTTCATTTGTGATCTTACGATCATAGCTTATTCATAACATTGGAGCTTATGATTTATTACCTTGAGATCTTACGATGAACCATATATTGTAAGACTAGAGATAGCCATATGCCACAAAAAAATAGTATAAAATTCCTTTTTGGTCCCACTGATCTAACTAAGCATCCAACCAATGTATGCCTTCACATTTGATCAATCAAAGATGGACACTTGTTGCTTGTTTGATAGCATACTATTACATTTGCTTGTCCTTTACCACCTTACAATATTATGACCATAGATATCCCATAGCATCAAAACATCCTAATATTTTCTTCATGATCTAATGATATTCCTTGATCCGTAACATCATAACCCCTTTTTCAATGTCCTCGATGCCACAATTATCTCCTTTGTTGTAATATCAGAGATCTCCAAAAAACAAGCCAATAAAACTACCATACAATGATATGATATAAAGGGAATCATAAGATCAAGAAGACCAACTTTCTCATCCATGATATTGCAATACAACACTTTATCTTAAGATTGGGATGAAAGAATTGATTAATCTCAATTCTACACAACCCAAGAACCTGTTGGCCAATAACCTGTTACAAGAGAACTAAAATGGAGACAAAAGAAAAGTTGCTCTCAAATGTGAAAAATTCATAAGAGAATGAAAAAATGCATTGCTCAACCTTATAAAAGGTGAAATAAAAACACTAAAGGAAAAAGCTAGGTTGCACATTATTAATTAATAATGCACCTAAATGAAGCTTAAGTAACTAGAGTAATAGAAACTTATATAATTAAATCAATATGATTTAATTAATAAGAATAAATGAATAATACTCTAACACCCCCCTTAAGTTGAAAGTAGGGAGTAAGCTTACCTAGCAAAGCTATGAAAGAAAAAAAGAAAAGAAAAAAGGGTCCCGACAACAAGGCTTGATCACGTACCCAGTACAAGGAAATCTCTATAAACCAGAGTAAAGGAGAAAACCTAGTGGGAAAAACCCATCTTCAAAAGGAGATGTAAAAGCAAGAAAAGACAAAAAAAGTGACTTCAAGAGACTCTCTCAAAGCCATAAGTACAATGCGTGCTGCCAACCCCTTGTGAGAGAGGGTTGAGGCTCCAAAGCCCCCCCTAGAATGAAAGAACCCCTGGATCAATGAACAAACCATTGTGACTCCAATACAAAGGAGTGAAAGTCAGTGGACACTGTAGAGGGAACCTTGAAAGTTGAGGTGTCACTGGAAGGCCCAACTAATGCTCAAAGGAGTAGACATAAGGATCCTAAAAGGGAATCCCTAATGTAAGTGGTATGATAGGCATGCTGACACTATCATCAAAGAGGAGATGAATATCCTCTGTAGAATCCTCAACAGTTGCACCTGGTGACTCAATGAATGGAGCTCGAGGATTAGGTAGTGTTGAAGAAGAATCCTAGTGAATAGAAAAGAGCTCAACAGGAGGTGGTAGGGAAATCACAATAGTAGTCTTAGGAACCATATAGAGGTTCAAGAAACTTGACTATACCACATGATGGTCTCTCAAAGGAGGAGAGTCGTGCTTTGGCAAAGGTGGACCAAAGTGTGAAAAGGAGTAGAGACAGGTGGAAAGATCAACTATCCCTACAGCAATAATACCTCCTGTCATACTATCCCAGATGAAAATTGAATCTAGAGTGAACTTAACTACCTTCCCTAACCCACTATGAGTAATCTGATAAACTAAGAGAAGGTTTACAAATAGAGTTACAACATAGAACACATCATTGAATGTGCCATCCTGAATGCATATAGTGCCTTTCCCATAGACTATCATAATAGTGTTATTCCCAATGATAATATGGGGAATAGGAGAAGCCTTAAAAGAAGAGAAGATCTCCTGAGAAGATGCCATATAGTGAGAAGCACCTGAATCCAATATCCAAGGGACCTGTAAAGGGGATGTGATAGAAGCTTGTAATGCATGACCCTTTCTAAGGTCCTATCCAACTGTAGAATAAATACTGGAAGACTGATAAATAGACCCCTGTGAGCTAGAAGAGGATGGAGAGGAAAGATTGCTCTTTTGAAGAAGATATTGAAAATCCACTATTTGTTTCTCGTAACCATCAAACTTCTTTTGAGAGCAAAGTGACTCATCATGTGCTCTCTTCTAACAATAGAAACATGTAGGTCTCTTAGTCTTCTATTTCTCCTTCTTAGAAGAAGATGGTGGGCCAATAGAGTGTTGAGAAGAGGAATCTGATATCTACTTCAACTTCTATGTGCTCTAAGGTGGCTTGAGAAGTAATGCCTATGACTGTTAACCTGTAAGAGAATCCATCTAAGTGAGCTTTGATTGCTCACTAGTCAACTAGTCACAAAAGGTCTTGAAAGAGGGCATCACATGTCATGCACCTAGTGCATCCATAATGGAGTAGAAGGTAGAAGAAAATATCTGAAACTATCATCGAAGCAAAGAAAGAATTAGGTAAATACACTCATTTTCTATTTTGTTCTTCCTACATCCCTGTAAAACTAAATGGAGAGATTTGAAATTCATCAAGAAGTCCTCAATGGTGAGAAAAGAATCAGGTACCAATGAAGACAACTCTACCTCAATCTCTAGTGCCCTGAACTCATTCACAGTGCCAAAAAGATTATGAAGCTTATCCCAAATGGCTTGAGGAGTAAGGCATCCATCAAGGTGAAAAAGTAGACTATCTGAAACATGTAGTGACATCAAACCCATGGCTTCACCCATCTTGTTCTTGTGATGCATGACCTCAAATGGTCGAGTCAATTGAGGCTAATTATATCCAAACAAGACCATAACCCCCATGATTGAAGAAGTTGTGTCATATGAACCTTCCACACATGGTAATTGTGTGGAGTGAGAAGTTCAATAGATGCTATGTCTACCATAGTGCCAAGTGCTCTGACTAATTTTTTATTATGTTTTCTTTCAGAACTAGACAAAATATGTAGAAGGGGTTTTTGATTTATGTGATACAGTGTTTTGATTTTCTGAGATAAATGAAAAAACAATAAGAAATAACACCCCCACAATTGATAAAACCCAATTCCTAGTACAATATTGAAAGCCTTCCCAACACCTATTCATTTGCTCAAAATAGAGATTGGATGCAATCAATACAACTCTTGGAGTACAGAAAAGAACCTCTGAGTTTGAAGCAAAAAAATGACATCAAAATGACCGAGCCAAAAAATCAAACCCCTACAATCCCATAGAGCTTAGAAATAGCTTTTTGACGATATCTCATTTGGAAAATTTTGACCTCGAATGCTCAAGTTATGAGAAAAAAATAAACAGGTGTTTTAAAAACAAGCTCGTTGGAAAAAACTAGTCATGACAAAAAAATTGACAACTGTTTGCCTATCATATGACACTTTGATGATGTCATTGTTGACCGGTCACTGATGTGGCAGTTGATTGGGTGCTGATGTGATTGGCTGACTATGTGTTGATGCAGCACCTTGAAATGCTTGCCCAAAATTGCAAATTTTTTTTGCCAAATTTGGCAGATCTCAAAAAATCTTACAAAAAAAAAGGATCTCACCAAAAAACCACCAAATGTGGTAGAGGAATTTTTTTCTTTTGATTAAAAAAATGCCAAAAAAGGCATGCATACCCCTCTGTGCATACAGGCATACCTTGTTGATGTAGGCTATACAACCTACCCACACAAGCGTACTAGCCTCAAAACAAGTCAAATCAACTTTTTAAAGTTGATAAAAACTTTTTGAATGCACGAAACAACTTTTTTCAAAAAGTTGTAATAAAATTTGCATTTCAACTTTTCAAAAAATGTTGAAATCAACTCTCCTTTTTTAATGCAATTTTTTTAAAATAATAAAAAATGTTTGGACATTTTTCAAAACATTTACCTTGGAATGTGTGCTAATGGTCAAGGGGTTAAATTTTTTATAGATTGCTCCAGTAACCAAAATAGGTCAAATTTTATATCAAAATTCCTTGGATCCAGTCAAAACAACTTCTGAAAGATCAAACCCTTGAAGCTCCAAAAAATTCTTCAAATCAAGAACAAGCAGCCACAAATTTGAGCTTTGATACCATGAAAGAATTGATTAATCTCAATTAGAACCTGTTAGCCAATAACCTGTTACAAGAGAATTAAAATGGAGACAGAAGAAGAGTTGCTCTCAAATGTGAAAAATGCATAAGAGATAATGAAAATGTACATTGCTCAACCTTATAAAAGGTGAGATAGAAACCCTAAAGGAAAAAGCTAGGTTGCACATTATTAATTAATAATCAATTAATAATGCACCTAAATGAAGCTTAAGTAACTAGAGTAATAGAAACTTATATAATTAAATCAATATGATTTAATTAATAAGCATAAATGAATAATACTCTAACACAGGACACTAAAAATTCTTCATCATGATACTCCACTAACCCTCTTGTCATAACATCATAGAAGATGATGTAAAAGATAAATAAAAACCTTCTTAGCTTTAAAACCTAGGGTTAGGGCATAGACTTCTAATTTTATGAAGATTTTTCACAATGTTGGATAAAATTAAAATCCTAGGGCACCAAAACTCACGCTTGGGACAACAATGAAATAATTAGATTAGGGAAAAACATGCTAGGGTTTCCTCTATTGATGTAAAATAAAAACATATAAACCCTAACTTCTTTATACCCATTTTATTTTTACCATAAAAATTAAAAATTATGTTTAGTGAAAATAGGAGCTATCAAAGCAGATGGTGGTGCTCATGTTTCACGTAAAAAGATAGAATTAAATCACATTGAAGCAAGCACATGGCTCACCAAATTTCAAGAGTTAAAAAGGGAAACAATTCCATATTATAAGATGACTATTGCATTCTGGTTTAACATTTCTTTGGTAGTACACCCTGTTCGTACTTTTGCAATCAAAGACTTGCTCAAATGACAAACAAATAATATGAACTTGAATGAGTCCCATTTCAAATTTCCATAGGATGAATAAACTATTGTACTTGTATTGAGCGGACAATATCGTGGATGTTAGAAGGAAGACATCTAGGTTCCAACTTTGCAAAAGAAGTGATTCTACATCACGTGAGTAGAGATATCATTTATGAATTAGTAGGTTGGACAAGGAGCTTTACCACTTTGAAGGACACATGGAGCAAGTACTTAAGTATGATCTCCTTAAGATTCTTGAACCTAAAGAGGAAGCATTTAACTGCACAAAGTAATTCATCCTCACTAAAGTAAGAAAATGGCTTGTGTAGAGTCAAGACATACACATATTTTGATTCAGTTAAATGGCTTAGATAATATTCAGTGGGTTATGGTTATATTGGCAAGAAAAGAGAAAATGAAAATTATCTCAGAGCCAAACAAAAAATCGTCACACTCACTGAAATGTTAGTACACAACCTAGGCTATGATCTAGAAGCTATAAAAAACTCTACACTAGATGTTGAATTCACTCAAACACAACTTAGCCAAATTAAGGTGAATATTAAAGTAAAAAATGTTTGGGGTGAAGCATTTCACTACAATCTCATTGAAGGATTTCTTGTTGATCTCTTGATAGCATATTTTATTAGGCATGATTCGATTTTTATAATAAAAGATCCCTTGTTATCTGCCTAGCCTTGATTCAAGATGTATCGAATATGAAAGATTATGCCCATACTTTAGATTGGTCCTCCTTTGATAGATTAGTGCAAGAGTGGGAACTTAGGAAGATTGCTTGTCTTGACTAGAGTCTTTATATGAAGACACTTGGTATACCAAGTGATAATTGCTTCACCAACATCATTGGTAGCATCATTAACTACACGCAGATACAATACCTATTTCTTAAATCGAAATGTCAATTAGTTTACACCTTCACCCATGAAGATGACAAGTTTACCAATGTCAAATCACTTCAACACATCTCTGTAACTAGATTGAAGGTAGAAAGTGAATGGTTCAATTGGGATTTGAATAAATCTAAGACAGTAGTTAGTAGTTCAGCAGGATGAGTAAACTTCCTAAGTCAAATGGTCAAAGAAGGAAAAAATTTCCAAGAGGAACTAATTTCCAAGAGGAACTCACTTGTCTATGGATGTTAATGTATCCTAAATATCCAGTACTATCTGGTGACATCAGTGCTCTCAGAGCTAAATCAATTGCTAAGGACTCAAGATTATCTTCCCTACTTATCTTTAAGGTGTATTTGTACTTAAAGAGAAAATATGACATAGTCTACAATTTATTGTGGGTGAAAAGGTTGGAGATACAATAAGAAATACAAAACTTATATCTAGTCAATAGATGGTAGAGTTAAAGCACTAAATATTTGTGAAGGATGAAAATTGATTCATGCATTATATATTTCCTATATGGGCTCACCTTATGAAAGTAAATATTTGAAACACAAGGAAATATAGAATTTAGATTTAGAGGGATATTTAGAGAGAGTTTGACATCTTCAAAGAGGTCTAAATGTTAATGAACTTGAGCTTCAAAGGGAGTAGTTGGGTTAGTGATTGAGAGGGAGTTTTATTGTTGAAGGTGAAACACTTATGAGGTAAAATTAATTTAATTGATTATAATACTAGTGATATAATTCAATGCCTTATGGGCCCTGTGTAAATCATAAGGAAATGATGACTTCCAAATGATTATCACTTGTATTTGTTGATGTTATTAGAAGATGAAAATCTTACAATAACTTAATCTTCTACCATGATAGACATTGTGCGATAGCTGGAACAAACCAAAATAGATGATTTCTAGCATGGTGGATTCATTTCCTTGAGTAGACCATGACCTTCTATTTTGTGATGGACATCGTGTGATGGTTGAAATTGATCACAATATATTATAAATGTTCCTATGGTAACTACACATTACCTTTGAACAATTTTGAGTTACAACGAATATCATGTGACTTGATATTCTTGGTCAGACTATACCTCTGATATCATATTGAAATGATATCTAAAATTGGGTATCATGTGTTAATTGATTCCTCATATCGTGTGTTAGGTGATATGTAAAACTAGGTATCACATGTTGGGTTATTCCTCATATTACATATTATATGATATGTAAAACAAGGTATCACATGTTGGGTGATTCCTCATATCACATGTTAGATGATATGTAAAACTAAGTATTACATGTTAGGTGATTCCTCATATCACATGCTAGATGATATGTAAAACTAGTTATCACATGTTGAGTGATTCCTTCATATCATGAGTTAGGTGATATGTAAACTAGGTATCATGTGTTAGGTGATTCCTCATATCACATGTTAGGTGATATGTAAAACTAGGCATCACATGTTGGGTGATTCCTCATATCACATGCTAGATGATATGTAAATAAGGTATCACATGTTGGGTGATTCCACATATCAAATGTTAAATGATATGTAAAACAATATATCACATGTTGAGTGATTCCTCATATCACGAGTTAAGTGATATGTAAAACTATGTATTATATGTTGTATGATACTTCATATCATGTGTTATGTGATCACAAGATATGTAATATGATTATACCATTTATCTTCCCTAGCTAAGAGGAACTGTTAATGTTTATAGCATTGATTGGATGTCATATAAGTTGACATTCTAGACACCATTATTTACATTGAGGTAATATGTTATTCATATTGTGTATGAACCTTGTTTATCCTCTCTAAGCAAAGAGGGAGTGTTAATAATTAGTAGCTTTAGTTAGGATAAACTATAGTGCAAATATATTATATTTATATATAAAAATATATATTATATATAAGTGTGAGATATAATATATATATTTAATATATTAGATATTTATTTGTCATTATAGTAATTACATTCTAATGAATAGACATGTCTCATGAAGAGACATGTCTATCCACACTTCATCCCATATTATAGAGATGGCTACCATTTGGAAAGTATATACCAAAATACAATGGCATTAGTATTACATTTGCAACAAATCTGGAAAACATTAGCACATCCCAACTATGTATTTTTATATCTAGTTTGGTGTGAGTCAAATATTACGAACCTCCAATCATTGATCTATACTTCTTTTGCTCAATTGTAGGCATCTCATCTTTGCTAGATAACATGTGAATAGTTATCATAGGTGTACCAATGAGCTTACCACTTTCCAAACCAAATATTTTCAACAAGTCTTTAAAATATTTAGCTTAAGAAATGAAAATATCATCTTTTTTTTTCACAATATGTGAACCCAAAAAAATTTCGTCTCACCAATCACACTCATCTCACATTCATTCTTCATCTCTTCAAATAACTTATCACTTGCTTCATCATTACCTCCAAAGATTATGTCATCAACAAATATCACAAGAATCAAGAAACCATTCTCAATTTCTTTCAAATACAAGTTACTATCTGTTGTACCTTTAGCAAATCCAATTTTTGCTAAATACTTGTCCAATCTCGCATACTAGGTTCTAAGTGCTTTCTTTAGATCATACAATGCTTTCTTTAATATGCATAGCATGTCTTTTTCTTTTGTCAAAGTAAATCCTTTAGGCTGCTCAATGTAAGCCTCTTCTTGAAGCTCTCCATTCAAAAAGGCTAACTTAACATTCATATTATACACTTTAAACTTCTTACTTATTGCATACATGAACAACATTCTTACTTCTTCCATTTTGGTCGAGGCATAATTTTCTTCATAGTCTTTAAACTTCTTACTTATTGCATATGTGAAGAACATTCTTATTTCTTCCATTTTGGTAGGAGCATAATTTTCTTCATATTCTATGTCTTCTTGCTATGAATATCCTTTGCATACCAATCTAGATTTGTTTCTCACAACTTCACCTTGTTCATTCATCTTGTTCCTAAATACCCACTTAGTTCCTATAACATTCTTGCCTTTAGGTCTAGGAACTGATTTCCATGTTTCATTCTTCACAAAATGATCTAGTTCTTCCTTCATTGCTTGAATCTAATAATCATCCTTGCATGCTTCATCTATGCTCTTAGGTTCAACTTGAGAAATTAGGCATAATTCCTCATTTACATTGTTTCTTATGATCGCTTCTTTATCTTTGCTTCCAATAATCTTCTCTGTGAGGTGATTCTTTGCCAAAATCTTGTTAGGTATAGGAGTTACTGTCTCAAATCTTATCTCTTTTCTTGGTTCAGTTCTTTGTTCTTCACTTTGTTCAACAATTTGTACATCATTATGCAAATCATTATTAGTCTCAAAGATAGCTTCAATATCTCTCTAATAGATCTAGGATTATCTTCCTCATCAGAATTATAATCCATCATCCTTTCTTTAACTCCAAAATTTTCAACCATGTTCACATTTGCACACTCAATAATTGTCTTAGTTCTATCATAAAAACATCTATAAGCTTTGATTTTCAATGAATAACCGAGGAAAACAGCTTCATCACTTCTTGGATCAAAGTTACCAATATCACCATCTCTCTTTATGTAATACCAACTTTCAAACATTCTAAAATACTCCACTAAATGACCAAACCATAATTCATAAGGAGTCTTTTTTTTACCTTTTATGATCTACACTCTATTCATGGTGTATACTATTGTATTGATTGCTTCCCTCCAAAATGTCTTGGACACATTGTTCTCAAACATCATTTCTCTTGTTGCCTCTGATATAGATCTATTCCTCCTTTTTGCTATCCCATTTTTCTCAGGAGTCTTGGGTGATGATATATGTCTCTTAATCATATTTTATTCACAAAGCATGTTAAACTTTCTAGAAGTAAACTCTCCACCTCTATATGATCTCAAACACTTAATCTTTACACCAAATTCATTCTCAACTCTATTCTTAAATATCTTGAACTTCTCAAATGCCTTATACTTTTCTTTGAGAAATGCTACCCACATAATTTTAGTTAAATCATCAAAAAAAATCATAAATTACCTTTCTCCATAGAATCCTCTTGTTCTAGTAGGGCCACTCAAGTCTATACGAACAATCTCCAACTTCTTTGTAGTAGAAAACTTTTTGTTGTAAAATTAAACCTTCTTCTTCTTAGCCATGATACATTATTTAAAAACAACATTAGTAGTCTTCATGATCTTAGGTAAATGTCTAAATGCAAATACACTACTATCCTTCACAATATTATTAAAGTTTATAGGAAAAAACCTTCTATGCCATAACTAATTGTTATCCACTTTTGCAACCAAACAAGTCATCTCCATAGGATTGAATTGAAAAAAATTTACCTCTAGATCTTGTACCTTTTCCAATTAGCTTACTATACCTATCTTTGATTATATAGACCTTTTCTATGAACTGTAATTGATAACCTTTATCAACCAACTTTCTGACACTCAAGAAGTTATTTTCAAACCATCAAAAAAACAAACATTATTAGTGTTAGTATTTTCATCAAGAGTAATAGATCCTATCTCTATGATGTGACAAGATGCATTATTTTCCATTCTTACAATTCCTTTGTCAATTTTTTTGAACTTAACAAACTTGTTCATATCACCCGCCATATGATGTGAACATCCATTATCTATAATCCAATCAAATTTTAGTTCAACTTGAGAAACTAGGGATTTTTCTTCTCTAATTTAATTTTATAACTCTTTTCTTTTATAGCCACAAATCCTAACTCATCATCACTTTCACTCTAAACTCTTTCCTTCGATTCATCATCTTCATTTGCATACAAACAATTTCTAGGTCTTCTAGGATTAAAATTCCTCCTGTACTTTTTTTTCTCTCTTTTAGGACACTTAGAAGAAATATGAACAAATTCATTACAAGTCCAACATTTAAAAAAATTCTTACCATTTGGTTCTCTTCTTACAATTAGGGCTATTCCTTATTCATATCTGGATCTATTGCTACTAGTATAGTCTCGATGGGTGCTTGAACTTCTGGATAAATAAGGATGAACACTTAATGCACTAAAAGTTGTCTCTACTCTGGTCAATTCTGTAGACTACCTCAAACTTGATTCTATTTCTTCCAATCTTCCAAGGAAAGTCTCCCTGGTAAACTTCTTAGTGTAGGGTATCAAAAGTTCAATTATCTGAGCAACTTGCTTGAATATTGGTGTCAAAGTTTTCAAATCTTCCATACAATCTTATCTTCCTCTTTAGATCCTTCACAAGAATTAATTCCTACAAAACTATTTGATATTCCACTAATAAAGCTTCTAATAAATTCATCTTCCATCATTTTAGCATATTGGAAAAAACATACCCAGTTCTGTAATCTCATTCTTTTAGCATTCTTATCTCCTTCAAAAGTAGATTATAAAGCCTTCTAGATTTTTTAAGATGCTTCCAAAGATCTTACCTGATTGTAGTCATTTTTAGGAAGAGCTGTTAGTAATGCTTCTTTGGCTCACATATTATACATAGATAGATCTCTTTCTACTTCACTACATTCCTCAAGCTTTCTTTCTTCCACAATTTATTTGTCACTCTCAAGAGCCAATATCTTAGATGTATACATAACAAGTGAGTCTTCATAGTTTCCTTCCAGATGTCATAGTTAACTCCATAAAACTTAGAACTTTCATTTCTAAAGTGACTCATCATTGATCTCCCAAAGATGTTAAGCTTTCTCTTCAAGGACTTGAAGCTCTAATACTAATTGTTAGAAAGTAAAGTCCACCAATATAACTAAGAGGGGCGGGGGGGGGGGCGGTGGCAAGGGTGAATCAGTTATCCAAATATTATAAAAATTATCAACCTTATTAACCAGTGACCATAACAATATACTCGTACACGATAACACTGAATATGTTAACTAGAGAAACCCTTGATCAAAGAGAAAACCCTAGTAAGGATGGTATCGAAAAAATGATGTACTAATATAAATATTCCTTATTAAAGGATGGACCCTATTAGGCATCATTGAAATACATTTAGTACATATCAATCCCTATTAGGAGTTGTAGAAGGAAGATGGACCCATTGTCCAAACAACTTCAAGGATAAGATCATTGAATTCACTATCCAACTGATCTCTTTATTATTCCTTGTAGAACAATAGAAATGAATTATACTTGTACTTTCTCTTCCTCTGTCATGTCTACCAGACTTATCTTCTTCTAATCTTGATACTAGATCTTCAAATTCTCATCCAATAATCCCTTAGATCACTTAATCACATTTACCAAATACTTTGCATATGTCTTCACCAATCCAAATCCAAAATCACACATTACTAAAAGGAAAATAACCTTACTTTATATCATGTCCTCAAAAAAATTCCTTCAGTCAGCTTTGAGGCTTTCCCAATTAATTATAATAGGATAAATTGGTCTCTCTAAACATTAACATCTCAAATTTCTTTTTCATCTCATTAGAAAATGATTTACACAATATATCATGTCCTTTAAATATGATATCATCAACAAAAATTTCAGCTAGCAATATCTTGTTCTAAGCTTCACTTTTCTAATACATGTTGCTATTGTCATTAGTTCTTGTAAAACTAATTTTCACCAAATAAGTTTGTAACCTTTCATACCATGCTCTAGGGGCTTGCTTCAAATCATATAATTCTTTGTACAACTTATAGACCATATTCTTATTGTTAGGATCAACAATTCCTTCTGGTTATTCAATGTTGACTTCTTCTTCTAAGATTAAATTTAGAAATACAAATTTGACATGCATTTAGTATTACCTTGAATCCTTTGTAAGTAGCATATGAAATAAAACTTCTCACTCCTTCCAAACTTGCAAGTGGGACAAATGTCTCTCCATAGTCAATTCCTTCCTCTTATGCATATCCCTTACAAACTAGTCTTTCTTTGTCCCTTGTGACTTCATCTTTCTCATTCAACTTGTTTTTGAATACCCACTTGGTTTCAATCACATTGTTGTCCTTTGGTTTGGGCACCAATGTCCATGTTTTTTCTTCTCTATGTAATAAATTTTCTTATTCATTTCCTTTATCCAATTTTAATTCTCCAAAGCATCTTTAACTAATTTAGGTTCAAACTCACATAATTAATATGTATCATTCTTCAACTTACTTATTTTCATGACTCATGAATCTTTTCTTCCAATGAATTGGTCAGGTGTAGGGTTCCTCCTTGCATACTTCACTAGGAGAGGTTCAGGTCTTCTCTCTTCTTATTGTGATTCACTTGGTTCTTCTTGCACATCATCTTCATGTATCTTTGGTTTTAACTCAACATTGGCTATCTACTATTCCATTACTCCTCTCTAATATTCATCTTCTTCATTATGTGACTTTTCTCCCACAACCTAATGCTTGACATAGCTTTTCTACTAAACCATGGCAGTGCATGGTTGCTAATGATTGATGACCTCTTTATCTAGTTTAGGTAATGTACTAGGTTCTCCTTCATAGATGTAGACACAATTTTTGTAATCTTCAAGTTCTTTCTTACATTCCTCTTCATTCTTTTCTACAAATTTATCAACTCTAACATTTGCACTTTCCACAATTTTGTTAGTGCTAGAATTTAAACACTTCTATGCCTTACTTTTAGTGGAATATCCTAGGAGTATACATTCATCACTATTTACATCAATTTTTTTTTCCCCTGCATATTTCAATATATACTACTTGCTTCCAAAAACTTTAAAATAATTCACAATAGATGCATCCATACCAAAGTTGAAAAGGAGTTTTATTTGTACCTTTCTTAACTTGAATTGGGTTCAAAGTATAGATTGCAGTCCTTACAACTTCTCTCCAATAATTTTGTGAAAAATTATTCTCCATCATTAGTTGCTTGCACATTCCATAATTAATCTATTCCTTCTTTCACCTATCCCATTTTTTGTTGTACACCTTGGTGCACTCATTTGTCTCTTGATTCCTTTGTCATTGTAAAATATGTTGAACTCATTTGACATGAATTCACCTCCTCTATCTAATCTCAAGCACTTTAGACTCTTGTATGTTTTTCCTATTGGAAATAAAAATAGAAAAGTAAACTCTGGGGGGGGAGGTGAATTAGTACTTCAATATTCTAATCATTAAACCATTCACCATACATCCATCTCACAATTTTCATGTAAACTGAAATACCAAACTAAACATATTCATCCATAACATGAAAATAATAACACATATAACATAAAATATTTGGTTACCCAGAAACCCTCCAATGAGAAGGTAAAACTAGGGTGGGGATGACACCCAAAAATCTTTACTAGTACAGTTGTAAAGTGTATCTGATAAAGGTTACAATTATTTGATCATAAACTATGGTCTACCCCATGAAAGGTTTGCTAGGTTAAAGACTTACAAAGACTATTAAATCTTACCCCAATAAAGGATTTCAAAACCCTATTAGAAGTGTGCCTGGTTAAAGGAATTCAACTTACAATAAAGTAAGCAACCTGTTAAAGCATTTACAAAATCCTGCTAGGACTACTCGGTTAAGATATTTTTACTGATTCACCAGTTAGAATGTTTCAGCCTTGATCCTTTGGTTAACACCTCCCTGCTAGATATTAGATCTTCTCTTTCCTGGTGTATACTTGATCCTCTTGATTGAATGCACACTTTTTTCCTCTCTTTGCTTTCCTGTATTCTCTCTAACTGATTCTACAATTCATATCTTTCTCACAACTCCTTAGTCACCATGAATGCTCTTTCTATGCATGTAAACTTTATAAAATCTTTAGGGTTTACCCTCCTTAATAAGAATTAGGTGACCTAAGATTAGGTAAGAATCAACAATTATGATTCACCCATTTTGTTTCTTAATTCATCGCTTTCTCTAATTGGTTGCATGTACTACATTGGGATTCTCAATGTAGATCCATTCTTATCTTCTAGGATTGTAAAATAATCCTAAAGTCAGCCCAAAAATGGTTTACATAGGAGTTTGTACCATTACAAACAACTATGTCCAAAAAAATTTACTTGGCACCTGAAGCCTCTAATGCTTGGTATCCACTATATCTTCAATGTTGTAACATGGCCTCAAAATGAATCGACATCCACTATTCACTTGACATCTAAATTACTCAGCATTTATTATCTTATTCATCACTAGAGTGACTCAACACTAAACGTCTACTTGGCACATAACGGTGCTTGACACATACTATATATTTTGCTCCGTCTGCATTATCTGATAACTTATGCTCGACATACACTACTTACTCAATATGCACTAAGTGCTATTAAGAAATGACTTAAGTGTATTATCTCTCACATGTCAAAACCAAAATGAGATCAATAATCTCCCCCTTTGACATAAGTGGCAAAAATAATTTGTCATGCATGTATAACCTTAACGTATTAGCATAACTCAGATAATCTATATTCTTAACTATTGAGTAAATTTTTCTTGAACCATTGGCATACTTTGTTTATATAATTAATCTCCCTTTGTGTATTCTCTCATTTTCTTCAATATCTCCCTTTTTTGACACTTATGTCATGGGTGGTACATGAATAGTGTGTTTGTCCAAAAATGTTTGATGGACCTCCATTATAATCTTGAGTGTTGCATCCCAATTGTTGCAGACTACCTCTAGAGATTGAAATTGAACATATAGCTTGGTAGTAAGGTCTACTAATCCCTCATGAGTAGAAATATGGGAATATTTCTTCATTAGTGTTTCAGTGAAGACTAGTTCCTTTTGCAACATATCCATATGTGGGGCCAACATAGATTGAATACTTATCAAGGTAGCCTGAATGTTTGCATATTGTGCATGTAATGTATCTATTTGACCTTGAGTAGATAAAAAACTTTGAAAATTTGTCTTTGACTAGGAGGCAACTTAAGAATGTTATTTATAGTCTTTAGGTCTCATTGTAGTTGATCAATAACTCTCTGTGCTTATTGTGTGAATAAATTCACATCACAAAGCTTTGTGTATAGAGAAAATATATTCTTTAACACCTTGTTTACACTCTTCATCTTGGTTGCTAAGTCAACCTATTGTAGTGAAATGGCATCGTAAATATTTCATTGACCTTTGTTTGAAACTTTTTCTCAAACCATTCTAGAATTTTAGTATTTGTATCTAGGCCTGTATCACTAATTTTATCAACTATATTCACCAGTTTCCCAATAATAGTTTTGTCCTCATTAGCTATTGGGAGGCTAAATGCATCAAGAAATATGCCTTTGATATCATGTAGAACTTGTCTTTGATTATGCTCCCTTCTGAGTAAATCTTAGTGCTTCTTTCTCACTAGAGCTTCATGCAATATGCTCATTTCTTCTATGGTAATTGTTGCAAGATAAAACTTTGAAAGTTCAATCACCTTATCTAAGTTGACATCTCTATAATATGTTCCTTCAGCAACCTTAGATGTATTAGGACTAGCCCTTGATTATTGTAAGGATATAACATCTACCCTTGGCCTATGAAGAGTTTGATTAGGAATAGAAGATGTAGAGACTGGTAGGGTAACCAATGTTTTAATTGCTATTTGTTCCTGTGGTTTCATGGTCAAAACTAACTCTTCAATCATATTCTTCTCCTTCTTTTTGTTTTCTTCTTCACTTTGTACCTATGAGATAGGTGAAGGACCAACTTCCTAACCTATATAGACTTGTGTCCCTTCCTATTCAACTATTAAAAATTCTTGCAGTGAAGCATTTGGCACTATTGTGCTAACATATGATCTCACAATGTCCTTCACTTTATATACCACAATGGCCATGAAACATGTGTGTCAATGGTGATACCCTATAGTCCTTATGTACCTTTTGTCTCTGTAGATGTAAGGGGCATGCTAGATGTGTCAATTTTCTTTTCCCCTACTAATAATTTGTCAATCTCATCTGCTCTTACCAATATAGGATTTTTGCATAATTTTTTAGTTGAAGTAGAATCCTATAATATCCTTTTCAAATTATCCTCTATCAAAGGATTTATATTCTGTATTGTGTTATCCAAAACATCCTTTATCTTTATTGCATCGTAGTAACTTGATTGGTCCACATGAGGGGGACTGACACTCGGTATATGTACCTCAGGTACACTATGATCTTGTTCCACTTCCTTCTCTATGCCTCCCTCATGTCCATCCTTGACAGATATATCCTTAGTAATTTCTACTACCTCTTGATCATGTTTTTCTTCACCAACCTCCTCAGGTGCTTTTTCATTTGTCTTTTCATTTGTCAACTCATAGATGACTTTCCATATTTGGGTGCTCTATTTGATAACCTCCTCAATATTATTCTACCAAATATTGAAAGCTTTGTGTTTGGGAGAAAATCTCCCCTTGTATTTTTTTATGGCCTTAGTCATTGATGACTTGTCCAAATCTTGCATTACTCTAGCTAGAGTTGTCTACCTTATATTCCTTTTAGTTGTCAAATTGTATTGTGTTTTCTCCTCAACTCTATCATATAGACTTCTGGGTAATGAGTTGGAAATCTCAATAAGAGTGTTCTTAAATGTGGCCATCATCATATATACAAACTCTTCCACCTTATTCATGTTTAGCTTTCCAAGTTTATCAAACTCAACATGTGTAAACCCTGATAAATCTATATTATTCTTAATATTGTCAACAAGTTATCTAAATTAGAAGAAGGCTTGTGGCTTACCACTTGTAATTGAATGTGGCCATTTGATTCTATCCTCTCCTCATCTAACTCAATTGGAGCTACATACTTTTTCCTCTATTTCTTCTTGGGCTCATCTTCCTTTATAGTTGCAATGGCTCTTTTTCGTTTAAGCTTCTCAACTTCTTGTATCTTCTTTGTAGTTTCGCTTGTGCTATCCTTGGTAATAGGTACCGTTGGCTTCTATTGTGTGGGTTTCAAAACTTTCTTTGGTTTTCTTACTATTGGCTCCTTAGCTTTTATTTTCTTCTTTTCAACTGGCTTAGGTGCTTCCTTGGCTTCTTCTTCCTTGACACCTTAATCATGTTCTACTTCTTCTTAGTCCTCTCCTTGACATTGTGTAATTGTAAGTGGGGCTTGGGCTAGTTTATCATCTCCATCATCCTCATCCTCATCCTCATCATCTTTTTCTTCTTCTCCCCCATTACTAAATCTTTCCTTTAGCTTCTGCACAATTTTTTTTTTCTTTCTTACTATAAAAATTTTCTTCAAGTCTATTGTGATTCTTGATTTGGCTTCCTCATAATTTCCAAATGAGGTTGCACTCTTGTATATTTCTTCTGCTAGTAGAGCTATGATGGCTATTGATGCTTTATACATATTGATTTCATAGGGCAATAGCCTGAGCCATATGACCCTTGGAACAACAACTTGCACATATGTATGATCAACCTCAACTAGAAAAAAAGCATCGTTATAATATTTCTCCACTAGTGACACTAGTATTCTCAGTCTCTATTTTATAGACTTCTTAAAATCCTCAAAATAGCTTTTCATTGCTGACTCAAAGTTATCCCCAAGTTGTTGTATGAACTCTCCAATCTAAATTGTAATAGACCTATTGGTCTTCCAAGACCCTTTTCCAAATGAAGGAAATGTTTTCTGCTCATAAAATAATGTGCAAATTAATAGTGAACCAAATTTTCATTGTACACTCTTTATCTTTCTTATGGAACCCAAGCTTTTTGATAATTGTTGGAGTTGTAACTCAACAAGGTCATAAGAGTGGTCCTTCTTCACTATCTTGTAGCCTAAATCCATAGTCATAAAAGACACATTGTTCAATCTACTAGATTGAAAGAACCTATGAACAATTATTCTCACTACAAATGCAATTAGGAGATCTAAAATTGTATCTATGGTCATTCCTATTTTATTCCATACAACCCTTGTATTCTTTTCAATTACCTCCTTAGCATCACTTCACATGGTCTTGGGTCTACCTAGAGTAGGATACTCTATTACTTGTTGGATGATCCTTTTTTTGATCTTGGTAGGGCTACTTTTCAACCATACTAAGTGATCATGCATCTTGCTAATTACTATCTTGATCCATTCCATTTTGAATACATTTGGAAAATCTAGGGCATGGGTTAATCCTTTTCTCTCTACAATTTTTTTTCTCCTTCAATACTCCACCTACACATAGTTTTCCATACAAATCTCTAATTTCCATGTCTTCAATACTACCAACCTTACAAGTGTAGCAACATCTAACATCTTGTATCATCAAAACTTGTGGTGGTATCATCGATAACACACCAATAGGATCTCCCTTATATGCTATCTTATGAATAACTCAGAAGGCAGGTTTTTTTTATCTCATTACTTATTAATTAAGCATTCAAACCCTTTGTTACTTCCTTCCTAATGGCAGTAGAAGAGCTAGATGGCATTTGAAATAACTATGATTTGCAATAATTTAGGCAATGTAGCTTGGCACATGACAAATACTTTATAAATCTAATGATTGGTGATGAGTAGTAGCTAGATCTAGTTCAAAAATGATTAAATATTTCTCCTCAGTTCATCTTATTCTCTTCATTCTCTCTTTGATCTTAAATGAATACAAATGAGTCAAAAATAAACTATATAACCCTTAAAACTTAGAAATAAATGCTATGTGCTTACACAACTGTAAGATCAACTATCCTAGTAATTTTAAATCACTCAGCTTACACATAATCTTGACTACACTCAGCAACCAAAATGAGCTTACCCAATACTATAATCCTTAATAGCTCAACATCAACTAAAATTTCCATTTCACTTGGCACTAACTGTGAAACTTTTCATGCTTGTTAGCAACATGAAAAATAACAAAACTTATATATTTCTTCTAGGTCATGACCAATATATTGCATCTTAATTCATGCATATATAATATTTTTAAAACTTATATTCTTGAAACTGATGCAAAATATATCATTGAAATATCAATCCCACATACCTTTTGATTTCCTAGTTGGGGATAACATGTTCACCCAATCCATTGGATGAAGTGACCTCATCTAAACTTGATGTCATGTCTTGTTCACCTGTACTTTGACTTTCTTAAAATTAACCTTCTCTATTCCTTTGTTGTATTCACTGTTGGGTGCCTTTGACCTTGTTGGAAAGTTTTTTTTGATGTGACCATTATTCAAATAACTAAAACATGTAATTTGACTCAACCATCTATTGTAATCACTTCTGAAATGTGTTCTAATGCAATTCTTAGCAACATGTCCATACTCTTGACAATAGTGACAAGAATACCTTGTATTGTAATCCCAATTGTAGGATTTTCCATTTTGTTGTCCCTTTGTTTGCATATTTGATGTCCACTTAGCATTAGATCTGCATTCATATGCTTTATGTCCATACTTCAAACAATTGTGGCAATATCCTTCAAATATTTTTGTGCTTGAAGTCTTTGTCCTACATTCATGTGCTTGATGTCCTTTATTGTTGCACTTATAATAGTAAACCATGAACTTCTTCTTAGGGTTTTTGATTCACATTGTTGCTCCTACAAACATTTTTTGTATGACCTAACTTTCCACAATTATGACAAGTGGCTTTGCATTTCTTACCTTTTTTGTTTCTTTGTTCACCACTTTTAGATTATTCTCCTTCCTCAACACTGGTGTATCCCAGTCAAGTAGTATCATCATTAGATCTAGGAGATCTCATCAATTTCTCAAAATATTTGATCGCTTCACTTGGTTTGTTGAAACTTTCAAAAAATTCTTTTTATCTTCTTAGATCATTCCTTAGTTTTTCATTCTATAACTTTAGGGTTGTGATCTTAATATGCTTACCATTCAATTCATGATTGACAATCATCACTTGATTCATCGTTTCCAATTGCATGTTAGCAATCTTTAGTACCTTTAGTGTCTTCTCTTCTAGTCTATTGGTCAGAACCCTTTTGTCATTTCAATCGTGACTTTGTCTTCCTCAACTTTATTTTTTTGCTCGATCACCTCAGATAGCAATACTAATTGGATTTCTTGTTCTATCTTAAGATTTCTAACCTCTTCAGTTAGGGCACCAATCTTTTCCATTAGATTTGTAACTATTGTATCAAACTCACTTGAGTTTCCATCTGCAAACAATTTAGTAGTGTCATGCTCTTAGTAATGTGTGTCATTTTCCTCAATAGGTATCTCTTTCCTTCTCTTTAATGAGCACTATAACTCATCTCATTGAGTTGGCATAGGGAAAGTTGTATTTCAATCTTCTGGTTCTTAATGACTTTCACAATTTGTACACTACCATCTTCAAGATCTTTCCTCAAAACTATAAAGCTATCTAATACAAAATGCTGGAAACAACAGTAGAGAAAGTAAACTCTGAAAGGTGGGGGTAGGGGTGAACAATTTCATTAATATTCTAACCATTAAAACATTCACCACAAATCCATCTCATTATTTGCATATAAACTAAAATACCAAACCAAACATATTCATCCATAGCATGAAAACAATAACACATATGAAACAAGATATTTGGTTACCTAGAAACCCTCCAATGAGAAAGTAAAATTAGGGTGGGGATGACACCCACCAATCTTCACTACTGTAGTTGTAAAGTGTATACAATGAGGTTACAATTGTTTGATTACAAAGACTATTAAATCTTACCCTGTTAAAGGATTTTAACACCTTTTTAAAAGTGTACTTGGTTAAAGGACTTCAGCTTACAATAAAGCAAGCACCCTATTAAAGGATTTACAAAAGGTTTCTAGGACTACTCAACTAAGATATTTTTACCGATTCACCTGTTAGAATGTTTCAACCTTGATCCTTTGGTTTGCACCTCTTTGCTAGATATCAAATCTTCTCTTTCTTGATTTATACTTGATCCTCTTGATCAAATGTATCACTTCTATCCTCTCTCTTCTTTCCTCTGTTCTCTCTAACTAATTATGTAATTCATATCTTTCTCATGACTCCTTAGTAACAATGAATTTTCTGTCTGCGCATGCAAAATCCTCTCTTCACACATAAAATCTTTAGGGTTTTCCCTCCTTAAGAAGACTTAGGTGACCTATGCCTAGGTGGGAATCAATGACTATGATTCACCTATTTTTCCACTTAATTCATCCCTTTATCTAATTGATTGCATATACTACATAGGGATTCTCAATGTAGATTCATTCTTATCTTCTAGAATCATAAAATAATTCTTAAGTCGGCCCAAAAATGATTTACATAGGAGTTGGTGCTATTATAAACAACTATGTCCAAAATTGTTTACTCAACACTTGAAGCCTCTGATGTGAGGCATCCACTATATCTTCAATTTTGTAACAAAACCTTTGAATGACTTGACATCCATTGTTCACTTAGCATATGAATCACAAGGCATGTATTAGCTTGCTCGTAATTGGAATGACTTGACACTAACTATCTTGTTGGCACATACTAGTGCTTGACATATACTGGTGCTCGACACATACTATACATTTTTCTTAGCATGCATTATCGGTGTTAGTGAATGGTTTCACCCCTAGTTACTTATGCTTTATTTACAAGAAAAACACACTTTCACAATAATTGAATCTTTATAATTGAAAAGACTCTATGTGTTCAAAAGACACAACTTCCTTCTAAAATAATTTGCAATATAACTCTTTCTATAAATGAATCATTATTTTCATTCTTTTAACTAGAAAGAACTTAAGGAAAGATGTAAACATCCTTTTATAACCATAAAAGAACATTGCAGATTTGAATATTTGTAATGAAACATATGCCATATGACACAAAATTTGGAATCTCAGATTTGATCAAGCTCACTAGAATGAACCAAAATATAAAACAACAAAATAGTCAATGAAGTAGCATCTATATGGCATGAACATCACATTAACTCCATAAACCAATAAGATAACCACACAATTATCAGACAGACACCATAGAAATAACCAAACAATCAATATCTATTATCATTAACTTATTGTTCACAAAACACAAAAAACAACTAACTATCCTTACTTAACCAAAGAACTATCTAAGAAAATCTAGAGAGAAGATGCTTAAGATCATTTAAAATATTACATATATAGCCACTTTGAGCTTTCCAAATTTTAACCAAAAATAACTCCACATAGGGAGTTGAAACATTTCTTGAAAAATATGAGTAGAGTTTATAATGTATTAACTAAAAATAAGAGATAGAGAGAAAAGGTATCTTTGTCTTTTCTCAAGCTCCAGTTGTGCCACTCATAGATTGTGATCCATGGTCAACAGAGCCACTACCATTGATTTATTTCCACACTCTATGAGTAGCGAGAAAACTAACAAGTTTTTGGTGATGCGGAATGCCTAACTAGTCCAACTAGAGTTTCCACATCCTCATGATTCAACCAAAGTGATCAAACTTCTTGTCTTGAATCTCTAGGTGGTCAGTGCAAATAATCATCATCAAATCTACCTTGGAAACTATGGTCAGATCATGTACCAATACGTCACTTGTTTCTTTCAACAACTTGATTCTCGTGAAGAAGAACACCCCTAGCTCTTTAAGAATTTTTTCAATGTGATCTTCATTCCCCATTATTTTCAAATAAATGCATTTTATGTTAGCCATTAAGATTTCTTTCAAGAAACCCACCTCCTTTAGTAGCTCATAAAATTCATCTAATGCCTTCTCCATTACTATGTTTCTTCATTCTACATTGGTGCAGGCAATGAACAAGAAGCAAATGTCAAACTTAGCCTTTGGATTCTCCTTCATGAACTTATCGATGCCATGTTCTTGAACTTTAGTGATATTAATGATGTACTCATCCCATTTGATCTTCTTAGACTCCCAAGATTTCATTTATGAATCTATAGTTGTGGTTAACTTATCTTCCCTCTTGCTAGTATTAGTGAAATGAGAAAAGTAAAAAGGTACTTAAGTATGCACTATGCTTAGTCATTCGCTATACACTTGGGAAATTGATTGATCTCTCTTGACCTATTTAAGAAAGCTTTTGTTCAAAGGGGATTCCAAATCAATAACTATAATCACATTAGGAAAAATTTTTGCATGAGGACTATATACCTCGTGTATGTACTGAACCATCTTGGACATGGAGTATTTTAATTCTTGTTTGTTTAATCTTTCCATATTTGATGAGAGATCTAAGAATTCCATACACTTTGGATCTTCATGTTAGTAGCCCTTGAAGTGGGGACCAAGTATGGTCTTTTCTGCTACATAGTCCTCAAGTTGTATTTCTTGTATGCTTTTCCTAGTTGTAGGCTTCATAACCTCAGGTACCCACTACCATGTTTCATCATCAATGTTCAGTATAGTTTCTATCTTAGGCCTTTTGGTTTTAGGGGTCTTCCCAAGGCATTTTTTTACCAAGTTTTTTATTGGGAGGGTTTTTGGTACTAAACTTCTCTTCTTGCTTATAGATAACTTGAACCAATTAGGTATTGGATGACTATCCTTAGATGGAGGAGTCTATAGTGTGGGTGTAGGACTGAGAGAAATCACACCTAAAGTGGTAGCACCTTTTATGATTTATTGACAACCTTATTTCATTCTGCCCCTATTTCCTTTTGTTCTTATACTATGTCTAGCTTTATAGCTCCAAGCTCATCATGGGGCATGTTCAATTTCTTCAACTATTCCTACTTCCTTCAGTTGTGAGAATGCATCCATGTGACAAACATGGGGAGGTGAAATAAACCTTGAACAAGATGTTTAGGTTTAACACTAAGCCTTGAATTACCTGTAGTGGGTGAAGTAAAAATTTTGTTAGAACTAGAAATAATCAAAGGTGAACCTGAACAAGCTTGAATCCTTTAAACATTACAAGCTCCTATTCTTGAATGTCTTTTTCTTGGGATCCATTTCTCTATTTGGGCTAAGATAGGTGAGGTTCTTGTGTGTAAATCATCTTCTTCTAGAACTAACTAATCAATCTCTAGCAAGGGATAGGCTTCAAGTTTCTCACTATAGACAAGATCGACAACTTCCTTTTCATCCTCTTTAGTCACCTCTAATATATCAAATGGGACATTGAAATCCTTAATTTGTGATAGAGTTAACCTAGACCAGAACTTTTTCTTGACTTCAAATTTAGTTTGACACTTGGCCCAAAAATACTCTAAATAGGGTACATGTGTTTCAGAAGAAGCAATTTCAAAATAATTCATGGCAAATTCCTAGTTGTCAAAATTTGGCCTAGGAGAGTAGGTTAGTAAGTTCAGGGATTTGATCTCTATTTTGAGTTTGAGAGCATCTTGAATGGTTTTGCATTTGTATATTCCAAGCTCAATGGGGAAGTTATATCCTAAACCTTTCCTTGCCTTACAATATTTTTTGACCTCCACCAACTGTCTACACACCTCAATTAGCACCATATGGTCTAGGAAATTTCAGGGAAGCTTTAGTGGTTTACTTTCGTAGCCTCCAATATTGAGATATGTGAACCATGGAAACTAGGTGAAGTAACTTCCATAAATATCAATCAAATGAGTGGCCTCATTTGTCAATCCCATATTTTCTCTCCCTTGCAACTCGAATACCATGTTGGTTAAAAATGTGTCTTGGATTATCTTGACTATCTTGAATCCATTAAGGCTTCTGTTCTTCTGCAAGAGTGGGTAATATTCATAACTGGACATACTTAGGTTCCAATCTAAGTGTGGTAGGCCCTTCCACTCTTTTCCATAAGCTAAGATGTAGAACAAGTAGGAGGTCATGTAAAAACTAACAGTTCTAGAGGTCTTGAAAAATTCTTGTTGCAACCTAGTCACTATTATATCCACCCAATCAATGTATATATCTTCCCCTAGAATAGTCTGAGTAAAGAAATACATCCAATTTTCTTTTTACCCTGTCGAGAAATGTGATAACATCCTTAATCTCAGGAATCATATGCTCTCTCATCAAAGGTTTTGCAATGTGGGAACCCCCTCTTTCAGACTTGAAGAGCCATCTCTTAGTGATATTGTTGTTCAAGTCTATGGCATTCATGGAAAATTGAGCATAGGAGGAACTAATGGTTTGGTCTTCATACACTTCCCATGGAGGAATTCTCAAAGCATCCATAACAACAACTCTTCTCACATATACCAAGATTTTCCCATTAAAAGCACAAATAAATTTCTCTATAGCATTATATCTATCTCTACAAGATATGACTAATTTAGGAAAAGGGAAAGCCTTTGGGAATGCTGGCGCTTGAAATAAACCACTATTTGTGACTTTTTGAGAGATAAAGCTAAGTGGTGGATTTGTAAACCTAGCCATCAATCTATTCATATCTTCATTAGTGAGGAAGGTGTCTTCCATGTTAGGGAGGACACTACTTCTCACTAACTCTCTAATCTTGTCAGGGATTTTTGGATGAAAAGGGATAGCCGTAACAGGAAATAAATAGAAAAGAAAGATACATAATGAATGTACAATCTTAAAGAAATGCCAAAGGAAAAGACACCTTGAAAGTGAAGGACTAGGGACCCACTAGGATTAGTACACATAGATTTTTTAGGAATGTAAAGCTCAAAATATCATTGCATACACCCAGACAAGACAAACATTTACACAAAAGTGGAAATAGTGGGGAATGAAAACAAGGAAAGTTGCTTTTAAAATGTGAAGCCTAGACTTAAAGGATACATGTAGATGACATGATTGGTGACAAGAAAGGAGTTACAATCATTACCAGCTCACTCAAGTTCCACACATGCCACCACATACCTTTTTATTATTTCCCTTAACTCATCATTAATGTAGATTTTTTTTTGTAGATTTAGCAACTTACATTGCTATTGAGTTGTCTAAAATAAATGTGGCATTAGGAGAATACATATTTATGACCGAGTGAACATGAATGCTTGAACTATGAGGCATTTCAATGTTCAAGTTCAAAGGTCATTAAATATTGGAAATTATTCTCATGACTTGACTTGTAACAAAGATGCACTCGTGAACTTGAACCTTGAACAAATGAACAAAGTGTTCAATGTCGAAGTTCATTCTAATGATGAGTATTAGTCTCTAAATATGAATAATTTCCTTAAACAACTATGGTACCTAGTGAACCTTGAACCTTAAACATTGAACACAATGTTCAATTTCAAGTTTGTTGGTTTTTTCAACCAAAGGACTTCTGAGACAAGAAAACCAAGAGGATTAATACTGACAAAAAAATATCTGTAAGGCATGGTTCTTGTCTAGCACTTATGTATTATTACATGACCATGCACCAAAAATAATTGTGGGTCATTCATGGCTAACACTTGGCATACACTACTTACTCGACATGCACTAAATACTGTTAAGAAATGACTTAAGTGTATTGTTACTCACATGCCAAAACCAAAATGAGATAAACATTTCCTTTTCAACTCTATCAAAATACCACTTAAAAATTTGAAAAGGATTATATTTTTCTTTAAAAAACATCATAGTCATCATTCTAGAGAAGTCATCAACAAATAGAATGAATTATTTGTCTACATAATACCTTTTTACTCCAATAAGACTGCATAAATTAGTATGAACCAACTCCAAAATATCATCAAAACAACAAGTATTGCTCTTGAAACTAAACTTTGTTATTTTTCCCATTTGACATGTTTAAAATTTACTTTATCAGGTTCATTCAATCTTAGCAAGCCTCTTACTATTTTCATCTTACTAATGCTTACCAAATCATCAAAATTCACATGACATAGCTCCTTATGCAAAAAAAACATCTTTATATTATGCAAAATAAACAAGTATATTTAGATAGATCTAGATAGAACAAATTACCTCTTGTTTGATCACTACTTTCAATTATTTCACCAATAGCATCATAGATATTTTATTTTCTATTTTTTAATTCAACTTGATAGCTAAACTAATCAACTATACCACACTCAATAGGTTATATTTCAAACCATCAACCCAATATGCATTATCACATATGATCTTATCATTCAGTAAAATTGATCCTTTACCTTTCACATAACATGGTACATCATTCCCAAACTTAACACTACTTCTATTATATTATTATAACTTTTCAAGCTTACTTGTATCACCAATCATATGATGTGAGAAACTACTATCAATTATCCTTCTGTCATTCTAATTTATATGCAAAATAAATATAGTTTTCTCACCTTCATCATATTCATCTTTCATTGCAACATAAAAAAATTCTTCATCATTTTCATCAAAATCACTATCAAAACCATCTTCTTTAGCAATGTAACAATTTTTTAAACCTTTTCATTTGCAATCTTTGTTACCTCAACTGTCTCTATTGTCTCTCCTTCCTCAATAATTGTTGTATTTCCTTTTTTCCTTCTCATCTCTATCAAAAAATCTTGCAACAATATGACCAACTTTTTTACATGTAAAATAGATAATAGGAAATTTACCTTTGTATTTCCTTTTGGTAACCTTCTTGCCAGTAATGCTTCTAACTCATCAAGACATCATTTGATTCACTTTCACTTTCCACATGATTACTCTTCTTCTTTCTCCTTAGATCCATTAAGGGTTGGTTGAGACATGAAAGCACGTTCAATACTAGATGATATATAATTATCAAAATTTAACAAATCAAATGCAGTGAGCCTACCAATTAGACTATCTAAAGTTAGATAATTACCATGCGTACATCTTAGTTTTTGAATTGAAGATGCTCTAATTATAAAGATAGGAAGTAAAGTCCTCAATAACTTACTTATCACATTCTTATCAAATATGATTCCTCTAGCTCATCTGGTCCCATTAACAACCTTCTCGTTTGGCTACAACATTGTACATCAATCTCACCTTTTTTCATTCTCATTGTTAGATTGTGGTTACTAATCAAGGAAGTACTATACATAGTCCATAATTCCTTTGTGGGGTTCAGGACCGGGCTAGGCCCTGAGTGGGGGTATGGGGGTGTAGCACCCAAGATTTTTTTTTGGGGCTACTATATCGATATTTTATGGTCGACATGTTGTAACTAATTTTTGTTGGAATATTCAAATAGGAAGAATGCTTCTAAGAGGGGGGGGGGGGAGGGTGAATCAGAAGTATTGTATTTTAGCCATTAAAATTTTTTAACTGAAAGTAGATTGCATGCATATGAACATATCAGACAGTTATGAAAAACACATAAGCATCACCACATAACACTTGAGATTTTGGTAACCCAGAAACCCTCCAAGAATAAGAAGGTAAAATTGGGGTGGGGATGATACCCACAAAATCATTGCAGTAATAATATTTAACCACTTTTGATGGTTTGCCCTATTAAAGGCTTTACACTGTATCAATAGTGACCTAGTTAAAGGATTTACAAACACTTTACATGAGGTGTCACCCTGTTAAAGGATTTAATCACCTATTTAAAGGATCTACAAAATAGTTGTTAAGCTAACCTATCACCATAGGGTTTTTCATTCTAATACAATTGCTAGAGAGTATTAGGTACAATAAACCTGATAGATTGCAATCCTTCATTTGTTGAATATAGGCACTTGATCTTCTTTCTCTAATCTTGATCCTCTGAGATCTGATACTCTTTACTCTAAAATAGTGTTCCTTCCACACCCTTGTACATCCACTTCTTTCTCTAATGAGATTTTGTCTTCCTTATAAAGACATTTGAAGACTTAGGGTTAGGTATGGATCTACGATCCATATTGAATCTTTTCTTCCTACTCATTCCTTGCACTTTTCTTATTGGTTGCATGCCTTCTCCATTTTTCTAATTGGTTGCATGTAGATTGCATAGAAAATAAAAAATATTCGATCTTATCATTTAATCCTTCAAGATTCATCATATGTTGGCCATGAAAATGGTTTACATATGAATGAATGAAGTTACAAACTCATATGTACATTCTATGTTACTCGACACTTGCTGATTTCAGATGCTCGACACTAATAACAAACTGGCTTACTTAGCTATTGTTGCATTTCTATATTGTTCGACATCATCTATGACTCGACACTTAAATATCACTCGACACTTTGTATCATGCTCGGCACCTAAAGTCATTTGGTACTTGAACTTTGCTTGGCACCTAACCTCCACTCAGCACCTGGAGGCTACTTGGCACCTAAAGATCACTCGGCACCTGAAGTCTTTCTTGACTCAGCTCATGTTGTGGCTCAGCATACATGGTGTACTCGGCTCCAATATAGAAAGTGGTTAAGTGTATTGGCACTCAAGTGTCAAAAACCATCATGAGTTTAACAATTTTAACCCTAAAGTGACATAAATACTTTTATAAAAGGGCAGAGGGTTAGGGATTATTTCATTGTGGGTGATACAAAAATTTCTTCTTGTGGTAGTATTGAGCTATAAGGGATTACAAATTATAATTAGGTTGTGATCACTGGATCATATTAATATTGGACTTGTTCTTTGGTAGACATAGCCTAGGGATTGGGTGAACCATGTTAAATCTTGGTGTCTTGCATTCTCTTCTATGTGATCTATTATTTTTTGATATTGTTTAAATTTCCATGTAATTTTTATTTTTGTCTGAGGTTTAATTCTAATAAGTGGTATCAGAGTGAGTTTTTTTTAGTTATCCTCTACAAGAAAATCTCATAGTTGAGTGGGAGTCTCATGGTTGAGAGGGAATGATGGTAGGTGAGGGTAAGGTGAGGGTTGACAAGTTTAATGGGCAAAATTTTTAGTTATGGAAAATGCAAATGAAGGACTATCTGTATTAGAAGGATTTATGAAAGGTGTTGGAAGGAAAAACTAAGAACTAGGGAACTATGAGAACTGAGGACTGAGAGATTTTAGTTATAAAGACACTTGGAAGCATTCAGTTATGTCTAGCACCATCAATGACATTCAACATTACAAAAGTGAAGACAACATAAGAGTTGATGGAAATCCTTGAAAATTTGTATGAAAATTTCTTCCTTCAAATAAGGTATTTCTCATGAAGCATTTATTTAATATGAAAATGGCAGAAGGTGGATCTATTGCAGATCATTTAAATGAGTTTAATACTATTACTAGTTAGTTATCGTTCATGGGTATTAATTTTGATGAATAAATTAGGGCTCTCTTGATTTTGTGTTCTTTGCGTGAAAGCTGGAATGGCATGGTAATAGCTATGAGTAATTTTATTTTTGGATCTAATACCCAAAAATATAATGATGTGATCAGTGCTATTTTGAGTGAGGAAACTCATAGGAAATCCTCAGGTGGATCTACATTAGGAAGTGCTTTGAAAGTAGAGGCAAAATAACTAAGAGAGGAAATAATTCTAGAAATCATGGAAAATCAAGAGGAAAGTCAAAGGGGAAGAGGTCTCAATCAAGAGGAGCAAAAAACTCCTAGTACTATGGGAAACTAGGACATGAGAAGAAATATTATTAGAATTGAAATAAAAATGAAGGAGATAAACTAGAAGGGAACAAGGAGGCAAATGTGGTAAGTAAAAAATCCAAAGAGGATGCTTCTTCTATCTTTAGAAAGTGTTGATGATTCATGGGTTTTAGATTCTGGTGCTCCATTTCATGTTACACCTCATAGAGGTTATTTTATTGATTATTTTCAAGGGGATTTTAGGCTTGTTTATTTGGGGGATAATGAACCCTATTAGATTGTTGGAAAGGGAAAAGTTAAGATTAAGTTTTAGAATGGGAATCATTGGCTACTTTACGAGGTAAGACATGTTCCAAGGCTGAGTAGGAATTTAATTTGAGTAGGGAAACTTGATAATGAGGGCTGTATAGATACTTTTAATGATAAAAATTGGAAGGTTTCAAAATGTTCCCTTGTAGTAGCAAAAGGTGTGAAAGTAGGAACTTATGTATTTGTACAAGTCATACTATTCCTTCTACTTTGATTATTTTAGAGAAAAATGAATGGTCAAGAACATTTGTTATAGTTGAGCAGGGATAACAAATGACTATTGTAGATTCTAATACAATACTATGGCACCATAGACTTGGGCACATGAGTGAGAAAGGTACTTAAGTACTTCATTTGAATAAAGTTTACTAGGTGTAAAAGGTGTTAATATGGATTTCTATGAAATTTGTGTGTATGAAAAAAAAAATAGAGTGAGTTTTGTGAAGATTGGGAAGGAAAATAAAAGTGAGAGATTAGAGCTTGTGCATATAGATGTATTGAGACCAGCTTAGGTATCTTCCCTTAGTGGCTCTCATTATTATGTTACATTTATTAATGATGCAACTAGAAAAGTATGTGTTTTTTTCCTTAGACAAAAATTTGATGTATTTTGAACTTTTAAGAAATGGGAATGCTTGGTTGAAAATGAGACTGGTAAGAAATTAAAATTTTTTAGATCCATTAATGGTTATGAGTATTGTAGTCATGAATTTGAAGATTATTTCTCCTCTAACGTTATTTGTAGGCAAAAAACTATTCCAAGGACTCCACAAGAAAATGCAGTGGTTAAATGCATGATTAGGACTATAATGAAGCATGCAAGGAGCATGAGATTTCATTTTGGGTTGCCCTTAAACATGTAGGAAAAGGTTATCAATACTATTGTATATTTGATTAATAGAGGTCCCTCTTCTCCTTTGGGTTGTGGTATTCTAGGGAAGCATGGACTGGTAAGAAGGTGAGTTATTATTTTCTTAGAACCTTTGGTTGTTAAACATTTTCTCATATAGATTCTAAAAAATAGAACCAAGTTGGAAGCTAAGTCAAAGAAATTTGTATGTTTTGGATATGGCATTGATTAATTTTGATTATAGACCTTGGTATTTTCAAAGTCATAAAATTGTAGGAAGCAGGGATGTCATATTCAATGAACAAGTGTTATGCAAAGATCTATTGCAGCAACATGAGAAGAATGAAGATGATTATGTAGTGTTGGATGATACTCCAAAAGATGATGTTCCAACAATTTCTCATGATGTGCAACAACTACAACAACAAATATCACACACCCCAGTGAATATTAGATGGTCAACAAGGCTAACTAGATCTCTAGAAAGATTTTCTCCTTCCTTGTATTTTATTTTACTTATTGATTCTAATGTACCTAAATGTTATTATGAAGTTATGTTGGTGGATACAAAGATTTAGTGGGAGTTTGCAATGAAAGAAGAAATGGATTCTTTGCTAAAAAATAATACATGGAATTTATGCAAATTGCCTGTAGGTAAAAGAGATTTATAGAATAAATAGGTTTATAGGTTGAAAGAAGAGGATGGAGGTAAGAAAATATTTAAAGTCAGGTTAGTTGTAAAAGGATTTGTATAGAAAAAAGGCATTGATTTTGATGAGATATTCTCTCCTATTGTTAAAATGATTTCTATTCACACTATTTTAAGTATTGTGGCTACTGAAGATTTTTATTTTGATCAACTTGATGTTAAAACAACCTTCCTTCATGGTGATTTGGATAAAGAGATATATGGTACTGCCATAGGGATTTGAGGTCAAGAGTAAGGATAACTTAGTATGCAGATTGAAGAAATTTTATATGGCTTCAAGCAAGCACCGTAGCAATGGTATCTAAAATTTGATAGTTTTATGTATCAACATGGATATAGTAGGTGTTATTTAGATCATTTTGTTTACTTTAAGAGGTTGAATGATGATGACTATATTATTTTATGTTTATATGTTGATGATATTCTTGTAACTGAGTCTAACATGGATCACATTAAGGGTATGAAATGCTAGGTAGCACATGCATTTTCTATGAAGGATTTGGTGGTAGAAAAACAAATATTTGGTATGAATATTTGTAGAGATAGGAACAATAGGAAATTGACATTATTTCAGGCTGATTATATTACGAAGGTGTTGCAACATTTCTCTATGAAGAATGCTAAAGTTGTCAAAAAATATTTACTTGGTCATTTGAAGTTGACTAAGGAGATGTGTCCCAAGACACAAGAATAGGAGGATAACATGTGTAAGGTACCTTATGATTCAATTGTTGGAAGCTTGATGTATGCTATGGTATGTACGAGGCCAGATATCACACATGTAATGAGAGTTGTTAGCAGGCATATGAGTCATCTAGGATTGAGCATTAGAATATAGTGAAATGGACTCTCAGATGTTTTAGAGGAACATCTAGTAAGTGTTTACACTTTGGGGGCTCTACTACTAATTTATAGGGATATGTTGACTCAAATTTGGTAGGGTATATTGATACTAGATGAAGTACTATAGGTTATGTATTTAGTATTGGTGGGGTAGTCGTGAGCTAGGTTTTGAGGTTATAGAAGGTTAATGCTTTATCCACTATAGAGGTAGTGTATGTTGCTGCTATAAAGGAAATCAAGGAGATGATATGGATTCAATTCTTCTTGGAAGAATTGGGACACCCTCAGATGGATAATTATCTATTTATAGATAGCCAAAGTGCCATTCATCTTGCAAATAATTTAGCTATGCATTCAAAGACAAAATACTTTTAGTTGCGATACCATTTCATTCAGTCAGTTTTGGATGATGGACAGTTAAAATTGGACAAGATAGATACAAATGACAATCTGATAGATATATTTACAAAGGTAGTCACAAGGGAGAAGTTGAATTCCTCTTCAACTTTAGTTGGTCTTCTAGACTAAATAGGAATAAAAGAACAACAACATCCAGGGTGGTTTGATCCAATGAGAGCCCCATGTGGTAGCAATATTGCTACAGGATCAGTCTCCAAGTGGGAGATTTTTGTTTAGTGTGGAGCCTGATTAGTCCCCAAGTGGGAGATTGTTAGATTGTGGTGACTAATTATGGAATTACTATTAGGGATTATTTCATTGAGGACGATGCGAAAATTGTTTGTTGTAGCAGTATTGAGCTATAAGGGATTATAGATTGTAATCAGGTTGTAATCACTAGATTGTAATAATATTGGACTTGTTATTTGGTGGATGTAGCCTAGGGATTGGGTCAACCTCATTAAATCTTGGTGCCTTATGTTCTCTTATGTGTGATCTATTATTTTCTAATATTGTTTATATTTGCATGTAATTGCTATTTCTGTCTAAGGTTTAATCCTAACACTCATGTCATTAGATTTTCCTCTCAAGCTTTATCCTTCATGTTGGAAATATATAAGAAGTAACTGAGAGGGGATGGGTGAATTAGTTACCAAAAAAAATCTAAGATCTCTTAAGATGTCAATACAATACAAAACCAAAACTCTACTAAAACTAAAATGTTATTGTAACTTGGTTAACACAAGAACACTCAATTTATACTGAGAATTACTGTTATTCAGTAAAAATTGAAATAATCACTTCTTAAGAGGTTTAGTGTATTTAACCTTAGTTAACTTAGTTGTACAATCATAAAGAAAATAACTTGAACACAAGATACACCAAGATTTAATGTGGAAACCCAATTTGAGAAACCACCAATTGTAACTCGTTATTATTTTTCACTCTTCTAAAGTAGGCCCTTTTAAGAGCTAATCATGTTAAAGGTTACAAAACAAACTATTAGGTGTGACCCTGTCAAAAGATTTAGTTCACCCTATTAGGAGTTTCCTTGGTAGAGATCTTTAGACACTTCAATCTAGAAATGCTACATTGTTAGAGGATTTACAAAATAGCTTTTAGGCTAACTCTATTAAGACATTTGATTCACTGTTACAATTATTAGAGAGTAACAACGACTTGACCTGATTGCTGATGCAACTATCTTTATTGATTTTAGATTTTATTTTTCTAGCTTGAATACTTGATACTTTGATATCCTAGTCAACTCAGATACTTTGATATCCTTCCAATTCACTTCCTTGATTGATCCTTTTAGTCCCATGCTTCTTACTATAGTTTAATCCTCAAATTGACATTATATTTATATGATTTACCTAGTCAATTCGGCTTGAATACAATTTCAAACAAATAATATTCATCCCTTGATTTAGCTAGAACTAACAAAAAAAACTATCAAATCTAGTATACTAATACAGGAAAATTCTTCGTTAACCAACCCAACTCGGTCAACACTAACTCATAAAGGACTTTTCTTTAGACTTTCTTTGGTAACCAAGTGAGCTCAGTTAACATTAGTTCCATGCCAACTTCCTTTGGCAACCAAGTGAACTCAGTTAATACTGGTTCTATGTTGACTTTCCTAGAATGCTCGACATACATGAAAAACTCCCTTCAATGCCCAAGTGAGCTCAGTTGACACAAATTGATCAGTAAAAAGGATTGATATGTGTGTAACATCAAAGATAATATAAAATTGCATAATTTTTTTCAACATTTTATCTATTAACACATATTTTTCTCCTACATGGATTTGTGTCAACTTTGTCCCACATTTTCTTTTCACTAGTGCATTCTTTCACATCATCAAATTGAACATAACTCAAGGAATATGCTAGATTTATTATCATTTTATTGTGTTTCTAATTTTCCTTCATTTGTTCAATATTCATGGGTCTAGGAGCTTCAATGTATTTATTTTCTAGGTAGCACGATGCAAAATCTCCAATTCTAGATAGATACAATTACATTAGTCATTGCTATGCTAGGAAGTTCTCCTTGTTTAGCTAAGGTACCTCTCTCCTGTACATCTCACATTTAGCTTAATTCCCTCAAGTATTTCTTACAAGCACCAAATCTTTGATACCAATTGTAAAAATATTTAGAATAAATGTGAGTCGGGGGGTGGGGGGGTGTGAATCAGTTATCTTCAGGCCTAGATGTAAAAGTCTAACATTTACTAACATTAAACAACTTCAACATACTCATAAAACCACTCAATCCATATAGTATATCTTCAAAAACTTAACATATTCATTCTTCACTTAGCTCTTTGTTTAGTATATGCCAACTAGTAGTAAATAAAACAAAAGTAAATAACATGCATCACACATATAACATTCTTCCATATATGACACCATGATTTAACATGGAAACCCAATTTGGAAAAACCCACCAAGTAACATGCTATCACTTTTCATTCTTTTGAAGTGAGCTTAGTTAAGAGCCAACCTTGTTAAAGGTTGCAAAATACATTTTTAGGTGTGGCCTTCTTAAAGGATTTAGTAACCCTATTAAGAGTATCCTAGTAAGAGAACTTTGGATCATTTCATGAGAATGTCACCTTGATTAAATGATTTAAAAAATACTTGTTAGGTCAAACTTGATTAAAGGATTTTCACTACCATAATGATTAGAAAGTAACAATAGGTTTGATCTTTTAAGATACAAATAACTTTGCAAATTTAGATCTCCATTCAACTCATTTGTTGGTTCATTGACTAGACTTCATTAACATCTCCAACCCTGATCTTCTTGGCAACCCTTCAAGCAATCACACTTCACTAATCTTCTTACTTTTTCTTTGGTACTTTGTTCTTCATAGGTTCTCCTTAAATCTCCAATCAATAATAAACCTGTTGGTTGTTTTTTAGGCTACTAGGTACTTTAAACCCAATACCAGAAAGCATAAGATAGAGACAAGCCTAAGGGTGAGATAAATCCTATATTCAGCAGGGCTAAATCTTAGTTGTGGACCAACATTAACAGAGTCATCATGACTCACTTCACTTAAGGCTCTATTGAGCCAAGGCAGGAAAACCTTAGAGATTTTTCTAATTAACTTGATATTCTTCTCTTCAAGACTATCCCCTATAGAAGATATTGGTCAAAAATTCTTCTTAGGTTTGCAACAAATTCCTTGACTATAATTGCTAGTTATAATCAACAAAAAAAATACCACAAATAAGTATTTGACCAACAAATTTAGTTCTTGATTACTTAAAATGGAAAATTAGTTATAATTGATGTATATATCTTGCAATTATATAAACTATCAACTTGCAACTGAAATTAAGTGATCAATGTCTTATCCATTATTATATAGATTCAATACCTATTGTCTTGGACCTATTTAACTAACTTGCAATTAAATTTGTCAATAGTGAACTCTGAACTTCATTCTTATCATATCTTTCTTATATACCAAAAACCCCACCTCTTATTGAAAGCAATTACTTAATTCCTTGAACTAAATGCAATCAATAGTAGATATACAATCTATTTGAACTATATTAAACTAAAAGAACATTTTTCATTTCAATCTCAAAATTATAGATATGTAAGGAAGGAGACAAAATTCAAATACACGGATGTGAAAAAATTTCCTTTTGTATTAGTTTCCTTTGAAAATACATACAACGCTAGATGTAGACTTATAGTATAACTCAGAACTTGGCAATTTGATCTCTCATATTCATTACTCCCTCAAATTCACAAGTTTGAACATATTTATTGATGTAGCACAAGGGAGGAGAATCCCCAAAGGAGATGTGCTAGCCCCCAGCAAATAACCACACAATGAAAACACAATAACAAGAAGCAATAACACAAGATTTGATACCAAATCACAAATATTTATTTATAGATATAATTGATTACATGCAATATGCCTGACTGTAAGGCCTTTTAGGTTAGGCCCAAATACAAACATCAATTACAAAATAACTAGTTCTTCAAGATCCAACAAGATCTAACTTACAACCCAATCCCAACTAGTCTAGATACACAACTAGATAAGAACACAAAGAAGAATCCACACTTATACCCTCAGGTCGACCAAGAAATCCTCTAGTTTCTAAGTCACATCCCTATCTCTTCCAAATTCACATCTCTATTCCTTCTCCAAAATTGAGCTACCAAAAGACTCAACAAGACCTTTATTTATACTTTGCCAAAATGGCTTGCAGAACATTCTAAAACATACAAAAAAGGAATTCCAACCCAACAATAGTTAGGACACATCCCAAGGAAAGATCTCATCATAAGTGTCACAGTCAAAATAAATCCTGCAAGTTGGCTTGCACCAAAAATGCAAAAATCACATCCAAAATGTTGACACTCAACATAAACAAGAAAAATCAGCACATGAAGAGTCACTCAACACACACTATGGAACTCAACACACACTATAGAGTGATATGGGATAACATGCTAATCCAAGTGTTAACATGATGTAGGTTAACTAGAACTTAGCTTAAACTACAAAAATACTAGCACTTGACAATTGTAGCAACATTGTAATGACTGTAACTCGACAACAACTACCAAAATGACCCCAAATGAGCAGGATAACACGTTAATCTAAGGATGCTCCTACATTAGACACCCCAAGTTTAAAAAGATATTCTAGAAGTTGGAAGAATATCTTCTAGGATTCAACACATAAATCTCAAACTAATTCTTCACAAACATGTCCTCCAAGTCTTCAACTTGCACACTCTTCCCCTTATTCTTCTTCTTCCTCTTCACATCCACCACACATGTTCCATAGGTCTACTTTCCATGCTGATCTCCAACCTTGTTAGAATCTACCAACTCAACTCGGTTGCCAATACTCAAGTTCCTCCTACTAAGATCTTCACTTTGTAAAGGAATTAGGGAAAACTTACTACCTCCTTTCTCAATATTTAAAAAATTCTTGACATAGTCATGCACAACCTTGGAATCATACTGCCAAGGTCTACCAAGTAACACAGGACAACTATTCATATCCATAATATCACACAACACTTGATCCTTATGCTGCCCAATCTGGAAATCAATAAGGCATTGCTCCCTCACTTCTAAATCATGCTCACCTTGCAACCATCCAATCCGATAAGGATAAGGATGTCTCACTCTCTTCAAACCAAGTTTCTAAACCATCTCTTCAGCAATAAGGCTATCAATACTATCACCATCCACAATCACCTTACATATTTTGCCATGAAACTTACAACAAGTCCTGAAAAAACTAGTCCTCTAACAAGAATCTAATGTTCTCTGACCAACTAGTACTTGCCAAGCCAGTAAACTTTCTCCTTGCTTAAGATGATTATCTTGGACCTCAACCTCATTCACAATAGCAGCTGTCCTACCAACCAAACATTCAAGAGATCTATGCCCTTCTTTACCACATCTAAAACAATTACTTCTGAACTCACCTCTACCTGTCCTCCTTTTTTGATCAACAAGTTTTGGTTCACTTTAAGCACTCAGTTTAGCTTGTGCTAAGCTATCGTGTCTCTCCTTACCTCAAGGATTTCCTTGATGTTTCCTCTTTAGCTTCTATTCTACACTCAAAGCATACTGATAAGCATCCTTAATTAAAGGAATATTCAACATACCAATCTTATCCTGAATATTGAATCTTAAACCATTAATGTATTGAGCTACCTTTTCCTTCGACAATTCTCTATGACCAAACTAAATAGTCAACTTGTAGAACTCCTTAGTATAACCTTTCACATTCATATCCTTTTGCTTTAGATTTTGCAACCTCTTAAATAACTCAAGTTCATAATCAATAGGAATGAACTTAGCCTTCAACTTAGTCACCACCAATCTCCATCTAGAGATCTCCATTTCACCTTCCTCCTCTCTATCTCTTTTTATTTTGCTCCACCAAAGAGTAGCATGTCCCTTCAACTTAGTTTGTGCCAACCCCACTTTGAGCAAATTCTCAATATCCTCAAGCTCAAACTAGTCTTCCAATTCACCAATCTACTTAATCAACTCTTCAGGATTCAAAGTACCTAAAAAATTAGAAACCTCCATCTTATGCTTCAACTTCAACTGAGATCTAGGTTGACAGACTGACTAGCCCTATTTCCAATAGGTCTCTCCACATAATTAGTTCTATCATCACCACTCCATCCAAAAAATTCAAAATATTTGGCAACTTCCTCATAACTACCTTCAGTACCCATATGCTCAGGTAGACCACGTAAAGCACTCATGATTTTAGCAATCATGTCACTCTTCATCAATGCTATTTGAGATCTAAAATTGGCTTTAACCTCTTCCATCTTAGATCTAAAATCTACTTTAACCTTCTTGGAGGCATCTTCCAAGGTTTTCACAAACCCTAAACAATAGATCCACAAATCAAGAAGATCAATTGGCTCCACCAAATCAACCTTCTCTAATCCATGATGTTGGTACAAACTACCTCATTTTGGATGACCTAACTATACGTTTAGGAACAATTGAGCTCTAATACCACTTGATGCAGCACAAGGTAGGAGGATCCTCAAAGGAGATGTCCTAGCCCTCAACAAATAAACACACAATGGAAACACAATAGAAAGAAGAAATAACGCAAGATTTGATACTAAATCACAAATCTTTATTCATAGATAGAACTTATTACATGCAATATGCCTAGATATAAGGCCTTTTAGGTTAGGGCCAAATACAAACAACAATTACAAAACAATTAGTTTTGCAAGATCGAACAAGATCCAACTTACAACCCAATCCCATCTAGTCCAGATACACAATTGGATAAGAACACCAAGAAGAATCCACACTTGTACCCTCAAGTCCACCAACTGCAGCCCTAGCTCTCCCAAATTTGCATCTCTATTCCTTCTCCAAAATTGAATTACCAAAAGACTCAACAAGACCCTTATTTATACTTACCAAAATGGCTTACAAAACATTCTAGAACATACAAAATAGGAAGCCCAACCCAAAAATGGTCAGGACACATCCCAACACAAGATCTCATCATAAATGTCATGGTCAAAATAAATCTTGCAAGTTGGCTTGCACCAAAATTGTAGAAATCATGTCCTAAATGCTAACACTCAGCATAAATAGGAAAAATTGGCACATGAAGAGTCACTCGGCACATGAAGTGCCACTTGGTACACACTATAGAAGCCTACACACATTGTAGATTGAAATGGATAACACACTAACTTGATTGTTAACATGATGTGGGATAACCTAAACTCAGCCTAAACTTCAAAGTTAATGGCACTCAACAATTGTGGCAACTTTGCAATGACTGTAACTCAACAACAACTACTAGAATGACCACAAATGAGTAGGATAACATGCCAATCCAAGGATGCTCTTGCACCATTTATACAATAAACAAAAGACTGGATGGACTATATGTCAGAAATATAAGAGGAGTAACTAAGAGAAGATGGGTGAATTAGTTACCACTGAAATAAATCCCAGATCCCTTAGATGTCAGTACAAAATAAAATCTAAAAATTAAATTCTATTGAAGCTCAACAAACATATAGAAAATGTTGTATAGCGATAAATACTAAAAATGATTGATAAATACTTAACATGAGAATGTTAAGATTTTATATGTGATTACTATAACTTAGTTGCAAACACATAAGAAAAATCACATGAACACATTTGACACCAAGATTTTAATGTGGAAACACAATTTGGGAAAGTCACCAATTGCAACTAGTTACTTATTTTCACTCTTCTGAAGTGAGTCCTATTAGGAGCCAACCCTATTAAAGGTTACAAAGTACATTTTTAGGTGTGACTTGGTTAGACAATTTAATCACCCTATTAGGAGTGGCCTTATTAGAGGTCTTTGGACAATTCAATAGAAATACCACCTAGTTAGAGGATTTACAAATATTCATTAAGCCAACTCTATTAAGAGATTTAAATCACTATTACAATAGTTAGAGAGTAACAATGAGATGACTTGATTTGGATGCAACTGAATTGCTGATTACAGATCTCAATTCTAACTTGTATACTTGATCCTTCATGATTGAATATATTTTTATAGCTTCTCAAGGATATTTTACTTATCCTTCTTGATTTACTTTCTCTTAGCATCATTAAATCTTCAATTATCTTTCATGCATACATACTTTCTAAATCTCAACTTGACCTTATATTTATATCTTTCATATTGTCAAGTCAGCTAGAATATAACTTACAATAATTAATATTCATGTTCTCAGTTGGCTAGAATCAACAAAAAAATCAATTGAATTTAATATGCCAAAAAAAAAAAAAATCCTTTATTAGCCGACCCTACTTGGTAGACAATAACTTAGAATTGATTTTCCTGTGTTAACCAAGTGAACTTAGTCAACACTGCATACTAGCAAAGTTCCTTTGGTAGCCAAGTGCACTTAGTTAGTATTGGTTCCATTCAACATTTCCTTTATTAACCAAGTGAGCTCAGTTAAAACTCAACTTTCACAAACTTTACTTTAGCACCCAAGTGAACTCTGTAGATATTGTCTTTTGAATTAGAAAAAATCTGGAATGCTTGGTACACATATAAAATTGTCTTCAATGTCCGAGTGAGATTGACATATACTGACTAATCATGATATGAAATTTTGTGTAACATCAAAGAAAATACACATTTTAATCAATTGTTTCAACAATATTTCTCTTTCGCATTAATGGAAACACAACATGTCATAGCATAATAAAAAATTTAGAGTAAGGAACAAAGTGTGGAACATATCCTTAGTTTCATTCTGATTCTCATCCATGAGAACTCCCTTTATTAGTGTGAACTCTTTCTACCTTCAGTTTCTCCCTCTATCACAAAACTTATGTCTTGTATAACTTCTTTTGATAGAAAACTTTGCCTTTGATATCAGACCAAGTGCCTTCTCCCTCTTTGTCATTTCTTTCTCTTTACAAAATTTATATATGACAACAAACTTCTCTATCTTTGTCATCTCATTCCAAAGATAATTTTCAATGAGTATCAATGTACCTCAATTAAGGATTCATTTGCAATATGCCCTTGTCAATATTGCACCAACTGATTGATCTTCAACATGCTCTAGTTGATGCATCACTAAACTTCATTTAGTCAACTTCAGATAGGGGAATGAGCCCTAGCTTACCTCTTAGATATGAAGACTTAGTGAATATGTTTACAATTTGTTCTTTTATATTCAAAAATTCCAACCTTAATTCTTTATCTTGTACTAATTCTCTTAAGAAATGATATTTTATAGCAATGTGTTTCATTTTGGTATGCATCACTAGATTCTTTGATATATTGATTGCACTGTTGTTATCACACTATATAACCACTGGATCCTTAATCTGTATCTTCATGCCTGCCAATAATTTTTTGAACCAAACAATATTAGAAAAATTAACTACTACTACCACATATTCTACCTCTATTGTGGACTGAGAGATATAATTCTATTTCTTGCTTGTCCAAGACACTAACTAGTCTTTACCAAGAAAGAATGATCCACTAGAGCTTTTTCTATCATCAATACTTCCTACCCAATCAATATCTATGAATATTTTCTTTGGGATTTGCTAAGAATCTTGCAATCATACTGATTGCTAATGTAATAGTAGGCCTTGTATGCACTATGTACTACAATTTTTCAATCATTGATCTATATGTGATCTGATCTACCTATTTGGAATCATCATTTTTGGAAAGCTTATTTCAATAGACAAAGGGGTTCCAAATGGTTTTGAATCTTCCATTCCAAATTTCTTTAGTATCTCCTTGATATATTTAGATTGAGTAATGTAGATACCATCTTTCTTCTATTCAATATGAAATCCAACAAAGGATTTTATCTCTCCCAATATAGACATCTCAAATTATTTACTCATTTCTTCTAAAAATGCCTTGCATAAGTCATCATTTTTTGTGAATAAAGTATCATCAACAAATATTTCTACCAATGCAATCTTTTTGTCTAGTCCTTCTTTGATATAGAGACTATTGTTATCATTTATTCTTTGAAAACTAATCCATATCAAGTAGTTATGAAGTATTTCATAGCAAGCTCTAGGAGCTTGCTTGAAATCATATAATACCTTGTGTAATTTTTAAACCATGTCTTTTTTTCTAGGATCTACAAAACCTTTAGGTTGTTCAATATAGACTTCCTCATCAAGAATTCCATTCAAGAATATAGATTTTACATCCATTCAATAAACTTTAAATCCTCTATGAGATGCATATGTTTGTAAATTTCTAACACCTTCTAATCTTGCAATAGGAGAAAATGTTTTACCATAATCAACACCTTCTTCTTTAGAATAGCCTTTACATAAAAACTTTTCTTTGTTCCTGGAAACTTTTCCACCTTCATTTAGCTTAGTTTTGAATACCCACTTTGAGCCAATTACATTTTTATCCTTGGATCTAGGAACAAGAGTCCAAGTTTTGTTCTTTTCTATCTATTCTATTTCTTCATTCATTGCTTCAATCCAAATTTCATTATCCAAGGCATATTTAACATTTTAAAGTTTGAATTCAGCAAGTAAACATGTATCTTTCAATTTGTTTCTTGTCATTGTTTCATTTGATTCATCTCTAATGATCTTTGTAAGAATTTTCCTTAGGAAAAAATTCACCCAAGACCAAGAAGCACAATAACTAGTAACAAAGACCAAAGAAGTATGGTCAAAATATTGATATGAATTCAATTGATTTGTAATTGATATGTACATACATTAGAGGTTCTTATATATAAAGTCCTCTAAGATGCATCTAGAATGTCTCTAGAATGAACTAGGAGATAAGCTTGAGAACTAAGCACACATCCATCAGAAGTGGATTATCCTCCATTGTGCATGAATGTACATGTATCAATGAGAGGATAAGTATGACAAGGTGTCTCATGTGTAGAGATGTTGTAGACACCATGTGCTTATATTAGATGCTAACTCCTATGTTGTAGACACCATGCGCTAAATTAGAGTTTCTTACTCATGTGTTGTCAACATGACAACTCATATGAGTATGCAAACACCTAGGTATCTAACCTAATAAATAATAAAATAATTCATTTATCCTAAGTAAACTTAAGTAAAGTGTAAATAATAATTATTTACACTAACACCCCCCCTTAAGTGCAACTTAGGGGAATGCACTTAAGCTCACAAAGGCTATGATGAAATACATAATGGGCCCCAACTATAAGACCATGTTAGGTACCCATGTACAATAGAAATGCTCTACATACAATGTGATACAATGTAATACAATCTCTCTTAAAGAGGAGAAAGAGGGAAAACCTCATGCAAAAAAGCCTCCCCCAAAAAGAGAGATAAGTACAATAAAAAAACATGCATGAATGGATGGAGTAATCAAGATCCCCCCATTATGACATGAATCATGCATATACAATAGAGAATCCCTTGATGAAATCCTCCCCTTAGTGAAGGATCTCATAATGATAAGTGCTTGAAGACAAAAGAGAGTCCAATGCCTACAAACAAGAGTTCTCCATTTAGGAAGAAGATACACCAAATATAGGTGCAATTATGCTTCCCACTGTGGATAGGAAGATGGAGGAGGGATCCAAATGTAGTATCCTATGGATGCTACCTCTAAAGTCTACTCATATGTTGACAAGTCCTTGATGAATGTAGATGTCATTAACCAATCTAGTGAATGCCCAGAAGAAGGCAGAAAACAATGAAGCATGTCTTTTGATCATACCTTGTTGGTCTATTCTTGAGCTTATGCTTGAGGTCCTTGATCTTGGGTGATTTTGTCCTGAGGAGAATTCTTACATGGTATCAGAGCTATACCAAATTCTTATAATTTGATCAGGTGCATGATGCCTTCTAACATATCTTGCTAACACAAGTTCTTTGGATTTGGAATGAGTTTCATTGATTTTATCATGAATTTTAGTATCAAGCTTGGGCCCCACTATTTATGACTCAGGTTCATTAGACTCAATTTTCTCTAGCTTAATAACCTCTGATTGTGACTTAGGTCCTTTAGACTGTGACTCGAGTTGCATTGTCTATAACTTGGTAGCTGTTGGAGGTTTTTGGGACTCAAGAGGTGAGGCCTCCTATCTACTAGATAGATTTAGCAGGGTATTAGGCTCATAGTAAACAAATCTTCTATGATCCTCATGCTCTTTTTTGCTTTCTTCTTCACTCTTTTTTGCAAACTCATCAATTCTCACATGTGCACTTTCTATAATTTTATGAGTAGACAATTTCAAATACTTGCATGCTTTACTTCTATAGGAGTATCCTAGGAATATACCTTCATCACCTTTGACATCAAATTTACCTTTCCTAGTTTCTTTCAAAATATAACATTTGCTACCAAATATTTTCAAATAACTTACATTATGTTTGTAGTCATACTATAGTTCATAAGGAGTTTTATTTGAGTCTTTCTTTAGCTGTACTCTATTTAAAGTATGAACTATAGTGCTGATAGTTTCCTTACAGTATTTGATTACAACATTCTTTTCTATCATTAATGTTCTTTCACAATCCATGATGGATTTGTTCCTTCTTTCAACTATAACATTCTTCTGAGGTGTATGGGGGGATGATACTTGTCTTTAAATTCCTTTTACAATGTAGAATTCATTGAATTCATTGGAGATGAATTCACCATCTTTGTCTGATTTTAACCATTTTAACTTTTTTCTAGTTTCTTTTTCGACTCTTGCTAGATACCACTTGAATTTTTGAAAAGCTTTTGATTTTTTTTTAGATACATTACAGTCATCATTCTAGAATAGTCATCAATAAATAGAATAATTTTTTTTTCTCCAATGTAACTCTTTATTCCAATAGGTTCACTAAGTCTATATGCACAAGCTCTAAGACTTCTTTAGAATGATAGTTATTTCTTTTGAAACTAGTCTTTCCCATCTTACCAATTTGACAATTTTTCCATAGACCCATATCAGGTTTGCTCAAGCTAGGAATATCTCTTACTCTTCCATGTTTTCTTATCTTAACTAGGTTATCAAAGTTTACATGACATAATCTTTTGTGCCATAGCCATATTTCTTCTACGTGAGCAATAAAACATGAAATTTCACTAAGATCAAGATAGAATAGGTCACCTTTTTTTTGTTTGCTAGATCCAACAAGATTTCCTTTTCCATCTAGTAGTTTGTCCTTCCCATTCATAAATTCTACTTTGAATCCAATGTTATTCAACTGTGTCATACTCAGTAGATTATGCTTTAGTCCTTCAATGCAATAAGCATTATCATATATAAGTTCTTTGGTCAAAGAGATACATCCTTTTCCTTTTATGCAAGAAGGTTCATTATTTCTAAATTTCACACTACCACCATCATAATATTCCATGTGCTCAAACTTTGTTTTATCTCCAGTCATATGATGTGAGTAGCCACTGTCAATAATCCATGTATCATTTTTTCTAATATGAGAGATAAGTGCCATCTTATCTCCTTCATCATCAAATTCATCTTTTATAGCAATATATACCATTTTTTCTTCACTTTTATCAGAATCTTTAGCCATAAAACAAGATTTCTTATCTTTGTCTTTGAAGTTTTTGAATTCCTTCTTGCCTTTATACTTATTACTTTTCTTTGTATCCTTGTTTTCTCTATCTGGATATCTTGCAACAATGTGACCAACTTCTTCACAAGAATTTTTTTTAGATGAATCTTACCTTTGTACTTTCTTCTTCCTTTGGAATATTTCCTTGCAAGTAGGGCTTTAACAACTTCAAGATCATTGTCAAAACTTCCTTCTATTTCTCCTTCACTTTCTAATTGATTGGCCTTTGATTTCTTACTATTTTTCTTGAGTGATAGCTTGGTTTCCAATGTAGACTCAATACCTTTGGAGCTAGGAACATAGTTATCATAGTTATCCAATTCAAAAGCTATCAATATTCCAACTAGAGCATCCAAAGTTATATTGCTATTTGGATCACATCTCATCTCTTGAATAGAAGAAACTCCAATTTTATAGATAGGAAGAAGTGTTCTAAGCACTTTGCTTATAGCTATTTTGTCATTAATGTCTCCTCCAGATGCTTTGATTGCACTCACACTTTCTTTAATTCTTTCCACATATTTTGCAATGTTTTCATCTTCTCTCATTTTCATTTGATCAAATTGACATCTAAGAATTTCTACTTTATCTTTTCTTATATTTTCATCTCCTCCATAAATGTCTTTCAGTTTGATTCACATTACATGAGATGTAGTATAGCCTTTTAATTCATCAAAATCAATATAATTAAGAGCAAATGCAATGTCAATCATCATGATGTTATGATTTTTATTTTCTTTTCAACAATGTCTTCAACTGATAATGTTTTAGTAGGAGTATTGTATTTAGTATTAAGATACTTACAACCTGAATCATTGATAGTTTCCAAATGTAGTCTCATAAGTTCTTACCATGTTGCAAAGTTGTGTCAGTTCAACATGGGAATCTCTCTTCTGTAAGACATCCTAATATTTAGATTAGGTCCTTGAAACCTTATCTGCAAGCACCAAAAGCTCTAATACCAATTGTTGGAAATATAAGAGTAACTGAGAGAGGAGTGGTGAATTAGTTACCACTAAAACAAATCCCAAATCCCTTAGATGTCTGTACAAAATAACCTCTAGAAACTGAACTCTGTTGAAGCTTGGCAAACACACAAAAAATGTTGCAACTCAGTAAATACTGAAAATGCTTGGTAAATACTTAATATGAAAATGTTAAGATGTTATCTATGATTAATATTACTATAAATTAGTTGCAAACACATAAGAAAAATAGCATGAACACATTTGACACCAAGATTTTAATGTGGAAACCCAATTTGGAAAAAACCACAAATTGCAACTAGTTACTGATTTTGACTCTTTTGAGGTGAGCCCTATTAGGAGCCAACCCTATTAAAGGTTACAAAACACATTGATAGGTGTGACCTAGTTAGAGGATTTAATCACCTTGATAGGAGTGGCTTTGTTAGAGGTCTTTGGACAATTCAATAGAAATGTCACCTTGTTAGGGGATTTACAAATAGTTGTTAAGCCAACTTTGTTAAGAGATTTAAATCACTACTTTAATGGTTAGAATGTAACAATGAGATGACTTGATTTGGATGCAATTGAATTATTGATTAAAAATATCAATTCTAACTTTTATACTTGATCCTTATTGATTGAATATATATTTTCATCTTTTCAAGGATATTTTGCTTATTCTTCTTGGTTTTCTTCCTCTTAACATCATTAAATCTTCAATTATCTTCCATGCATGCATACTTTCTAAGTCTCAACTTGACCTTATATTTATATCTTTTATATTATCAATTAATCTATAATACAACTTAAAATAATTAATATTCATCTTCTTAGTTAGCTAGAACCTACAGATAAATCAATTGAACTTAATATGCCAAAATAAGAAAATCCTTTGTTAGATGACCCATATTGGTAGACACTAATTTAGAAATGATTTTCTTGTGTTAACCAAGTGAACTTGATCAACACTGCATACTACAAAAGTTCCTTTGGTAATTGAGTGAGCTTAGTTAACACTGGTTCCATCCAAAATTTCCTTCATTAACTGAGTGAGCTTAGTTAACACTCAACTTCCACAAACTTTCCTTTAGTACTTGCGTGAACTCTATAGATACTATATTTTGAATTAGGAAAAATTTGGAATGCTTGGTAGACATAGAAAACTATCTTTAATGTTTGAGTGAATTTGACAACACTGACTAGTAATGATATGACATTTTGTGTAACATCAAAGAAAATACACATTTAATCAATTGTTTCAACACTGTAAATATAACATAAATTGAAAAATATACAAACTTTTGACCTCAACTCCTCTTCTTGGAAATCCTTAAATAGTATTGCAACAAGCTATAGATGGGAGGAAGACACATGTCATCACCTTAATGAAAAAGAGAAAGGAAAGATGTAAACAAAAATATAATCAAAACATTCTCTTGTGCTTGATCCAAAATTAGGAGGGTAGTTGAAAAGTCAGCAGGTGGCACTTTATTGCAACAATTTTATCTTTACTTTACTTTTTCTTCTTTTGCCATCCATTTCATCAAAAGCTTCAAAATTTGATAGGGCTATTTATAATAGTTTTATCCTTCTGATAAACTAATCAGTGTATCTAATCTTATCTTTTAATCTCTTATTTGCCTTTAATCTTAATAATGTTTCAGCTTCTTCCTACTAGTAAGGCCTTTATTTCTCCCACTACTTCCCATACATAGATTTCTCACTCGATGGGCCACTCTGTAGTTCTAACTTGTTCCAAGTCTTCTGTGGCTTTAGTCCACCTGGCACATGTAATTTCTTTAGACTCAACACAAAACTTGTTAAAGTCTATCTCAGCTCTGAATAGAGAGTCAATCATTTATTATATGGGGGTATTAGAGTTGTCTTCAAAAATTTCCATAGTGTCTTCTTGAGTCAAAATGGTACCAAAGGAATCAGACCATTCTTGCCAATCTCTCACTGTATCAGTGGTATCTAAAATTGATGGTATATAGGGCTATATTCCCTAAGATAAAAAATTTAGTTTACTTTGTCTAATTTTCAATATACCAATTAAGAATCCAATTAATGCTTTGAATACCTCTAAGACCTCCTTCACTATGATTATCTTATCAAAAAAATCTATCTTTTTAGCCATCAATTCAATAAGCCTCTCTAAAAACTATGTGTATGACCCCCACAAATTGAATGTGGGTGATAACCATGAAAGTTCCTCATTGAAAAATTGCTTAGCACTTTGTAGAACAACATAAAAAACTGTGAGATTGTTGTGATATATTGTTCAGAGTCTCAAACATGTGGCTCATCAAACTTTTAAGGACCTTAGTCCTTACCTCATCTCCTTGCTCAGTAGGTGGAGCATCAATGCTCATTCTTCTTGGTTCTATTATATCCTCTACCTCCAAATTATTTTTTTGTTTTGGGGCCTCAATTGTGTCCTTGGCTGGTTGCTCCTAATCTTTTTGCAATTGTCTCTATTCTGTAGCAACCACCCATTCTGTATTTGCAAGTTGCTCTTTGAGAGATCCAACTTCAACCTCTAGTGCTTGGACCTTAGCCTCAAGCTCTACAGTTTTATGCTTATACACATGCCTTTTTCTAATATTATCATCATAGAGCTTCCTTACATCAATGTAATCATGTATGGACTTGGAAACTCTAGTTTCAATCTCCTCTACCTTAGCCTCATTCATGAATGGAAAATGCTTCATGGACTTTGAGATTTCTATACTAGAGGTGCCCTGCAAAGTCCACAAAATCATGTTACCCTATTTTGTGCTCTGTATATCCATTAGCTTTGGTTTATTTGATGATGGAGCCATGCTCCAAACTGCCAAAGATTTTTGTATCTATGTTGAATCTAGTTCCTCTCTATAGTCCACAACACCAAATGCCTCATATGAGATGGCATTCTCCTATTTCCTTATTTGATCAAGCATAAATGCTTACTCCAAATCCCATCCAGGTACTAATAACACATCACTCCTCTGTACAAGGCCCCTTACCTCCTCTAGAGTCATGAATTCACTCTTAAGATCATAGGCCTAAAACTTCTCAATTAGTTCCAGCTTCTACTCATCTAATTCTCTTGGTTTCATCTTCAGCACCAACTCACTCTATTTTACTTTGTAAAGAATCTCTTGAACTCAACTGATTTGATAAATTCATCGTCCTTTATAAATTGTTGAGCCTGAATGATCCTATCATTTAGCCTTGCTACTACTAGTTCCAAGTCTATGAGTGTGCTCTCAACTACATTAATTCTATCTTAGAGATAGCCTTGCTTTAACTTAGCAAAATACTAACTATTTCCTGGTAAAATTTGTAGGGTCCTTTGTTTCACCTCTATAGGGATATGGACCACTTTTTGTCTCTTATTTCTTTTTGTGACCTATGATACCTCATGAGTGTCATCTTCCTCTATTTCTAAAGTCACATTAGTTTTAGAGTTGTTTGGCATACCCTCTCTTCTTCTCCCATAGGTCCCTCAGGCATTTTGGCCATGATGTTAGCATAGTTAGTGGCCACATTTCTAATCCTGTGAGGATAGGGGATATCCATATAGAATCCCATGAAATTGGGATCTACTCTCTTCAATTCTCTCTCCACCCTAAAAACATCATCTAACTTTGTCAATTTATTAGCTGCCTCACCCTCTGCAACTATATTTGGAATAATATCCTCATGTGGTAGTTCCTTGTTTGTAGGAAACACATAGTTCCTTAGTTCCTTAAGGATTCCCTTCATTAAATTGTTAGGATCATACATCGTGTAGGGACCGGTTGACAAGTTGTAGTGGTGGAGGAAAGAATGGATTTGATCAAGAGCCTCTTTTCCAATTGAATAATTCCACACCCTAAAACATCTACACAATAAAGTTCCTTTGTGCACTTTAGGGCCTAGATACTCCCTATTGACCACACACAATCTCCATGTGAATTCTATTATACCCAACCTAGGAGGAATAAACTTTGGTAATATGTGGAGTGGCTAGGGACAACTATAGAATCTCATCAAGGAAAAAATTGGAAATAAGAAAATGTCCCCCCAATTATGGTCTAATCTCTTATCCTGAGGAAGTAGGGTTGGTCTCAACAGACTTTTGAAAATCTCAAGTGCCCTAAAATAACTTGGATCTAAAATTCTCATTATTACAGTACTAAAATTATTAAAGAAAGAAATAGAATCAAAAAATGATAATTATTGTCCCATACCTGTGTCCATAACTAAACTGGTAGCTCTCCATTTTCATCAGCAGTATGATCAATGAAATCAAAGCTCACATACCCCACATTCTTGTAGAGGATCAGGTGCATCAACAATGAATAATGATGGAACTTGAAATAATTTAACTCTCCACTTTAAGCTAGGTCAATATTTTCCTTCATTACCTCTAAAATGTATTCAACATAATCATACTCCCCCCATGGTAGGAGTCTTGTAAGTCTTTGGCAATGATAAATTTAGCACCATACACTATATCAATTCCATCTTTCCAATCACCTTGTGGACACCATATACTATTTTTCCAAAGTAATTCTTAAACTCATCTAAAGGCATAATTTTTTCCACCTTCTTAGGGTAATCACCCACACTCTTTAAATCCATAGCGATATGATAAAAGATAGACTTCCCAGTTTAGGCCTTGGTATTTTTCTCAAACTTCTTCTAAAAATCCTCCAAATCTATAGGTTGGCCCATGACTCCATCCAATCCAAAAGCATGAATGAATGAAGCATGGTCAAGTGTAAAGATGATAGTTCCATCTCTCCTATGGAAGGATTTGGTGGCTGGATTGTATGATCAAATTAGGGCCTTCACCAACTCTACATCCATGAAAAACTTTAGAAATATCAACTTTTCTAGGTTCTTCTTCCATGGATTATACAATGGGATCTTCTTCTCCCAATTATGATAAAAATGTCTAAATAGCTTATAACTTGTGGCCTTAGGGCATGTAGTATCTCTACATAGAGCATATGGGTCGATGAAACCATGGTCATCTGTAGGATTAGCATTTGAGGAGCTAGGAAAAAGATTAATCCACTCTTTGACAAGCCTATTAAGTTTTCTTTGTTGCATTTTCCTTCCCTTAGAAGTTGAAGTTTTTGCCACTTCCATGTCTAATTCTTGAATTTCTTCTACTTCCTTATCAAACATCTTGAAAATATGTTGAAAAATACTATATGGGTTTCGCTCTCTAGTACTAAAAATAATTGTTTATATGCCTTGAAACTCTATACTTGCTCAAATTTCTTTTTTCAGAAAATGGTAAAATGTAACTGATTGATAGAAAATCTCTATAGCTTGATGTATATTATGAACATTAATTTTTGCATTTATTCTTTGCATGCCTGAGCCATAAAATCAACTTATCTATCACCTCAGGGGAGTATCGTTATACTAGCAAACGTTGCAATTTTTGTTTATTTCTTGAATCTCATTGGTCAAGAACCCCTTGTCATTTCTAGATCAGAAAATGGAAAATAAAATTTCACTTAGAGTTTATGATCCGACAATAAACCACATGGTCATCAACCCTCATAATGTCTTAGGCAAGGAAGAGATTCTATTCGATCTTATGATCTTCTGAAGTCAAAAACCTTATCGCACTATCGTAAGGCTTGGAAAAAGCTTTGCAATCTCACAACATGTAGTTCATACTACATAGCATAACATCTCATGTTGCCCTTCAGACCCCTATGATACTATGAGACGTTGTTACCTCTCTTACCATAGCATCACGTACTTTCTATTTTAATTTTACAATTTCATGAAATAGACCTCTTTGTAACCTCATAGAAATTTGTCTACTGGCTTGAGATCTTATGATACATTGTTTATCATAAGATTGCAGATTACACTATGTTATATAAAATAAAATAATTTTCTGGCCCCGTCGATCCAACTAAGCCACCACATGGTGTATGTTTTACAATTAACAAATTAGGATCAAATACCTATCACTTTCTGGACATTGAGCCCTATCATTTAAAACCTTATGATCTTACGATCATAAGTACCCTAGAGCATTATAGTATTCTCAATACCACTCTTTGATCTTGTAGTCAAGACTTCATCATAACATCTTACAACTTTTCAAAAGACCTCTTGATGTCCAGATCACCTCCTTGTCATAACATCGCATTCCAGACTTGGAACTTTTTTGACATGACATACAACCATATGAAACAAAGGAATTGTAAGATCGAGCATTTTAACTTTCTCACCTATGATACTATGATGTACTATGAATCTTAAGATTTGGAAACTAAAAACATTACGCTATGATCTTCTGCTAGCCCTTATATTGTAGCATTGTAAGAGGCAACGTAAAAGGTGAATAATATCCCAGTCAGATTTAAAACCTAGCATAAGGGCTAGACTCTTCCTTTTATGAAATCTCTTGTAGGATAGGATGAGAAAAAAACTTGTAGGGCATCATTTTTCATACTAGGGCAAGGAAAATAACTAGATTAGGAAAAAATAGTTTGCTAGGGCCATTCTTAAAAATGGAAACTGATAGCATATATACCCTAACACCACATCACTCTTTTTGAAGCATTTTTAACACTTCAAAAATTACAAATTTAAACTCAGTAAAAATAGGGGCTATTAGAACCAACCTTAGAAAACATCTCTTATGCCTCCTTATATATGTAGCTTTGACCTTTGCCTCTTAAACATCATGATAGATCTTAGGGTTTGGTGACATTTAATGAATCTTTCCAAAATTTTATCCTTCTAATCCTTTCTTGATACTTTTAGAAACTTCTTTTTAAATCACTTCCTTTAATAGCATAACAAACTCAATTTTTCCATTAAATATGAAAACTCATCAATCCTTATCATCCATGTGTTTTGACTAATCTAGAAATTCTACTACATTAGCCTCAAACTTAATTCTTTCAAAAACTACTATTTTGCTGACACTCAGTCATTAGTGTGTTCTTCTTTTTAGTCAACATTGTCTAGCTCGGTCACTACTATTTTGTCTTTCTCATCTTTCAATGGCTTTCTTGGTCTTCACTATGCTTGGCCATTACTACATTTTCCCTTGTCAACTTACTCGACCATAACTACTACTCATTTGATACTATTTTCTAGGCTAACTTTTAAGTTCCTTAATCTTATGCTTCGTTAACCTTCATTGACTGACCATAGTTTACTAGGTTTTACTTGTGTTTAACTTAACACTTATATTCATCATACATTGATTAAAAAATACATCATATTGTTAAAGACTAATTAATCAATTGCTCATTTTAATTCCAACATACTTACTTCTATTTACTCAACAACTTCACTAGTTCATCTAGTTATCTCTCTTTTTAAATCTTCTTCATCAATCAATAGATATGACACTCTACATTGTTAGAAAATATCTCTCTAGTAGGTTTGACATCAGTGACAACATACCAATTATTCCAATTGTAGTTTCCAACACATCTTTCATTTTTTTCATTAATATAAATTTTGATAATTATATTTTTTGGATTTTCTAATCAATTTAAATTTGTGTAGTTAGATGTCTTGATTATTTATCATTTAGGAACAAACAAACTTCGAGGTGATCAATGCAAGCATTTTCCTCATAAGGGATCTTAGCGGCTTGAGGAGATCCATGGGATTTGGAAAGGAAAGTCCAAAGTTTGATATAAATAATTATGATAATTGGAAGGACAAGATGAGAACTCACTTGATCTGCATGGGAATTGACTAGTAGATGAGTGCAAAGACTTGAAATATTTCAAAAGAAGAAAATGATTTTCCTTCCTATATTGTTGAAGAGAAAGAGGTATTTATGCACAACATGTATGCTAGAGAAGCACTGATCACTTGCTTATGATATTTGGACAAGGTCATCATTACTTTATGAAGGAGATTAATATGGAAAGATGTATAGGTTGTAGAATTAGAAACCTATGCTTCAAAATGAAAGATGCAAAAAGATGAATCACTTAGGTCATATGCTTAAGGAATCAATGATATTTTTGTAGGCATTAAAGGTTTTGGTGGAACTATAATAGAAGATAAGGTATGTTACAAAACTTTGAAATCATTAACTCCTTTATAAAACTAAGGTGATTGTTATGAAGAAATCATTCCAATTATGCTAGATATTAATAGAGAAACTCTAATTAGAAAGTTGTAAGAATTTGAATCTAGAATGAAGCCTAATCTACTTATATTTGAGACTACTTTTAGAGCTACTATGTTAGAATTGGAGAGAAAAATAATAATTATATGCAAATATAATCAATATCAAAAAATAATTAAGCACACAAAAGAGAATACGAGACACAAAGATTTAACATGGTTCACTGAATCCCTAGGCTATGCCCAACAAACAACAAGTTTAATATTATTATTACCTAGTGATTTCAACCTGATTACAATTTGTAATCCATTGAAACTCGATACTAGTACAAGAAGCTAATAAATCATCACATAACATAACATCCCTAATCCTAATCCATTTTATAAAATACTTTTTTCTCTTACAAAATTAGGGATAAAATATGTATTATAATAGAAAAATCAACTCCCAATGCCTTTTACAATAGTAAATTCATTTTTGGCTTTGGGGGTGTTTCCCATCAACCCCATTCTATATCAAGCTAGGAAGCATGCTTGGGGCCATTAACCCTAAGACCCAACAAGGGGCATTTCCCCTTGATCCCACCTAGGGAGGTACCATAGGATCCCACAAGGAGAGTTTCCCTCAAATCGCTATACAAAAACATGTGGGAAATCACACTGAATGAAGTGTGAATAACTAACCTCAAGATTTGATTAGGCTCCACATAAAAACAATTTTTCACTTGGAGACTCATCAAACTACATAATAATAATCCCCCACTTGGAGACTAGTCATAACACTACTAAATTTATAGCTCCCATTGGAATGCAAACCACCATGGACTATATTTTATTTTATTCGATCTAGAAGACCAACCGAAGTTGAATAGGAGTATAGCTTCTCCTTTTTCACTGCCTTTATAAACATGCCCATTGGATTATCATTTGTATGTATCTTTTCCAACTTTAACTCTCCATCATCCAAAAATGATAATATGAAATGGTGTTGTAATTGTATGTGTTTTGTCTTTTAATGTAGAGCAAAAAAACTTGCAAGATAAATGAAACTCTAGCTATTTGTAAATAAATAATTGTCCCTTTATGGGTGTCCCAATTGTTTGACAAAGAATTAAATCCATATCATCTCCTTGGTTTCCCTTGTAGCAACAACATACTTTGCCTCTGAAGTGGATAAAGAATTCACCTTCTATAACCAAGAAATTCAACCTAGTATTGTCTCACCAAATACATACCATATCCACATGGTATCTAGATCATCTGCCAAATCTGAGTCAAAATATCCCCAAAGATCAATAGTAGAGCCCCAAAATACAAACAATTATTGGATGTTTTTCTCAAATCTCTAAGAATCCATTTGAATTTATTCCAATTCTCAATCCAAAGATGACTCATATATCTGCTAACAAGTCCCACAACATGTGTGTGCTATCTAGTCTAGTACATACCATAGCATATATTAAACTTTATATTGTTGAATAATAAGGTACCTTGAACATTTTAACATCCTCTTCTCATGTCTATAGATACATCTCCTTAGTCAATTTCAAATGACTAGGTAAAGGTGTGCTAGCAGCTTTGGCATTCTATATACATAAACATTGCACTATCTTATCAATATAATCAACCTAAGATAGAGCCAATCTCCTATTTTCCCTATCTCTACAAATTTTCAAACCAAAGATTTTTTTTTTCTTACCCCTAGATCTTTCGTAGAAAATGAGTGTGCTAGTTCTATTATTTTAATCCCTTGATGTGATCTATGTTAGACCCAACTATGAGCATATTATCAACATATAAATTTAATATAATGTATTTGTCATCATTTAACTTCTTTAAATAAATACAATGGTCTAAATGATAGAAAGTGTAACCATTCTCATTCATAAAACTGTCAAATTTAAAATACCATTACCAAGATGCTTTCTTCAAACCATATAAACATTTCCTCAATTTTCACACTAAATTCTCTTTATCCTTGACCTCAAATCCCTATGGTTGTTCCATATATATTTCTTCATCCAAATCACCATGAATTTTTTTTGTTTCAAGATCAAGTTTCTCCAAATGCAAATCTTCAGTAGCCACAATACTTAGAACAATGTGAATAGAAGTCATTTTAGCAACTGGAAAATATATCTCATCAAACTCATTACCCATTTTCTATGCAAATCCTTTTACAACTAACCTGACTTTGAATCCTTTCTTACCTCTATCACTTTATTTCAAACTATAAACCCATTTATTCAAAAAATCCCTTTTACTTGCAAGCAACTTACATAAATCCCAAATCTTATTTTTCAGCAATGACTCCATTTATTTTTTCTTTGCAGACTCCCATTGAATCTTTGTATCCACTTGCATAACTTCATCATAACACTATAGTTCTCCTGCATCTGTTCATAACATATAGTACAAAGAGGGAGAAAATATTTCTAGAGGTCTAATTAGCCTTGTTTACTATCTAACGTTCATTGGGGTTTGTGCTATTTGTTGTTATTTTTGTTGCATATCATGAGGAACTACTAGAACATTATCTTTTGGAGTATCATCTAGTACTACATAACTATTTTATTTCTTCTCATGTTGTAGTAATAGATCTTTGTACAACACTTTCTCATTAAATATGACATCCCTGCTTTAGACAATTTTATGATTTTCAAAATCCTAAAGCTTATAAATAAATTCATCAATGTCATATTCAAAAAATACACATTTCTTAGATTTAGCTTCCAACTTGGTTCTTTTTTCAAAATCTATATGTGCAAATGCTTCACAATCAAAGGTTTTGTGAAAAGAATAGCTCACCTTCTTACTATTCCATGATTCATCTAGAATACCATATTCCAAAGGAGTAGAGGGAGATCTATTAGTCAAATATAAAATAGTATTAACAACCTTTATTCACATGTTTAATGATACCCTAGCATGTAGTTGTTAGAAATTTTTAAAATAGCTAAGAGGGGTGGGGGGTTGTAAATTAGTTACTCAACATCCTTAAGTACCATTTGAACAATTAAACATAAACACTCATTCTTTTTCTTATCCTATTGCTGCTTAGTCTCTACTATAATGATGAAAATATTGTCTTAAACATAACATGTCTTGCTTAATGAAAACACCATCAAATGTAAAACATATAAAAAATTCAACATGGATTTGACACTAGGATTTTATGTGGAAACCCAATTTGGGAAAAACCACCAACAATATGTCACCACTTTTTCACTCTTTCAAAGCAAGCTCCATTAGTATCCAAACCTATTAAATGTTTACAATACACACTATTAAATGTGATACTATTAAAAGGATTTATTCACCCTATTAGGAGTGGCCTTGTTAGAGGACTTTGATCATTTCATTTAGAATTTCACCTAGTTGAAGGAACATAGACTATTAAGTCATTCAAATGATTGTTGGCTCAACCTCTATTAAAAGGATTTCAATACAAACTTTTTACAATGATTAGAAAGAAAATAATAGGTTTTGATCTATATGATTAGAACTCACTTTTTAGGTTTAGATCACTATTCAGTCCATGTGTTATTCATTGATAAGCCTCCCATTTTCATCTCTATTTTTTTTTCACTTGGAAACCCTTCAAGCAATCAACCTTCACCTTTCACCAACACTTAAGCCTTCTACTCAGATTCACTTATGAACATCAACATCTACATAAGCAATCTCCTTTAGCTTCACATTCACTCTTGCACTTGTGCATCTCCAATTAAACTTCTTCAATATGCCTCTTTTTCATATGCACCACACACTTCTTTTTCAACATTGTACTTCTTTAAATAGGCAATTCTTGATTTATCATTTTCCATGATTACTATAGATCTTAGGGTTTATAATTAGGTTCAAAATGATTCATTGTATCTATCCATCTTCTTGATCTTCCTCTTGAAACTTCTTTAGAATCTATCTATTAGGTATTTACCTAATCCTCACCTTGAATTCAATGATCCAACTCATAAATCTTATCTTCAACATGATTTAAATCTCCCAAGAAATCAATTGAGTTGGCTAGATCTTGTGATTTCCTCAACTTCATTCTCATATTCTAAATTCGGACACTAGGTCATTACTAAATTACTCGATCACTGTAAAAATTTTGGCTCGACATCAACTATCTTACATGATTGATACTAACACTCAATCAATACTAGATTTTCTCAACACATATTTTGGCTCAGTTGACACTAGAATCACTAGACATTCCTTAGCCTTTCACTCTAATGCTTAGCTTGTCTTAACTTTCTTAACATAATAGTGTGGAGCAAATTAACACTTTATCAAACTTCACCTTCATCAACTAATCTCATCATAGATTCTACAATTCCATGCCTCATTAGATGATCACTGTTACATATTTCATCACCTTTATCATTGGTAGAGATTCTCACCACTCCTTTCATACATTGGGTTATACTCTAACACATTGATGGCCTTCCACAACTATATAGCTAATCTCATTCAACTAGCTTCCTCCACACTCAATTATTTTTTCCAAACTTAGAAACCTAATCATCCATGCTCAAGCTACATTCCCATATTCTTCAACTTGCATTGGTATTAGATAAAAAAAAGAATCCATAGTCGATGGTACCTCTTTCTATATAGGGCCTCTTCATTAAACACTTCCAATGACCCATTTCCATTATCAAGTGGGGTTAGTGAAATTGCCACCTTGCTATTAACATAGTTATTAGGCTTGCTACACATCCCTCCAAATCACATCAACCACTATTCCTCTACCCCTTATTGTACTCCCTCATTAATATTCTAGTTAACATTTTGTCACCTTTTCATTTCCCATGACATCCATTCATACCACTACTACATTAACATCTCTTCCCATGACTACCACCTCCTCTTTCTTGTTGTTAGGTTTCCTCCCCTCAAACCTAAGCCACATCATCACCCTTGCCTTGATAGAAATTAGGCTCTCTCTCCATTATCCTTTCTGATCACCTCATGCCTCATCAACATGACATCTCACAAATGGTGATATAATTTTACACCTTTCTTTAATGCAAAAGATTCAGCTATAAACCACTTCCACCATCTTTCTGATATCAAGGGTGAGACTCAACATCATGTTCAGGATATACAACACTTCTTGAAAACCCATTGCAATAAATTTAAGAATGAATGCTAACATTTCAAATTGATCTCTTGTATAATTAACCATTTATTTTCATACAAATTGAGACTGCTATTGGAGGTTGAACAAAACAAGATAGATAGAAGGATAAGTACAAAACCAAAATACTACTTCATGACACACAGTATTAAACTCATGATGTCTCCTTCACATGCATGGCTCTTTGGCCAATTTCTCTAACTTCTTTCATACCAAGAATAATCACTCTCTCATAACTTCCCTCTCTCTCTCTCCTATCAATTACATTCTTATCTATTTTTGAAGAGATTCTAGGATAGTTTCTATAACTATCTCTCTACCCAACTCTTTAACATAGACCATTTTAAATACATAATGCAATCTTTAAACCATTGCAATGTTAAACCATTAAGCCATTTCCTAAGAGGGTTTCACAAAAAATTGGTTTAGATATTACAATGTAATGAACCTTGTCATAGTGATCCAAGGTTGAGGTACCTCCACACTATATGAATAATCACTTTGATTAATCAAAATCTATTTAATCAAATGTCCATTGCAGCTTCCTTTTCATAACTCAACCTTTTCTCTAGGTGGTATTGTTATAAGAAATTTCTCAAATCATCTTCATCAATCAAATGGATATTACATTTATATTACGTAGCAATATGTCTTACCAATAGATTAAACAAAAATGACAAAACGACAATTTTTCTAATTGTAAGTTTCCAACAACAACCTTATACTCCTTTCACACTCCATTATTTTCTTGTTTATGCATTAAACCACTCCATTTTCTTGTGGAGTCCTTGGAACATTTTTTTTTCCTACAAATTCCATTAGAGGAACAATAACATTCAAAGTATTTTTTTGCAATAATAACCACCATTATTAGATCTAAGACATTTTAGTCTTTTACCCTTCTCATTCTAAACCAATGTTGTCCATTTCATAAAAAAATTATATACATCATATTTTAGTCTAAGGAAATAAATATAAACTTTCCTAGTTGCATCATCAATGAATTTAATAAAATACCAAGAGCCTACACCAAGGGAGGACACTTGAGTTGGTCCTCATACATCTCTATGCAAAAGCTCTAATTTCTCATTTTTAGTTTCCTTCCCACTCTTCACAAAAATGAATCTTTTTCTTTCCATAAACACAACTTCACATAAAGCCATATTGACACATTTTAGACCCAATAATTTTTTTTTGAATGAAGTAGTTTCATACATTTTCACTCATATTTCCAAGTTCATTATATCATAGGGTTGTTTTAGAATCTATAGCAGTTGTTTGATGTTCTTTTTGTTCAACTCTAGTGACTATTCTAGAACATTCATTTTTCTCTACAATAATTAAAGTAAGAGGAAAAATATGACTTGTACATATATATAAGGGTCCTAATTTTACACCTTTTTCTATTACTAAGAAACCTTTTCAAACTTTGCAATTTTTATCATTAAAAGTAAAAGTTCAACCCTCGTCACTTAGTTCCTCTACTAAAATCAAATTCCTACTCATTCTTGGAACATGTCTTAGATCTTGTAGTAGTCAATGATTTCCATTCTACAACTTAATCTTAATCTTCCCATTTCCAAAAATATGGCAGGGTTCATTATCTCCAAAATAAACTAGTTGAAAATCCTCTTGGACATAATCAAGAAAATAAATTCTATGGGGTACAACATGAAATAAAATTCCTAGATCTAAAACCCACAAATCATCAACATTTTTAAGGAAAGAAGAAAAACATCCTCTTTGGATTTATTACTTGCCAAATTTTCCTCCTTATTTTATTTTTGTTTTTCTCCTTCATTGTTCTTTTAAAACCAACGATATCTCTTCTTGTGCCCTAGTTTCTGATAGTGCTAGCAATCTCTTGGGTCCTTTGGATTGAGACATCTTCCCTTTTCATTTTTCTCTTGATTTATCATTATTTTTGTAACTGTTTCCTCTCTCATTCATTCTTCCTCTTCATAGTGCATTCAAGATACTTCTTGATATAGATCCACCTAAGATTTTCCTATAAATTTCCTCACTCAAAATGACAATAATCACATCATCAAATTTTATGGTATTAGAACTAAAAACAAAGTTACTCATAGTTATGACTAAGCAATTCCATCTTTCAAGTAAAGAACACAAAATCAAGAAAGCCCTAACTTCTTCATCATAATTGACATTAAGAGAAGATAAATAATTGGTAACTTTTAAAAACTCATTTAAATGATTAGAAACATATTTATCTTCTATAATCTTCATATTAAATAAATGCTTCTTCAAAAATACCTTATTTGAACTGGAAGGCTTTTCATACAACCTTTCTAGGCTTTGCATCAACCCTTCAGTCATATTTTCTTTTGTAATATCAAATGCCACTAACTCTATTAGACATAGATGATTACTTCCAACTCCCTTTATATCCAAAATATCCTTGTCCTCATCGATCATATTGGATCCCTTCTTGGTTTTTCCTTCTGATAAAGATAGTCTCTATTTGAATTTTCCATAACTGAAAGTTCTTCCCATTAAACTTCTTAACCTTCAACTTTCCATCATTTTCCATTGCTTCCACTCAATTGTAAGAATCCCACTAAACCATGAGACTTTCCTGCAATGGATAACTTAAATAACCTCACTATGATATTAATTGTTAGGATTACAAAGACATAAATAATAATTACATACAAATATAAGAAATATCTAAAAAGTATAAAGTACACAAAAGATAACACAATACACAAAGATTTAATGAGGTTCACTCAATCCCTAGGCAATGTCCAATAAATAGTGAGTCCAATATTTTTATCATCCAATGATTTTAACCTAATTACAATCTACAACCCCTTGCAACTTAATATCTTTCAAAGAAGCTACTAAATCAGCATACATCATAAAATACCTAACCCTAAGACATTGAATACAATATTTTTTTGGTTATAAAATTGGGGCTAGATTATGTCATCGAATAGAAAAATTAACACCTGATGCCTTTTACAATTGTAAATTCATTTTTGTCTTTGGGTGTGCATCTCCTCAACCTTGTACTGTATCATGATAGGGAGCATAGATGGGGCATCTAACTCTAGGACCCTGCAAGGGGCATTTCCCCTTGACCCTTAGCATGGAGGTAATATCCCCAAACCCCCATAGAAAAATATGAGGGTAAACCATACCAAATTAAGTGGGAAAAATTAACCTCTGAATCTAAATAGGCTTTAAATAACAACAATCTTCCATCGAGAAACTGATCAAACTCCACAAAAATAGCCTCCCACTTGGAGATTGATCATATGTAGCATTGTTAAACTTTTATCTCCCATTGGAATGTAAACTACCTTGGACTCTATTATTATTTTATTTTGTTTAGTCTAGAAGACCAACCGAAGCTAAAGAGGGGTCCAGATTCTTTCTTGTTGCTATCTTTGTAAGCATATCTACTAGATTATCATCTGTATGTAAACTTTCTAAATTTAACTATCTATCATCCAAAACTAATCAAATGAGATGGTATCATAATTGTATGTGTTTTTCTTTTGAATGTAGAGTAAAATTATTTGCAAGATGAATGACATTCTGACTATATGCAAATGATTGTCCCTTTGTGGGTGTCCCAATTTTTCCATTAAGAATTGAAGCCACATCATCTCCTTTGTTGCCTTTTTAGCAATAAATTACTCTACCTTTGTAGTGGATTAAGAATTCACCTTTTAAATTTGAGAATTCAAACTCACTACTATCCCACCAATAGTAATTATACTCCTCCTAGTATCTATATCCCCTACCAAATCTAAGTCAACATGTCCCTATAAATCAATAGTAGAATTACCAAAATGTAAACACTTATTGTAAACTCTTCTCAAATATATAAAAATCCATTTGAGTGCATTCTAATGCTCAATCCTAGGATGAATCACATACCTACTAGGACTCCCATAACATGTGAAAATTCTAGTCTAGTACATACATAGAATACATTAAACTTCCTACAGTTGAAGCATAAGGTACCTTATGCATATTATCCTCCCTTTCTTATGTCTTTGGATACATTTTCTTAGTCAATTTACAATGACTAGACAAAGGTAAGATGACGAATTTTAAATTATCCATATAAAAATGTTGGGATACCTTCTCAATATAATCAACTTGAGATAGACTCAATTTCCTATTTTTCATACCTTTGCAAATTTTCATACCAAGGGTTTTTTTTTTCCCCACAAATCCTTCATAACAAATGAGTGTGCTAATTGTTATGTCAATCCCTTGATGTGATCCATGTTAGACCCAACTACAAGAATATCATCAACATAAAAATATAAAATAATGTAGTTATCATGATTCAACCTCTTACAATAAATACAATGGACTAGATGACATGGAATGTAACCATGCCCATGCATAAAACTATTAGATTTAAGATACCATTACCAGGGTATTTGCTTCAAGACATATAAACATTTCTTCAATATGCACACTAAATTATCTTTACCCTTGACCTCAAATCTATGTGGTTTTTTCATATCTATTTGTTCATTCAAATCAATATGAACAAAACTTGTGGCATTTTCCATTGACTCTTTGGTGTTTCCCCTTGACCCCTAGCATGTGGGTGCTATCCCCAAACCCCCATTGAAAAATTTGGGGGGGAACAATGTTGAATAAAATAGAAAAAAATTAACCTCTAAGTTTTATTAGGCTCCACATACAACATAATGTGCATAAGGATAAAAGAGTACTAATCAAAACTACAAGCACTAGTGTTGATTATGCTAGAGAATAGGTATAAGAATAGGAAGAAAAATAGAAGATTGATGAAGTTGTATCATAAATTGTGAAGTGATAACATAAAGGTAAGAAATATTTTTCTTGTTATCAATTCAAAGGATTTGGTCATTTTTCATATCAATATCCTAAGAGAGAAAGAAAAGTGAAACCTAGAAAGTTTTACAAGTCAAAAATTCCAAAGTATTATTTTTATACTAGTAATGATGAGTTTGAATTGAAAGACATAAAATTCTTAGATAGTGATGATGAAGATGTGATAGGATTTGTTTCTATTTAGGAATAAAGTCATGTTAAAAGAAGAAAAACCATTTGTATCATATGTAGAGAATAAAAAGTCTAATTGGGTTATCGAGAGTAGACGTTCACATCATATGAGTCATGAAAGAGAAAATTTTGTTGAATTTGAAATCTATGATGGTAGAGTAGTTAGATTTGGTAATAATGCTCCATGTCCTATTAAGGGAAAATAATCTATTACACTTGATGGTAAAACTAAAACTGGTGATATATATTTTATTGATGGATTCAAACATAACTTACTGAGTGTTGGACAACTTGTTGATAAGGGATATCTTCTACAATTCACTGAGAAAGATTATATAATCAAGGATAAAATGGTAAACTAATTAGAATAGGTACAAGAAGTAGAGGTAATGTATTTCAATAGAATCTGTAGAAACCTAAAATTGTCCAAATCACATGTCTTGACCAATTAAATAAATATTTATTATTTATTTAATTCCCTTACCTTTAATTAAATAAATTTTACATTTATTTAATTATCTTCATCCTTTCTTGATTTAAATAAACTAAGGTTTATTTAAATCCTAACCTATTCCCCTTGCATCCTAACCCATTCACTTTAATTAAGTACTTTGTTTACTTAATTAATCCCTTTCCTAATCCCACTTGGAATTAAATATTACATTTAATCCTATTTGAGCATATGGCTCCTAACTTTAACCCTCACCTAACCTCACTTCCCTAACCTAACCCATCCTTCTAACCTAGGTCAAAACACTTATCCACTAATTAATCCTAGTTCCTCATCTAATCTCATAATTAATCATTTGCACAATCCTAATCAAAGGATTAGCAAACCCTAGTCACATGTGACATGTGACTCTTACATCTCTTACACCTTTATCCCCCTTCACATGTGAACCAAGGTGTCTCACACATGTGTGAGAAACCTTGAGCCTCCAACCCTCTTACACCTATCATAGATATGTCACATCAAAGGTTGCTCACACATGTGTGAGCATATTGCCCCTTTGAATGGTCAAAAACCCTAATCCACATGGAGTCTACTTGGCCTCCACCTCATTGACACCTCATCGATCCTAAGAGATTCTAGCCCTCCATCTTGCATTCAATCTCAACTATCCATTGCATCCATTTTCCTATAAAAGGAGAGCCCCCTCCTCATTTCCATAGAGAACTATCTACCCCATTGTTATGCTGCAGGAATTGTGAGCAACCACATCCCATGAGCAAGGAAATCATCAACCACTTGGTGACTTGTGAGGTTTGCATAGTGCTATTTTGATTTCATGTCATGCTTAGTTACATGTTTATCTTTCATATTTTGAGGTTTACATAATCATGTAGGAATAGATGTTGGTTGCTTAGCTTTTATTCTTTAGTTACATTTTTATACAATACATTTTGGCACGCTCAATGGGACCCACTTCACGAGTTCAAACTAACTATCTAATGTGTTTTTGAGTATTTTGTGAGTTTTCAAGCTTGTAGATTGAAGAAGCACTTGGAGATCAAGTTTCATGAGGAGCCTCTAATTGAGCCAAGGAACCCATCATCATTTTTGAAGGACATAAGGGAAGTTTTTTGACATAAAACACTTTTTATTTTACTTATTGCTCTATTTTCAAGTTGTTGAGGTAGATACACGTTGAATATACTCCTCGTTATTAAGAAGAAAAAAAAACTCCCTTTTTATTAATATATAAACTAATTTTTTTTTTAAAAGTAAGGGTCATTTTATTTTATTGTATTTATGCACTTTTGTTCTTCAAAAACCATTTAAAATCATTTGCATTTATTACAAGAAAAAAAAGGAGGTAGGATTTTCTTTATTGTCACTTTATTTTATTTATGTTTGAAAAAAATAAAAAAAGTAAAAGAAGGGGGGGTACATGTTTTTTTTAGTTTATATAGGTTAGTGTATATTTAATTAAAAAATATATATATTTAAAAACAAAATTTAAAAAAAATATTAAAAGTTTTTTAGTTTAAGCTGCAAGCGGTGCGACCACCCCTCACGAGCAGCGCAATCGCCACTCGCAAGCAGTGCAACTTCCATCACGACCCCTTGTCACTCCCCCTGTCATGCCTCTCCTCCTCGCGGTGCTACCACCTGCAGCCACTTGCAGTGGCTACTTTGTCATCGCCGCCCCCTGTCTCCTGCGGTGGTCGCTCTGCCCCCATGCCACCAAAGCCTCTCGTGCCTCTATGATTCCCGTTCCTTGGGGCCACTGCCACCTGCGACGCCAATCGCCGCCGCATCCCCATTGCCTCACACGCCTGTTCCTACCCTGGCAGTGCAGCCTTTCCTCCACTTCCTCCTGCGACTGCTTCCGCTTCAAAACCCTCGTCGCCTACAAACCTCAACCTGTAGAAACCCATCGCCTCTGCTCATTGTAGACTTCCCTCCACCCGTGGCACTCGCCACCAGCTGTGGCCATTCAAAACCCTGCTCTGCCTCCCGAGCGCCTGTGCCTCCCTCCACCGTGGCTAATCTCATAGGCGGTGCCCTCACACTTCAGACTCCCTGCGACCACCATTTCTCCCACCTCTGTCGATGACCATTTTTCCCACCACTTCCCCCCCCAAGCCTCTGCTCAGCCCTGACTTGCCGCCGCTTAGCTGTACACAAACCTGCATCCCACCTCTTGTGATTGTAGGCTGCCAACCCTTTGCTAAGTATTGCCACTACAAATTGCCACTCCCTCTCATAACTTCGCTTCCTCTCCCCTCCACCTTGGCCAAAACCCACGTCTCCTCCACCCTTTCACTGTCGCAAACCCTACAATCTCAAACCCACGACCAACAATTCCAAAACCCTTCCCTCCACAAATTGGTTTTTTATAAAAAAATGTTTTAATTTTTAATTTATTTTCACACCACAAAAAATTGCATTTTCTTTTTAATTTCTTAAAAATAGAAATTATCTTTTTAATGAACTATTTAGGTTTTCATTTTTTTTTTTTTTTTTTTGCAAAAACATTCAAAAAATAATTTTTTTTTTTCTTGACGTACATCTAATCGTCAAATTTTTTCTTGTAGGTCACTGATGTCAGCATTGCATTAGCATTCCATGCCCTTCTAAGCTATAAGGAGTAACCTTCCCTTTTTTCTCATAACTTGAGCATACGGGCTCTGTTCTCAAAAAATGAAATAGCACCGAAAAGTTGATTCTGAGCCCGTCGTCATGGTGCTAGTTTCATGAGATTTTGATACTATTTAGAACCCTAATTTTTTTGTGAAAGACCAAACTTTGTGCTACCCTTTTCATTGCAGGGTTGTTTCACATTTGTCCTACATTTTTGCTGCCCTAACTTGTGGTTTTGCAGGGATATTTTCTCACTAACCATATTGCTTGCAGGTTTTTCTTTAAGTTTGTTTTGGAATGAACTTATATGATTAAACACTTGTCATTGAATGCATGGTTAAATGCTAAAACAATCAAATTCAATCTCGAATGCCTTAAGAGAATGGACATGTATGCTTAGGTTAGCAAACATTTAGAATTGGTGCTTAAAATTAACTCACACAATCTTGAATGCCTGAAGGGAAATCGATTTCATTCTTAACAATTTTTCTTATGCACATGTTCAATTTACTTTCTTGTTGACAAATCTGCATTTTCATTTACGTTGGTGAAATTTCAAGTTGGAAAGAACATTGTATGTTTTAAACACGTGTGTCTTTAAAGTAGATTACAACACCTAAAACTTCATTGGAAAAGAATGTGTGTCTATTAAACCCTGAGGGCACTTATTTATTCTCTCCCCTCGTGCCTTTGGGTGATCTTGGGTGCACAAGAAATAAGTGGTCTTGTTTTTCTTTTTTAGGAGGCCTTCTTGGGGATTTCATCACCCCTTGGGACAACCTCAACTCTCATGTTCTGGCAGAATATAAAAATCAGGAGGTGAATCGAAAGACACCTCTCTTGGAAGCATAATATTGTCACTCTTAGCTAAGCCCCAAAGAACTTTATACCTTTGGGAAGTGAAGGAGGAGATTTGGGTTACTATCTCCCCTCAACTGTGTGGCAGTATTTTCTTTCATCTATAGATTTGAGCCTCATGTACCTTGTGTATATCGAGGACACCCTCTAGTTGATCCTTATACATCCTAGTTGCAACCTTATAGGTTTATTAATGTGTTTAACGTTCTTGAGTGTTTGAAACACACTTGCCTTGTACATATTTAATTGTTTGATTTTGCATCTTAAACCTAAAAATCCAAAAAATCATAAAACATAAAAATCCAAAAATTCATAAAAGCTTCAAAAATGCAAAAAATCAAAAAATTTCAAAAACAACAAAACAAGTCTTGGTTTAGGTCCTCTTAGTCCAGCTGTCCACATCATCCCACATCACATCTTCTCTCCATCACATTCATCACCCTCATACATTTCATGTCTTTATCATTCAAACCATTCCTTGAAGTCTTAATAATCATCTCTACTCATCCAAATTATTTCCTCGTCATTCAATCTAATTTCATAATCTTCATCCTAGTCATGCTTCATCATCATCATTCTAATCCAAATTCCTTGTCAATATTCATCCATCATCAATCTTTCTAATCTCATTCATTCACATCTTCTTCTAATTTAATCTTCATTAAATCATTCTACTTTGGTCATAGGAGCATTGTCACAAGCATTGGACTTTCATTCAAATTTCACATTCACTTGGTTAGGGTTTATATCAAATCAAATCAAACTCTCATCCAATCAAATTCAATATCAAATCAAATCAAATTCAATCAAAATAATATCAAGTCAAAAGTCCTAAATTGCTTCTAGTCCTAGGTTCCTATTGCATGCATCATCGAATCTTTCATCACTCTTCTTCTAAAATCTATTGATCCAAATTTTCTTCATCAAATGGTTGACAATCTTCAAAGACAATATGGAGTTATACCTCCTATTCAACCTACATATCAAATTCATCCTCAACATTTCATATCCAACTCTCATCCATCTCATGTTCATTATTCTTCTACCTTGACAAGGGAAATCCACCTCATTATACTTGCACTACATACGCTTATATTCATAGCCCACACACTTCCTCAAACACAAATGCCCTTGCCATGGAAATGGAACAATGAAAGAAATATCTTTTAGCAAGTCAACCAAAAGAGGCCGCCTTCCATGCCATGTGTCCTCTTCCTCCATGTTTCGAAGATCCTAGTCCTCATGTCCCATCCAAACCCAACCCTCCATGCAATTCTCTTCACAATCCTAATCCTTGAAAAACCTCATCCCCACCTCATAAGGGGTTTTTCACATCACTCTTGGCTAAGTGTAAATAACAAGATAAAGCAATCCAATCACCCAAAGTGATACCCCTAGTTCCATCTCATGACCTTCATCCAAAGCATGGCATTATAGATTCCTCTTCTCCTCTAGATCTAAGCATTTCTCCATCCCATTGTTCCCTTATCCCTTAAGATCCATTTATCCCTCCTAGTCCATCTCATGATCCCTTTCCTAATCAAGATCAAGAAATTCCATGTACTAAACCCCTTACCAATTCCATTCCATCTCATGTTAGCCTCTGTAGATCCTCCACTTCATGCAAAAGTTCCTTCTACTCCATCCACTCATACTCCTCCATGTCAAGATCAAATCACTCTATCTCATGATCCACTTGTTCCACTACATGATCCTCTTGTAAGTCACGATCAAAGCACCCCTTCATTTTTCTTTCATGATCCCACTCCATCTCATGATCCTATTATCCCTTATAATCCCCCTCATAATCCCCCTCACAATCATAATCCTCCACATGATCCTATCACACCTATCCAATCTGCTTATGAACCCCATATACCTGGACTCACATTATGTCTTAAAAATGATAAATATCCCATTAATGAAATAATTTCTCAAGATGTTGGTACGCTTTCCACTCCTTCCAAATCCAAAATTCCTCCATCCAAACCTAAAGCTTCCCATCATTCATCTTCCAAGTCCATTCTAGGTTCTTATCTTCCATCCATTCTAGTCCCTTATGTTCCACAATCAAATCCTTCATCCCTTCCATCTATTTTGGGTCCTTACATACATCCATCAACCATATCCATGTTTTCCCCTTCATCCCCTCATGCTCCTAAAGATCAAAAAAGGTACATATCCTTGAATTCCCTCCAATGTCCACCATCCATTTTCTCTTCTTCATGCACCCCTACCATAGCCAATGGAAGCAAATTAGATGCCAAAGAAAAAGATAATAAAGCCAAATATCCACAAAAATCAAGGGATCAACATGTCCCCTCTAAACGACATGTCTAAGAAAAGAAAAATCTAATCCAAAGCAAAATCAAAAGGCCACAAAGGTTTAAAATAAAAAATGCAAAAATTTTGTGGATACCAAAGCTACTTAATGTAGCAATGAATCTCAAAGAATGATTCAAAATTACATCCAATTCTACTAATCCAAAGGCTTCCCTCATTCATGAATCATCTGAGCTTCCATTTTCCAAATCTGTTTTGGGTCCTTATATACCCGAATCCACCATTCCAAATCCATCATCTCCTTCATCCATTTTGGGTTCCTACTTCCCAAAATTCAAACTTTCCCCTGCATATCCTCCACATTTTCCTCCTTTCCATCACCCTTCAAGGCATGTACCAATGATGATCTTTTCGCCTCCTTCATCCACTCACTCACAAGTCTTCTAAACTAGCATCCACCAAACATGTCTTCCTCCCTCCCACTCCACCCCCTTAATCCAACCTTTTTTCATAAGCCATTTTCCTCTGTTCACTACCCTATCAACATCTAGGAGAAAATAGTAAAAATTCCTTGAAAATAAAAAAGAAAAATAGCAAAAAAATCAAGGGATACCATCCATGAAAATAGATGCTTGAGTCTACCCTTCATTCTCCTATCATGTATCCATTGCCTTCCAATTCTGCTTATCCATCAATTCACTTTTCCTCTTCTACTTCACTCTATACTGGGGGCAAGCTCCATCCATACCACTCTTTCATACATACCTTCCTTGCTTCCATCTACCGTTCATTATCCCTTTCCATCTTTGATCTTGAATTTCACTTTCTTTTCATCCATCCATATGCACTTTCCATATCCCTTATGCATTACCCATAACATACTTCCATCATCCTTCCATCTTTGATCTTGACATGCTATCCATATCTTGCATTCCATAGTCCCTATCATGTCTGTTTCATCCCTTTTCCATCCATACTCCTACATACTTCCATCCAACGTTCATATGTCCTTGATCTTGATTATCCCCTACATTTCCTCCATTTCATATCTCACATTGCGTCCATACCCTTCATATCATTATCCCTTTTTCATACCCTCCCTCCCATATCCCCTCTTCATTTTGCTTTCATACCCATGCTCTTGATCACTATTAGAGGTACAATAACAAAATGTTCATAAATGCTTTGGAAAATTACATGCCTCTCTTCCTCCACACACTAGCCTTCATACCACCTTTCCATTTTCATGCATCCTTTCCCACCATATCTGCTTCCATTTTCTTATTCTTGGTATGGGACATATGAACTCCTTCGCAACATGATCCTTGGCTCCACATTTTTTGATCCCATTTCATTTGGCCCGTCATATCCTTCCACTATTCATGTCATCCACCAACTCACATTTCTTTTCCTCCATTTACCATGCCTTGGCTCTCCCTTGTCATTGGTTCCAATTCATTTCTATCCATTCTATTCCACATTCATATCACATTCAATCTAATTCTTCCAATCACTTCAATCCAATTCATTCATCCTCTAATTCAATCAATTTTCAATTCTTCTAATTCTTTCACATCAATTTCTATTCTACTTTTTGCATTCTTCATCCTATCAATATCTATTCTTCCAATATCATCCATGTTCATTCTTATATCTGCCATAAAAGCAAAAAAAAAAAAAAAAAGTCTCACTATGCAATCAATACTAATTCAATCAATCTAATCTTGTAATCTGGTGCATCAATACTTAATCAATTCATCAATTTGACCCAATCAACTGATAATCCATTGATCATATTCAAACATCATCATGGGATGAATCCTTCCCAATCCTTGGATGTGCATTATGCTTAGCATTAGCTTTGCCATCCTTAATCAATCATCATCAATTAGTCCATTCATGGGTTTTCAGCTTGACTAGGGGCAAATTTTTGCTTTGCTTTTGGTTTTTCATGCATGATTTCTTGTTACTGTCTACATTAGTACTTTTTGCATTTATCATGGTCTTTTCATCCTATTGTCCCAAGAATCATGGTCTTTTATATCATGGTTTCATAAGGCATATGGTTGTATTAGACCCCTTTTTCACATACTTGACATATTGTCATCTTGGTTCCTCATACCTTGGTGCATAGTGTTAAATACAATATCAAACTTAGGTTTTTCACACCATTTCAGCATAACTCTTATCATTTTCCATCCTTCCTATCCATTTTGAGAGAACATCCGTGTTCTCCTAACTCACATGTCCTCTCGAGGGGGGATACCCTTCCACCTTCATCATCCTTCCTCATCCTTCCATGACTGGGGCATCATGCTACTAGTCTTATCCTTCTAGCCACTATATTTTATTCTTCTTTGATATAACATTACTAATTCTATATCAAAGAGGGGCAAAATATAGACACTTAAAATTGTCCAAATCACGTGTCTTGACCAATTAAATAAATATTTATTATTTATTTAATTCCCTTACCTTTAATTAAATAAATTTTACATTTATTTAATTATGTTCATCCTTTCTTGATTTAAATAAACTAAGGTTTATTTAAATCCTAACCTATTCCCCTTGCATCCTAACCAATTCACTTTAGTTAAGTACTTCATTTACTTAATTAATCCCTTTCCTAATCCCACTTGGAATTAAATATTACATTTAATCCTATTTGAGCACATGGCTTCTAACTTTAACCCTCACCTAACCTCACTTCCCTAACCTAACCCATCCTTCTAACCTAGGTCAAACCACTTATCCACTATTTAATCCTAGTTCCTCATCTAATCTCATAATTAATCATTTGCACAATCCTAATCAAAGGATTAGCAAACCCTAGTCACATGTGACATGTGATTCTTACATCTATTACACCTTTGTCCCCCTTCACATGTGAACCAAGGTGTCTCACACATGTGTGGGAAACCTTGAGCCTCCAACCCTCTTACACATGTCATTGACCCATCACTTTGAAAGGTTTCTCACACATGTGAGAAACCTTGAGCCTCCAACCCTCTTACACCTATCATAGACATGTCACATCAAAGGTTGCTCACACATGTGTGAGCATATTGCCCCCTTTGAATAGTCAAAAACTCTAATCCACATGGAGTCTACTTGGTCTCCACCTCATTGACACCTCATTGATCCTAAGAGATCCTAGCCCTCCATCTTGCATTCAATCTCAACTGTCCATTGCATCAATTTTCCTATAAAAGGAGAGCTCCCTCCTCATTTCCATAGAGCACTATCTACCCCATTGTTATGCTGCAGGAATTATGAGCAACCACATCCCATGAGCAAGGAAATCATCAACCACTTGGTGACTTGTGAGGTTTGCATAGTGCTATTTTGATTTCATGTCATGCTTAGTTACATGTTTATCTTTCATATTTTGAGGTTTGCATAATCATGTAGGAATAGATGTTAGTTTCTTAGCTTTTATTCCTTAGGTAAATTTTTATACAATACAAAATCTTATTGAGATAAGTTATTTGGTCACTAGACATAATTTATTTGGTTGCTAGAGTTAATGATAGTTGATTGTGGCACAAATGCTTTTGTCATATAAACTTTGATAATATTGTGAAGATAAGTAATAGCAATGTAGTGAGGGATTTACCAAAGATTAGAAACCTTATTATATATGCAAGGAATGCATGATAACTAAATAGAGTAAGAACTCATTTACAAGAAAGATATTCAGTAAATAAGAAAAGTTAGAAATTATTTATACAAATTTGTGTGGACCTACAAAGATAAGAATATTATATGGTGAGTGGTACTTCATTCTTTTCATGGATGATTTTAGAAGAATGACGTGGATAGCATTTTGGAGAGAAAAATCAGAAACTTTTGAAAAGTTTAAAATATTCATGGGTAAAGTTGAGAATGGATCTAGATTGAGAATCAATTGTTTAAGATCTAATAGAGGAGGAGAGTTTACATAAAATTAGAACAATAAATTTTGTGAAGATAATGGCATCAAAAGACACCTTTCAGCTCCTAAGATACCACATAAAATGTGATAATAAAAAGAAGGAATAGGCTAGTAAGTGAAGAAACTAGAGTGCTGATGCTTGAATAGAATTTAGAAAATATCTATTGGAGATAAATAATTAATACAATAGTACGCACTCTGGACAGATCTCAAATTAGACAAGGTATTGGTAAGAAATCTTATTAAATTTAGTTTGGACATACACTTACTATAAAATACTATAGAATATTTGGAAGAAAATTTTATATCAAGAGAGAAGATGACATAGGAAAATTTGATCCTAGAAGCAATGAGGGTATATTTATCAAATACTCTTTCAAAATAGAAGTATATAGATATTATAAATTAATATTAAGAATAATAGTTGAGAGTGCTAATGTGAGAATTGATGAGAAGTTCAAAATTTGGGAAATAATACTTGACTCTGATTTTGATAATGAAGCTAGTACAAGTTAAAGACCAAATAACTAAAATGTAGAATAGGAACAATTCTTTGAGATGGATAATGATTTATAGGTATAAATTGAGGAGCTAGTGTAGGAGCACATAGGTTAGGTCATTAGGAAGAAATAAGACTCTTGATAAGACCTAGTAGGAATAAGGATTCATGCATTTGAAGCAGCAATGTAATGCATGATAGGAAATTAGATTTAATGTTGCATTTATTGTCAATTAGGGGTCAACGTGCAAAAAGTTGATTTAGAGGGATAAATAAGCATAGAGGGTAGTTAGCCATGGAAATGGCATAAAAATGGCCTAGAAACATTCAATGAATGATTTTTAGTCTTAAGATGAATTTTTTCAATGCCTAAGGTGTTAAAATGTAAAAGTTGTCAATTTTGCAAAAAAATGCACATTGCCAATTTTTGCACTTTTTGAAAATTTCTTGTCAAAGTTACAAACTTGGTTAAAAGACACTAGGAAGTTAAAAAAAAGGGGGAGTTATTTAAATTTTTTAGTGAAATGATTATGTAAATACCTCCAAGTCATTGTTTGTATGGTTGGGAGTTTTGGAGTTGTACAGATGCATACAACAGACCAACAAATCCATTATAGTTGGAATGAAAGTTTGAGTTTTGGATTGGCACATGATTGAATTAGTGTTTTTTCTTTTGAATCTAGTTTCTTCATTGTTCATACTTCTTTTTTTTTGGTTTGAAGTTCTTTGTAATCCATTGGTTCTCATAATAATGTTTTCCTAAATTGTCTATTTGTTGGCTAGTACTGGGGCAAACTTGGAAAATTGGTGTCTACCAACATTTGTCATGGTTAAAAATTCATGAAACCTTGAAAAATACCAGTAGAAACCTTTTGTACTATATATTAGAAAGGATGGAGCCAAGAGTGAAGGGAGAAGCCATTTCCTTGGAAGCCATAAGTGAGACAGGCTTGTACTTGGCTATAAATTGAGCCAAGGAAAGAAGAGTTTTTGCAAGAGTGAGTTAGTTTGGATGAAGTGGGTGTTGTGGAAGGATAGAGGATAGAGTGAAGTTACTTTGGTTACATGCAGAAACTTTGAAAGTTTCTAGGAAGTGAGGAAGAAAAGATTTTCTCTTGATTGGTTTCAATTGTTGTTAAACCCTAGTAACCCTTACAAATAGGGTTAGGGCATTTGATAGAAGTTCAGAACATGAAACGTCAAGAATATTGAAGACTTTGGAAAAGGTAATTTCTATCTAGATTTTTTTTTGGCACATTCTTGAAGGTTAATTGAGGGTTGTTAGGCCTAAAAGGAGTTTCCCATGGGTTTAAAGAGATCATATCCTAATGAATGGATTGTGGTAAATGGTACCCTAGGAAGATGTTGGAAATATTCAAGATTATTCCAAGTTACTAAGAGGGGAGGGGTGAATCAGTAACCATAAAAATTTATCCTATTGAGATCTTAATTGCAATAATCCAGTAATCATTAATTCATGAAATTAGATCTAACTACATGCATGAGAAATTGAAAATATAAATATTCATGACACATGAACACAATAATTTGGTGACCCAAAAACCTTCCAAATAGAAAGTAAAACTGGTGTGGGGATGATACCCACAAAACTTCAATACTACAACATAAAGCTAGCCTATTAAGGCTTACAATGATCACTTCTAAAGATCTACCCTATTAGGAGCAATTAGGATTGATAGGTCCACCTTGTTAGAGGTTTTACAAACATACAACAAAGTATGCACTCGATGAAGAGATTTGACAAAAGACTATTAAGTCTACCTTGTTAGAGGATTTTGGACTAGTTCTCCTGTTAGAATGAAATAGTGGATCTCTAGCTTACAACTACTTTTATGATAGAGATTCTTTGAAGTACTAATCAAATTTATGTGATAGATATGAATCTACTACTCCTTTTTTGATATGGCCTTAATGCACTAGCTACTAATTCACATTCACATGCTTCTCTCTCTTTTCATTTTTGTGTACATGCATTTCTCCTTCTATGCATATATGGATATGATACAATACATTACATATATATATATATATATATATATGTGTGTGTGTGTAATGTATTGTATCATATCCATATATGCATAGACGGAGAAATGCATGTATATATATATATATATATATATATATATATATATATCCAATTTACAAAATTACAAAGTCGGCCAATATACAAGTTAACACCAATATTATAAAGTTGGCTCAAATAAAGACACGTGGGTTCTAAAGACTGACTTGGTGAATTTCTAATACACGGTGTCCACTATCATTACCCAGCATTGTCATGCATTCCATAGAAGTGGAAGCTTGGTCCATACTAATCATCTCAGATTAGTCTTGAACTCATTCTGCACTGGTGACTCGGTAGATACTATGTAACTTGGTAGAAACTGAGTTACTTATTTACCATGATTGCACTCAGTAAACACTAATTATCCCATCGCTCAATTAACACTAACTTTTCTTCACATGAACTGATAGCTCGGTAGAAACTACAAAGTTTGGGAACCACTAAACTACTCGATAAGAATCGTAAAACTCCACACTACCTAAATTTACTTGGTAACCAATGGAATGCTTGGTAACCACACCGAATTTGAATAAGTTTTGTCACTAATAAAAAACTTGAATAATAGCAACAATCTCCCCCTTTGGCATGAGTGACAAAGAAACTTATCAGTCAAAACTTATATACATTATAGTGTGATACTGGCTTGGTATTGGTATACTATTTTTTAAAGATTTTTAAAAATTTGTCTTTGTAAGTATATACTTTCCTTTCCTTTGTTTTGCATGATTCTCCCCCATACAATATACATACTAAGTATATATACATGTTGTCTCTCATATATACTATTTCTTCCCCTTTTTGAGAATAATTCCAAAGATTTATTAAAAACTTATTTACATAGAGACACCAATGTAAGAAAGAAACTTAGAATGTACCTTAAGTATTAGTGCTAAAGTTTTATTCCAATTTTCTTGCAAAACTTTGCATGTATGAAGAGCAATTTGGACTTTTGCAAGAATCATATTATGAATATCTATCAGTGAAGACCAGATCCTTGCTTCTTCTCTCAACAATTCTACCTGCATATCTGACAAAAATCTCATTTTCATATGATGTACAGAGCTTGAACTAGGGTTAACTTTCAACTATTAGGCACTAGCCTTTAGATCATCATCAATCTTTGTCAGTTTTCTCTTTATTTCCTTTGTGAACTTGGTAACATTGCATAATTTTCCAAAAAGTAATGTTACATTTGTGCAAGAGTTTTCAAGATTGGTCAAAATTGAGGAAAGATTCACTTGTTGAATAGCAATTTGTTGAGCAATGTGCTCAAGCACCTTTTTATCAAATTTCTTTTCTACTTTCTCAATCAATTTTTCTTGACCACTAGAGTCCTCATTGAACTTTTGAACTACCTCTTCTAATTGAAACAATATATGTTGAGAAGTATCAACTTCAACACCTATCACCTCAGTCAAGATAGTCTTAGCACTTTCTATGATTTTATATTCTCTGTCTCTTTCCTCTCTCAATTTCTTTTTTTTTTTGCTTTCTTATGGAGGAGTTGACTAGCTATTTGCATTTGATCTATAGTGGCATCATCAAAATCCTATTTTAGAATCTCAATCTCCTCATCTAGATTAATATCCTCTATCTCCTTTCCACTCAAAAGTAGAATCTAAAATGGAAACAATAGTAGAGATAGCAGGATTAGCAGTGAAAATTGATATAGATGGAATATCAATTGGAATGCTTACTAAATCCAAAACTAATATACTTATAGATGTATCTGCTATAGGAAACAAAACTATAGAATCCAAAATTATAGAACTCAAAACTATACTTACTACTGAAGAACACAAAATTGTAGAACATGTTATACTCACTGCTGATGATGTTGACTTAGGAACTAAAGAAGAGGTATGCTATATTTTTGTAGATGAAGTGGTAGACACTTCTATTGGTGATGCATTGAGTTGTGAGGGAGCACAGAGTGATTGGACATTTGATGTATCTGTTTTGGTCACAATAAAACTTGTTGAAGTTGTCTTTGAACTTGATGTAGCTACTAATTTTCTTGGAGAATGAGGAAGCGAGGCAATGACTAGTACTACTATTTTCATAGGATCAGTCTCCTCATTATCTTTGACTTCCTCAGTGGCTTCTTCCTCTTTATCTTCTTCAATTTCTTCATTGTCAAACTATATTGTCTCAAAGGTTGTTCCTTCTTCCTCATCATCACTGTCATTATCCTTGACTTCTACTGGAAAGTCACTTTTCTTATGCAAGAGATTAATATTCTTCCACATACCTATATCATTCTTCACCACATGATCTATATATTTTAACAAAATTAAACAAGTATTGAATCTGAGAGTCATCTTGTCTTCATTTTTATTCGTAAACTCTTTTACCTCAGCATTGGTAATGCTCGATAACAACTGCCTCAGGGTTTATTCATAGATATCTTTTGTTGCCTACATGGATGAGTCCCATCTTGGCTTCAATCTCTATAATAGATCATTAGAGATCCGATAGGCTATCTAATCAGGGGAATACTTCCATTTACCCATCTTGGTTAGCACCAATTCCTCAATCTATTTCTTCTCAGCCTCTATCCTAGTCTCATACTTTAATGATTTGAAGCTAGTTATGCCTGCACCTTCTTCCATTTGTTTTAGTCTTTCTTGGAAGGTGAGATGAGGTTTATGAAACACAACTTCACTACCTTTCTTTTCGGATCTCCTGGTAAATACTATAGTGGATGGCTTAGGTGGCTTGGTGATGATCACCTTGCCTTTGTTCTTCACTAGCTCTTCTTCCTTTTTTTATTCTTCTTCATCCTCTACTTCATCAAAATCATCTCGTTTACCTTTAGTCAACAAAAGAGGTGTATTCGACTTGAGTTTTGCTATTCTTCTCTTTCCTTTGTTAACTACTTGTGGAAGCTTGACTGCAAGCTCTATTCTTGCCTTGGCCTCATCATATGTTCCAAAGTGTGGTGCCTTTGGATCAATAGGTTCATTTATCAAGGCTTCAATTATGTCTTTTGTTTCATCAATGTTCACCTCATAGGGAAGAGGTTTTACCCATACAACTCTTGGTATAACTGCCTAAATATCTACCATGAAACAAACATCATCTTTATAATCTTCAACCAATTTTATGGGAATCTTGAATCTGCTATTCATTTTCTCCTTGAAGACATCAAAGTAGTTATCTATTGTGCTGATAAAATTCTTGCCCATTTCTGCAATATACTTGTTAATCTGATATAAAACTAGCATATCCTTTCTCCATAATATTGTACCTTTAGAAGGGAAAAACTTTTGAACATAAACAAATAGACATGTCAACAATGAACTGAATTTGCAAGGATTTTTTTGGATGTCCTTATACTTTCCATGTTTTTGTTGAACTATTTTAACAAGTCTGCAAGATCATATGACAGATTGTTCTTCATGACTTTGAATGCCAAGTCTACTACTTCACATGACACACTATTTAGATGACTAGAATTGTAGATTTTGTGAGCTATTACATGTATGCCAAATTTTAGTTCTGAATCTGTTACACTACTAATCTTCATACCTCTGCCATCCCACTGAACTAGGGTTTTCTTCTCTAACTCCACCCAACCTAGGGTTTTAGTATCTTTGGCTTTGGAGAGAAAAACTTTAAAAATATTCTGAAAGGCTTCCCCATCTTGAGATGTGTACAATATACAAATTATGTTTCCAATGCAGTATATTTTAAGTTAATAATAGTCTCAATCATCTTCAAGCTTGGTCTACACATGATAAATCATCTTCTTAGTGATCATAACTGGTTGCTCAAGCCATAACTGACTACTATGAACTTGTCTTAGGATGTATCTAATCCATTTGATTTTGAAATTTTGGAGCAAGTGGGGAATGTGGGTTAAACCCTTATCTTCCAAGTGCTTATGCTCAGGTTTAAGAACACCATTCACACATAGTTCACCTAGGAAATTATCCATTTCTAGGGTTCTAATTTCTTGAATTTCACTCTAAAGATGAGTTCAGATATCCTTAATGAGTAGTACCTTAGGAGGGATCTGCAATTGTGCTCCATTTGGATTGAGGGTTTTTGCAATTGTTGGTACAAGTTTGAAATCTAGTGGTTTCCATTTGACTCCTCAGACCAACATTTTTGACCCTTTCTTTGCCTTGATGATACTACTTGATGCTACCATGGCTACTTGGTAGGTTATAGAAAACCTCAAAAAAATTTACTACAAATTCTGCTCAAAATCACTTGATCGCTTATGCAATTCACTTGATCGCAATAAAACTTAATATTTTGGTGAAAAATGAATTCAATTTCTTTCCTTTTGATACAAATTTTCCATTAATGCTTGGTATGAAAGTAGCTATGATGAAATCATTATGCACAATAGACTGTCATCCACTAACTGTTCGGATTGCTTGGTGAATAGTTCATAATTCAGTAACCAAACATGTGTGACTAGTTACTCCCAACCTTGCTCGATAGAATCCATGACTCAACCTTACTGGTGATAACTGATACTAATATTCTATGATCCCCTTGTATGTTGAATATTGATTTGGAGATTTGCATTTTAAATTTTTTTTGGAACTATTTAGATATGATCATGATAATGCAGTTCCAGTTCTTACTTAGGAACTTAGTTACAAATGGAAAAGTCACCCACTTCTTGAGTGACATGACCATCATTACTTGGACTAGCTTCCTTGATGGATTTAGGAATCCATTGATGCCTCATTTTCTTTCTGATGTTATCTACTTTTTCTTTCTTTTTATCTTCAATTCTACTTGTATTCATGCAATTCTTGGCTAGATGACCAAGTTCTATACAAGTGAAATATCTTATGGTGGTATCTCTCTTCCTTGTATGATGTTTAACATAGTTCATGCCAATGTGTCCATACTCTCTACAATAATGACATCTACACAACATGTTATAGTCCCAACCAAATATTGCTTTCACAATTTTCTCTACTGGATTGAATAACTTGGTTCTGTAGTTTGATGCCTTGTGACCTTGTTCCTTACATTTGTGACATTTTCCTTCAAATTTTGGTTTCTATTTTAATTCATTAGCCTCGTGACCATGCTGATTGCAATTGTAACATTTACCATTGAATTTTTCTTTTCCATTACTCCAACATTTTTTTGATGTATGACCTATCTTAATATTATTTTGGAGGATTCACCTTCTTCGTTGTATCCAATTTCTACTTTACCTTTTTGTTTATAGAGATTCTTCTCATTTTGTTGATTCAAATAATTCATGTTTGCTTGGGATTTCATCATTCTCTCATTGACTTTCTTTTCAATGTTTAGGTCATTTTTCAATCTTTCATTGATTTGTTTTTCAAATCTCAGCTCACTTCTTATTCTTTCATTGATTTATCTTTTTGAATTTAGATCATTCCATAATCTTTCATTAATCTATTTTTGACTCATAGTTTCTTCATTTTTATTGGAGATTTGATCTATAAGATCTTCATGCTGAAGGGATTGGTTCTGGATCTTATTGTTTTTTTCATCCATTTCTTCTTTCATCTTATTCCTTTGCTCTAAGATTTCACGTAGCCTTACTGACTGAATTTATTGTTCTCTTTTGAGCTTTCTTATTTCTTCTTACAGGGAACCATTCTTCTCTAAGAGTTCTTTGATTGCATTGTTTGCTTCATTTGAACTACTTGAAGGAAAAATATCTTCAATCTTTTCTTCAATGTACTAGTGATCATTTATTTGATTTGCAAGTTCCTTCCTTCTTTTTAAGGATTGGGAATGTTGCTCCGTAGCTTTCTTGACTTTTGGAATGGCCATTTCTAGATCTAGCTTTTCATTGTCAATTGCTTTATCAAGTCCGAATATCTCCATTGTCCTTGATCTTTCCTCAAGCTGTCAAGCTTTATCTTGAGAGTCACAAAGCTCTAATACTAATTGTTGGAAATATTCAAGACTATGCCAGGTTACTAAGAGAGAAGGGGTGAATTAGTAACCATTAAATTTTATCCTATTTAGATATTAATTGCAATAATCTAGTAATAATTTAATTCATGAAATCAAATCTAACTACATGCATGAGAAACTAAAAATATAAACATTCATGACACATGAACACAATAATTTGGTGACCCAAAAACCTTCCAAATAGAAATTAAAATTGGGGTGGGGATGATACCCACAACACTTCAATACTACAACATAAATTTGGCCTATTAAGGCTTACAATGATCACTTCTGATGATCTGCCCTATTAGGAGCAATTAGGACTACTAGGTCCACCTTGTTAGAGGTTTTACAAAAATACAACAAAGTATGTACTTGGTGAAGAGATTTGACAAAAGACTATTAAGTCTACCTTGTTAGAGGATTTTGGACTGATTCACCTATTAGAATGAAATAGTGGATCTCTAACTTACAACTAATTTTTTGATAGATATTCTTTGAAGTACTGATCACCTTTATGTGATAGATATGACTCTACTGCTCCTTTGTTGATATGGCCTTAATACACTAGCTGTTGATTCACATTCACATGCTTCTCTCTCTTTTCATTTTTGTGTACATACATTTCTCCTTCTATGCATATATGGATATGATACAATATATATATCCAATTTACAAAATTAAAAAGTTGGCCAATATACAAGTTAACACCAATATTATAAAGTTGGCTCAAATGAAGACACTCCCATTTTGAAGACTAACTGGGTGAAGTTTTGATACACAGTGTCCACTGTCATTACTTGGCATCATCATGTATTCGATAGAAGTGGAAGCTTGGTCCATACTAATCATCTCAAAGTAGTCTCGAACTCAGTCTGCACTGGTGACTTGGTAGATACTATGTAACTTGGTAGAAATTGAGTCACTCATTTACCATGACTACACTCAGTAAACACTAATTATCTCATCACTTAGTTAATACTAACTTTTCTTCACATTGACTGATAGCTCAGTAGAAACTATGAAGCTCGGTAACCACTGAACTACTCGGTAAGAATTGTAAGACTTCACACTTCCTGAATTTACTTGGTAACCACTGGAATGCTCAGTAACCACACAAAATCTGAATAAGTGTTATCACTAATAACAAACTTGACTAATGTCAATAGAAGAGTATACAATGCTTACAAGAACAAGTAAGTGATTTAGGAGGCCTAAAATAAAGTTTCAAACTAGTGTGCAAGCCTAGACAGGTAGGTGAGTCTAAGGAAATGTTATCTCTAAGTGATTAGGATTTTTGTGTAAGTAAGGGATATCTAGGAGTGCATATCAACTATCTACATGACCCTAGACTAGTCCTATCAAATTGGTATCAAAGCCAAATTTTATTTTTGGAAATTTTAGTGTATTTTTGATAGTAAAGGAGAAACCTTCATAGGATCTACCATGGTGAAAAATGTAGAGTTAGCTAAGATGGTTCAATAGTAGGATGAGGAAACCCTAGAATTTAAGGCTAATATAACTTCCTTGGAGACAAAAATTGAGAGAAAATCTATCAAGATTGAAGCAATGACCAATAAGATCAACCATCAGGAGGAATGTAACATGCAAAAGTAGTAGTTGTCTGATGAATAGAAGGCACCCACACTTGATCTTGTAATAGAAAAAGAGCCATTTCTTAGAGCCATCAAAGTATTGAATCAGAAAGCCTTAGAAGGAGTACCACTTTTTAGAATAAAGTTGGATAGAAACCATGTCATGGAATGGTTGGAAGGCATGGAAATTTTTTTTGAAAGTGAGAATATGATAGAAGCTTGGAATGTAAAATATAGAAAATACAAGGATGAGAGAAATAACACTTACATGGTGGAAGTTTATTCAAGATGAAAGAGTCAAAAAGGGGAAGAAACCCTATGCAAATTGGAAGAGTATGGCGAGCCAAATACAAAAAACCTACCTTCTAGAAGATTTTGAAGTGTAGTTGTACACCAAAAGATAGAGTGTCAAATAAAGGGATAATAATGTGGTAACTTATACTGAGGAGTTTCAAAAACTTTTCCTAAGATCCAATGTACAAGAGGCTGAAAGCATTAAGATAGCCAGGTATATAAATGACTTGAGGTGGAACATCCAAGAGGAGCTTCAATTGTGGAGTCCTGATACAATACAAAAGTGTTATAAATTAGCGCTTAAAGTTCAACAAAAGCTGAAAAAGAAGCAAGACTTCAACAATAGAAGTAGGGGTAAAGGAAGAGAACAAATAAATCAAAGAGGCAACTTTGGTGGTGGAGGAGGCCAAGCAAATAGACCCCAAGGGGATAGTAAACAGAGTGGTTCAAGCAATCCAAGAGGAGGATTTAACCAAAGAGGCAGAGGTAATAATAGCTTTAGGGGTAGAAATAATAGTCAAGCTAGAGGACTTTCATACTTTTCCACTATGAAGTATTAATTGTAACCAAATAGGGCATATGTCTTATCAGTGTCTAGAAAAGACTTCTACCTCAAGAGAAATGAAGGTGGTTTATGCACAAGATGATGGTGGTAACAAAAAGTCATCTAATCTCCCACGTGACTCAGAAGAAGGTGATAATCTGATGTTTAGAAAAACACTCATAATGGAGCCCATTAAGGAGGATCCAAGCCAAAGGAGAGAATTGTTTAGGGTCAAATGTAAGATGCAAAATAAGGTATGTAAGGTTATCATTGACTCTGGGTCTACTGATAACATAATATTAGAAGAAGTAGTAGTAAAATTAAAACTCAAAAGAATCCTTCATAATAGTCCTTATAGAGTCACATGGCTAAATAAGGGCCAACATGTTGAGGTGAAAGAACAAGCATGGGTTGAATTCAACATTGGTAGGTATAAGGACAAAGTTTTATGTGATATGTTTCCCATGAATGGATGCCATCTCCTTTTAGGGAGGTTATGGTAGTATGAAAGAGAAGCCCAATATGGAGGCAGGAAGAATGTGTACAAGTTCAAAAAAGGAGAAGAGTCCTATACTATCCAATCTTTTTTGGAGGGAGAAAGTAACCAATTGGTGGGACCTAATATCCTAATGTCCTAATGGTAGGTGATAAAGAGTTACTAAACACCATTAAAGAAGGTGATAGCCCTTATTTTCACTAGGCTTAATGTCCAAGTTTTCTTGTGAAAATGTTTTTGTTAAGAAGATAGGATAAATTGAAGCCTATTTTCATCCTCTAGTGAAATCCTCATTTTGATAATATTTTTCTACACTAAGCATCTAGGGTTTCCTTGAAAATTTTCCATGTAAATGTTTTATCCTAGGAAACCCTTATTTTTAAACTCACACTTTTTAAATTTTTAAAGTTTCAATATACCTCTAAGGATAGTTTGTTATGTTAACCTTTTTATTTCTAATGAGTTCTCATGGTATGTTAAGTGTGCAACTAAGTGACTATAGTTATTCGTAGGGTCAACACTCTCTATCAAACTACACAATCAAATGGTGTGACCTCGAAAAGCAAGTTTTTCCCTTTGGTTGCTTAGTCATGGTGGATAAGAAGTTAATTTTTTCTTTAACCATGATTGAGTAAATCACTTGAGATGGCTTTGATCTCGTGGTCACCTAAGTAATCTATTTTGTCAAGTTTTGGCAGTGACTAGGTGATTGGTTTGGTCACACTACCAGACACTTAGATAACAAAGGTCTATAGTTAATCATGACTATGCAAAGATGCTTAACAGCTTATGAAAAATTTTCAATCATATGTTTGCATGAAGTTTAACATTAACCTTGAGTTTGAATTGTGATATGGCAAAGTACTATGGGTCATAGGACCACTAGAGTTAAATGGAAACCATGGGTTAGGGTTGAGGAGGTGAGACATGCCACCATAAGGATTAAACCTGATGATGTGACAATTTTGTGTCAAAGTGATGTGGCATAATGGAGAAAAGGTATTTTTTTAGAGTCATATGGTCATTTCAAAATTAATGGCTATCACTTTTTTGTTATGAAAATCTAGAGGTGTTTTAATCTTAGTGAGATAGTAATAGGGTGACACCTATAACATGGACCCAACTAAGGTAAAGTTTCAAAGAAAAAGTTTCCACCATAGATCAAGATTGAAATCAATTGATATCTTTATGTCACTATCCAGAGGTGCAAGGATTTCACTCATAGTGATATAACGACAATATGACACATGGTGATGGCCCACTTTTAAAATGACTCTTTTTGTTCACATGATCACAAGGTAAGGATAAGAATTTAGTTCTTTAACTATGACAAGGTGAAAGGGCTAAAGAGATGCTAAATAGTGCAATTTTAATGTTAGCTAAGTAGTAAGAGAAGTAAGTTGTGATTAGCTGATCATTGTTATCAAAATACATAAAATTCTTGTTCACCTAGTCACACCATTAGAAAGGATAAAAGATGTTAAGTCAGTAACCTGACAAGAATGGTTAGAAAGGCTTGATTACTTGGTCGTACCGTTAGTGAATATAAAAGAAATTTTGACCGTGACCATGCAATGTAATTAAACTCAAGGAAAAATGTGGTGATCTCCAGATCACAAGAGTAAAGGCTTAAAACACATAATCGTGTGTGAGGCTGCAACTTCATGAAGTAAGGTTGATTGTGGGGTCACTAATGTTAAGAATAAATGTTAATATGAGGTGACAACCATGTGATTGAAGTTAAGTGAAGGGTCAAAACCTATGAGGATTGTGTCACATTGTTAGTCACCAACAATGAAGGATAGACCATGAAGCAATAGAAATAAGGAAATGTTGTGGTCATCCAGTTATGAGGATGAGATTTTAAGTGATAAATGACTATTAGAAGCCTCATTATGACTTCAAGGGTTGTGTCTTGTTCAAAGTTCATAAAAGAATTAGAAAGCTGGCAATCCATGTCATTTCTTTGCACTTTTGTAGAATTTGAGATTTATTACACATGTTGACATTAATAGACATAAAGGCCCCTCTTTTTCATTCCCTCCATTAATAAGTTGGTATAAAATATTCTTGAGTTAAAATATTTTGCATAATTTTAGAGATAAGAGTTTGAGCGCCAAGAATTTACAAAGTTTCTCAATATACACAAAGCTAGTATTGATAGAGATTGTTCTAAAACTTTCAGTTATAGGGATCATGGCATAGGAAGAGGGAAAGATGATAACTCAAGTTGATGTGGAAGAATCTTCAAAGACTATATAATAAGAAAAGCCAAAGTTGGCAACTTTATATGTAGAAGACTGGGTGTATTTTCTCCCAGGGCCTTCTCATGCTCAAACTTTGAATGCCCATGTATTCAAAGATGTATACTCCTTCTACAGGGATGCCATTGTACCTAAGACCAATGGGATTGAATTATTTTGGTATTTTTATCAAAATAGGTATGCTAAATCACCAATCCGTAACCCATGGATTAGAAACATGGCAAAGTTAATAGTGCCTGAGGTGATAGTTGATGTTGATCTAGTGAAAGCACTAATCAAATCTTACAATTTGACAACCAAGGATTTTTATAGGAAGGATATGAGTGTCCTATGTAGATTATATAGGTAGAAATTTGTTGAAGTTTTTCACCTAGGAGGACCTCTCAAAAAGAAAATTAAAAAAGAGAGAATGAATAAGACCTTCAAGACTTCTAAGAGTTTCTTCATTGGAACTTTCATGAGGAGGCACATTCCCAAATCAAGGAAGGAAAAAGGGGAATTTCCTAAGAACGTAGGGGAACTAATGCCATTGGAATTCTTCTACAAATATTTTAGATATACCATCCATGAGATTGAGAGGTGGTGGGAATTGATGGCACCATGAATGCCCTAGGCTATATATATATATATATATCATGGCATTGGATATCTAGAAGCCAAATCATAATGTCTATTTTGACTTTGGGGAACAAATCATTGAAAGGATGCATGAAGAAATTAAGGTGGCTCTGAAGGGAGAAATGGGAAACTTTAGGTTTTTCCATTATTCATTGTTGATGCACATTATCCTTTTCAAGAATATAGGGCATATCAGTCCAGACTTTATTGAGGCCAATGAGGAGAATGGAGAAGCCCTACCTATGCAATTGTAGACTTGCTTCTGGAAAAGGTTTTATTCATATGCTAGTACTATTTCTTTCTATAATGATTTTGTATCTCCAATCACGAATATATTAATGAATATAAATGAAAGAATTCCTAAGGGAGTAAGGATGTTAATTTGACCATCTGCTTTCCCAAATGAGGATATGATACTTAGCCATGACTGGGCTAGTTTGTTTTTATTTGAAAATTTATCAATTATAAGATTTTTTTGTGGGTTAGCCTCCCCATGTACTACCTAGACATATCCTTGAGAGATTAGGCTAGTTCAGATTCTTTTAGCATTTTCTAATGATGAATAAAGAATATCTAGGCCCTATTGTTAGAAATACAAAGATAGGTGATTTTTTGATAGGAAAGGATGCCATAGAAGAGATAGATCAGTGTTTAGTTGATTTTAAACTTCCCTCTACCCCAGCTAGAACCTATGATCCAAATGATTTGGTGAGGAATGCTCTTAAAAAATGAGGAAGTATACCCATCCTTGAAGCAAACCAATTTGGGAAGAAGATTGCATCATGAACTACCTTTAAATGGAGGTATGTAGGGAGAGGACTCAAAATTGGAGTAAGATCATGAAGATAGAAGAAGCCATGAGAGAAAAAGATCCATTATTCAAGGGCTTCCACCATGATGCACCATACCTTGATAGGTACAATAGGTGCCTGGACAATTTTGATGTAGATTTTAGAGATAGAGAAGAACCCCAATCTCCTCAACAGGAGGATGTTATAACTATAGAAGTTGAGGATGACCAACCACATAGCTCTTCATGGGCTAAAGGAAAGAATAAGAAAAAGATGATTTAGATCCCTGGCAAGGTTAGAGGAAAGGCATTGCAAATTTTTCCTCAGGACCTAAATTCTCTAATACCATAAGACACAACTTTTTATTCAAGCAAGAAAAAGAGCCTGAAAAGTTCCCCAACATGACTGAATTATAGATTCAAATGTTGGATGAAAGAATAATTTAGGAAGAGGAATTAACAAAGGATGAAAAATTTGTAAATTCTGATGAATTTAAGTAATTCCTTTATAAGGTGTAATAGAATGAACTTGCCCTATAGTTGCAACTTGGAGATTCACCTAAGAAAATTGTAGAATTAGTAAAGAGGTTGCATGAATATGATCCAAATAGTGAGAATCTCATAGTTGAGGAAGCAAGAGCATTAGTAATGAGAAGTGGAATGCTACTTTTTCCTAGATGGGAACTTAGTTACTCCTTCATGTTGGATCATATTAGAAAATAAGAAATATTAGTCTCTTTTGAAGAGACTAATATCAATGATGAGCTACAAGGATTTGGATTTAATATAGATAGAAAAATAATGGCAATATGGAGCATGAATCTAGATGATAATGAGCCAACTCTCATGGAGATAAAGGAATTCCCCTAGGGAAATGTAATTTTTTGGAATTTTTCCACTATATCTAGTGGCCAAAACCACAATTTGGTGAATACTATTGGCTCTTGATTTAACGGAGTTTGAATAACTAGGTATGCAAAGCAATGTTGCATCTATGGGCAGCTACCTCCAATAATGGACACAATTCACCAAGAACATGGGCCAACTATAAGGCTACACTCCTTCTACACTATAGGCTCTGTAAAACCTACATGGGTGAACCTCTTAGGATCTAATTATGTGACCAGTGCAATGAGCATAATCAAAATCTAGAATAACAGATAAAACCCCTAATTCTTCTATACTTAACCAAGAAATCACAAGCATGAAATAGCTAAGAACATAACTCATGAAAATGGCAAGCTAAGTGCCGATTAAAATTTGAATAGCTTTCAACATAAAAGGAAAAATTGATTTAATATGTTGATAATAGAAAAACCTAGGTATGAGCAACAAAACCTAATGATCCTATCTCTGGTCAGTGCCTTATCTATTGGGAAATTAAATGAATTACAACCATACACCTTTTGGAAATCTTTGACATTATTCCTACATCAAGATCCCTGATCTATCTTTCACCTTGTGAATAGACATCTACTATAGAATGAATCTCATACTCAGACAATCCTTTCATGAAATTTGTGAACCGTGTGACAAACATCAAGCAATTATATGGCTCTTTGTTCCACCAGAAAGATATTTCAACCACATACATTTCTAAATGAAATGCAACCCAATTTATGCTCTTTGATCACAAATTAGAAAAGATTACATATCCACAAATAGGAGACATGATTCAAACTAAATTTAAAGCTCTTTGCTACTCTTTATGTGTTTTCCTTGAAACCAAATACATGAAAGATGTATGGAAATGACTCAAAAATCACCTAACATACAAGAACTATCTGCATAAAACATAAATTTTTGTTCAATACAAGAGAAATGTTGGGTGTCTAGTTTTCACAACTTGAGTAGAGCTCCTAGAACTAAGAATTGAAAACCAACCAACAACCTTTAATAGAGGAAAAGAAAGAATATATATGAAAGGGAAATTATTGGATTGAATTTGCAACTGACAAGTGTCCCTTCAAAATTCTCCCTCCAGAAGCTTAAAAGAATCTCTCTACCTTCTCTCCTCAACTGCCAGAATCAAATCCTCATCATTTGATTTCCAAAAGTAAGAAATATTTGAGATATCTGATTCAACATTATAACTAATTTTGGTGCCAAATTTTAATCAAATTGAAGCCAAAACATCACATAATCAAAACATATTGCATATAAGACCTTCTGAGCATGTTTTAAATGTTTTGTCACTGAATTTTGCAACTAGATAATCAAAACACCCCTCAGAACACACAAATCAATCTGATAGACAAAACCTCCTATAGCATGTACCTGTGGCATTCTGTGAAAAACAAACTTCATATTTGGATAGTTCGTCTCTTCCTGGTTCTGGCTGACAACGGGCCCCACTCAAACCACTCTTAATGTCTCAAAAGGCATTGTCCTTTTAGACAAATTTTGACTAAGTGCTTAAGTTTATAAACCTTTAAAAGTTCTATTCCCTCCTAATTGTGGGACAAACGAAAAGAAGCTTTCTCCCTGTACCTCATCTCATGACATGGCTTTTCCTTTCTCTGCAATAAGCTTTTTCTTCTAAGATTGCAGACCTTGTCTCTTAACATTGCGTAGGCTCTCTATCAGTGTGTTTAAATGGCTTTCATACATGTTGCATGGGTTGTTCTTTGGGTTCATGGGAGCTCCTTCTTACAAAACTGAGGCTCCTTCCTCTTATATTGCATGAGTTGACTATTGCTCTTTAAATATGGCATGGGCCCTACTGAAGTGGCTTCTGCTCTTCACATTGATGACTTTACCAGGGTTTTTTCTTCTTGTGTGGGCGTCTTTATGTGTGGATGGCTCTTTTTGAAACCACAGACTTTTAAATTTGCGTGGATCCTTCTTTGAAGATGCCGCTGATTGCTCCTTTCTCCCAATCAAATGCCTTTTCCTCCAAATCTACCATGGATCGCTTTCATTGTTGAATTTCCATGCGTGGGATCCCTTTAAAACATGTCTTCCCTTTGAAAATGTGAGAGTTCCAATCAGCTTGGGTCTTTTTTATATTGTGTAGCTTACTCTTAATACTACACCTCTCTTCTTCCACTAGCAGCTCACTCTAAGTGGAGTCTAGATACCCAAACAACTGATAGGACTAAAAGGAGGTAGATGCAAATTAAGCAAATATATTTTCTCAACATCTCTATTTTGTGCATATCTAGCAACCATGGCAATTTAGGAACTTGTGGGATGTGACTGAGATTTCTGAGCGGTATTTTAAAATATTCTTTCTTAGAATAGCTGAGTTTCTCCTAAATTTCTTGTGGAACTACACCTCCAAGATTCCATCTCAAGATTTGAATTATTTGTGCCTAGTTGTACATGTAAGACATGAGGCAACACTTGTTCCAAATCAAGGCAATGTGATGAATAATAGCACCAAAATGATCTCCATTTTGAGTTGTTTCCACATCTAGTCCTTCCCCTTGAATTTTTTTTCCATATGAGTTTCAAGTTGAACATGGTGTTCACTACATTCCTCTAACACTTGCTCAACTGACTGGTCCCCTCTTTCTTTTTTAAAAATTCCCCTGCTCTTACATGGCGATGCTTATTAATAGGTGACACTCCTTGAGAGAGGGCTTTAAATACTATCACCGAATTTGCCTCCTGAATAGGATCTCTACCATTAATATTACTAAGCTCTTCATGAGATGATCATAACCTATGATCCCTATCTTGAAAAAATTTCACTTTTCCAAAGTTCTATCAATTTGATAAAATTAGTTGGACCCCAAAGTGGGTCTAGCTAAAAAGAATTTTGTTTTCGAACAACTGAACTAGAAAATTGATCCATTCATCACCTCATATTGATTAGAAACAAGTTCGATCACCGAACCTTTAATTAAATATTACTTTACCATTAATCTACAACTTGTTGACTTTGTGCTAGGAGGTCCTTTGGCTAGCCTTAAAAACTTACCAGAACACCTGATCAGGCTCTAAAAATTGGCATATTGATTCTCTATTCTACAAACTTGCACCCTATCAAATCTTGTCTCATAACGAATTTGGGATCAAAAGATATTCGTTGTCAAAGTTGACCTTTCAGAACTTCCTACAAGAAAACATGGCAAAAAACACTAAATTGGGTTCAGAATTAGCTCCAGAAACTAGGTAAACTAACACTTGGGAAGATGAAACCTGGGGCATTAGTTCTCTATCATGAGGACATTATAAATCTGCAATTTGGGCTCAATACAAATAACTAGGCGCAAATGGCGATTAGTCAAAGTGGGCTACTCAGAATTTGACAAACTAGAAACGCTGGCAAAAAAGTGATTTTTTGCAAATGAAATTGACTTGGAAAAGTGTGCATATGGATTCGTCAAGACTTGCAAACTGGAAAACTTAAAGTATTTGTAGTGGACAACACAATGGTACAATCCATTTGATCTTACCGATCACGGACCTCAAGTTATAACATCATGAATAGGGGTTCTAACAAATTTGCAAATGCTAACACCAGTAAAAAGATAAAAATTCCATTTGGAATCATGTTTGAAAACTAATCAAATGGATTCATCATGAGCTAAAACTTGAAACATAACAAGTCTCTAATGTTTATAATGCAACACAAAAGGAATTTTAGCATTTTGATCAATTGGGTCAAAATTATAGCTCGTCAAGTAGGACCTTCTAGAATTCTAAACATTTCACATCAGCATGACAACATTAAATGACCAACTTTGAGGGATTCAAAACCTAGTCAGACAGACTCAAAAAAACTCAAAATTTGAAACAAAGATTCTTAAGTATGGACACTAGACATTCCCAAAGTGGCGAGTCATGAAACATTTTTGGGTGTGAGATATTCACTTGCAAACACAACCTTCTGTCACTATTTGACATTTAGGTGAAAATGCAGATTTGACAATAGCTCAAAATGGGACTTCACGAAATGGCTCGGAATGAAAATTTGACTTCATGGAATATGTGGACACGCTAAATGGAAGGTGTTAGAAGCATTGAACACATCTCAAACTTCAAAGGTATAGTCGGGTACATAAGCATTTAAAAGCATTTATAGGGCTCAATTTTCTCAATGGTACTCAAAATTGATCATGCAATTTTTAGTCCCAACAAATACAACATCATTAAAGGGGAAAAAAAAGATGGATATATTGCAAGACAAACTATACACAACTTAAAACATATCCATTCATGCTAGATAGAAATATAAGTGAGGTTTGAAGAGGAATTATGTCATGGAGAAGAAAATAGCCGACACAGAGGAAAAAATAAGGAACCTAAGGGTTGTGACTAGACTTGTTATAGAGGTGAAGGACCATGAAGCTTAGACTGAAGTTGAGTTTGTAGTCTGGATATTGATGAGAGGGATGGTGCTAAGGAGGTAGAAATAAAGACAATTCAAAATTTCCTTATGCATAAAATTGGTGCCTTACAAATTCTTTCACAAATTGTGCACATCAATTGTAGTAGCCTCTGAGGAGCCAAGTACAAGTGCTTAGAGGCATTAGACCTTTTGTCACCTCTATTCACAATAATTTGGTCCCTTTTCTATGCTAGAAAAAGGAGTTACTCAAGCTGGTAGTCATTAATACTAGAAAAATGATAAGTAGGGTAAGTGAGTTACATGGTTTTTTCACAAGAAAGTTGCATTTAAACCAAAGAAAAATGAAAACAATTGCTATAGGGATACCAAATTTCATTCTTGGTATTATAGATAGTAATGGAAACTTAAAGGAATAGTGGAAATGGTCTTCTTCATTTGAAGATATTTTGAGATATTCGAGGTTTTTTGTATATTGTAATAATGAGACAGATATAAGTGTTATCTATGATATAATTGATTATCTCTTTAGGATAGAATTGTGTATGAGTAAAGTCTTGGGAGAAGTAAAGGCTATTACTGATTCTAAATGGAATAAATGTATAGAGGAATTGAATGCAGTTAGGGATGCTACTTGGCCTGACATAGACTCAGATGTGGTCAAATGCAAATTAATATCAGACATTAAAGATCTAACATCCCAGGAGGATGATTAGGTAGAGAGAACAAGAGGGATGCTATGAGAAGATAGAAGGAGATGGAAGAGGAAAAAATAGTTAAAGTAAAGAATTTTTCTAGAAACATCATCTACTATTTGCACCCACTTTCTTGCCTCCTTTCCAACTGCAAAAGAATGAGTTAATGTAAATCTTTTAGATGTTTTTACCTTTGTTTTTGACCAAATAGTTTTTGAAACCTACCCTCCCATCTAAAGATTGATACAATCCTATATATAAGGATTCCCAAGATGTAGAGTGGTGGTCAAAAGTGTGTAGAATTTCTTGTTTTATATCTTTTTTTATAGTTTGTCTAGTTTTTGTAATTATATGAATGTAATCAGTTTTGTATACTTAAGAATATTGTAGATACCAAGTATCAATTGTCAAGTTATGAGTTAAATTTTGAATTTTATCAGTATTGTATTCATTTTCAAATGAAATCAATACAAAAAGGAAATCCTTCTTATTTGTGTCTTTGAGTTTTGTCTCCTTTCTTATATATATGTGATATTGAGATTGAACTGAACAAGTTTCTTTCAGTTAAATGCAATTTAGATAAATTGTATGCCTCTTATGGATTTCTATTGATTCAAAGAATCAAATAATTTCTTTATTGAAGTGACAGGGTTTAGGGTTTATCAAAAGGATTTGGTAAGAATGAAATTTAGATCTCACTACTAAAAAATGTAATTACAAATTGATTAAATAGGTCCGAGTTGCTAGTTTTGACTATATACAAAAATGGATAAGATACTGGTCACTTAATTTTAGTTGCAAGTTGATGATTCATATAGTTATAGAACACACAAAAATTAAACAATAAATTTACCATTTTATGTAATTAAGAAATAAAATTTTCAGTCATTACATGTTTGTAATATATTCTTCTGAGTTATAGTTAGCTTCTATAATCAGGAAGTTATTGGAAAATCATTGAGGAATATTGACCACCTTCTGCTATATTTGATGATTTTGAAGAGAAAAATATCATAAAGTTAAGTGTCTAAAAAGAAAATCCAAATCATCAATCATCTTTATAATCCTTAAGGTTTTCCCACCTTGGCCTTGCAAAGCATAAAGTGAAGAGAGTCCTAGTGACTCTATTGAAGTTGGTCCAGAGATAAGATTTAACCCTACTGATTATAGGATTTAGTTGATCCTTAGGCTTGCATCTGTCTTTTTCTTCCTAGTATTGGGTTTAAATCTACCTAGTATTTTCCTTACCAAAAAGAACTCCAATAGAAGGGGAAGGTGTAGGGTATGCCATTATTGTCAAGCAACAAAATGCACTAAATAAAACTAGATCACAATTACCTATGGAAGTTCACGACCTTCTGAATTAGTTTGATGACATTGTAAGTGATTCGAAGCACACATTTCCACCTAAGAAAGCTATTAGCAATCAAATTAACTTCATCCTTTGAGCATATTTTCCTAATAAGGAATCTTATAAGATGACACCAAGCCAACATTAGGAGATAGCCAAACAAGTGCTAGAATTATTGGATCATTGATTGATAGTGTGAGTCCATGTGTAGTGCCAAATATATTCGTGCCAAAGAAGGGAGGTACTTGGAAAATATGTATAAACTCAAGGGGCATGAATAAAATTATGGTTAGGTATAGATTCCCAATCCCAAGGATTTGAAGACTTACTTGATTATTTGGGCAATGTAAAGTACTTCACTAAAATTGACTTAAAGAGTGAATATCATCAAATATGTTGGATAAAATTGTTCAATTGTGTGTTGTCTTTGATGTTACACAAATGTCATGTTAGTTATCAAATAGAGTCTACCGAGATCAATTGGTCAGCAAGGAAAAAGATAGAGTCTACCAAGTTCAGAAGGTTTGCAAAGAAGGTTTACAGTGTCTACCAAGCATTTTAAAACTTTACCTTGTGCAGACAGTTGTTACCGAGCTTTCAAGGTTAGCAAAGAAAATTGAATTGTTACTGAGCTCACTCAATCATCAAAAGAAAATAGTGCAAAAAATAGTTCTTACCGAGCTCTCATGGAAAGTGAAGGAAATTTAGTTCTTATCGAGTTTACTTAGTAGCTAAAGGATTTTGTAGATTTTTCAGTGTTAACCGAGTTGAGATGGTTAACTCAGGACATTGTTTCTAGAAGTAGTGCTTACCAAGCAAGGTCAGCCAATGAAGGATTTCTTTGTTTTATGAAATAAAGTTTATTTTTTTATTATAGCTGAATAATGTATCATTTATTGGTAAATGTAACTTGTGAATGAGCCAACTTGATAATCTGAATGGTATATATAAGAGGTCAAATTGTGAATTCTAAGTGTGTGATGGATTTGATGTGATATGAATGTGAAGGAGGACTAATTATTGTGAGAGAAAATTTTTAAGGATGATCAAAGATCATTGAGGAGCAACAAAACCATATTTGATCAAGGAAGATCTAATGGTGCAGAATAGAGATCCATATTCAAAAAATTCAATTGCATCATATTCAGGTCAATTCATTGTTACTTTGTAACCATTGTAGCAATGATTTCAAAATATCTTAATAGAGTTGGTTTAACAGCCATTTTGTAAATCCTTTAACAAGGTGAAAATTCAGTTGAATTGTTCTAAAGACCTCTACCAAGGCCACTCCTAATAGGGTGATTAAATCCTCTAATAAGGTCACACCTAACAATGTGTATTGTAACCTTTAATAGGGTTGGCTCCTAATAGGGCTCACCTCAAAAGAGTGAAAATTGGTAGCTAGTTACTCGATGGTTTTTTCCATATTGGGTTTCCACGTCTAATAATTATGAATGCTTAAATATTAGTAACAAGTTAATCTATCGAGTAACAACATTTTTGTAAAGTGTTTACAGAGTGACAATAGTAATTAGTTTTCTAAGACATCTAAGGGATTAGGATTTATTTTTGTGGTAACTGATTCCCCCCCCCCCCTTAGTTACTTCATCTATAATTCCAACAGTTGGTATTAGAGCTTTTGGTGCTTGTAGGAAAAGATTTCAAGGATCCAAGCTAAAGATCAGGATGTCTTACAAGAGGGAAATTCCCAGACTTAACAGGGACAACTTCTCAGTATGGCAGGGATTGACGAGACTTCATCTAGCTTCTATTGGTGATTTAGGGCTAAAGTACCTTGATGAAAAATATGCAAAACCTACTGATACATTATCTATCAATGATATTTTTGAAAAGAAGACTCATAAAAACATGATGATAGATATTGCATCTACCCTAAGTTATAAAGAATTTGATGACATCAAGGATTGCAAAATTTCCTTTGAAATGTGGAACAAACCAAACAAGATCTATGCAGGTGATGATAATGTAAGAAGAGCCAAAGCTGAAATTTTGAGAGTACAATTTGATTAGATGAGGATGAGAGAGGATGAAAGCATAACAAAATATGTTGAAAGAGTTAAAGCAAGTGTTAGTGCAATCAAAGCATCTGCAGGAGATTTCAAGGAGGAAATGGTTATAAGTAAAGTTCTTAGAACTCTACTTCCTATTTATACAATTAGAGTTTTTGCAATTCAAGAAAGAAGATGTGAAGCAAATCATAAGATAAATTTAGAGGCCATAGTTGGAAGATTGACTACATTTGAGCTAGACAACTATGATAATTATGTTTCAACTACCAAGAACATTGAATCAACATTTGAAGCCAAGCTTTCACTCAAGAAGAAAGGGAAGAAGACAAAGGATCCTCAGTCAGATAGTGATGAAGAATCAGAATAAAGTTTAGACAATGATCTTGAGGTGGTTAAAGCTCTACTAGAAAGGAAATATTCAAGAGACAAAGCAAAATACAAAGGTAAGGTTCCTTTAATCTATTTTTCATGTGAAGAAATTGGATATATTGCTATTAGGTGCCCAAATAAGAAAAACAAGGATGAGAAGAAAGGTCACAAGTGCAATGGCAAGAAAGACTTCAAATCATTCAAGGATAGAGGTAAAAAAACGTGTTTCATGGCTAAGGATTGCAATGATTCTGATGATGAAGAAGAAGATGAAATTATTTACATTGTTGTAAAGGATGAATCTGATAATGATGAAGAAATATCACTCATTTCTCATGTAAGAAAAAATGAAACATGGATTATAGATAGTGGTTGTTCTCATCACATGACTGGTGATAAAACTAAGTTTGAGCATTTTGAAGATTATGATGGTGGCAATGTGAGGTTCAGTAATAATTAAAATTGTTGCATAAAAGGAAAAGGAAGAATCTCTCTAACCAAAGAACTTGTATGTGATAATGCATATTGGGTAGAAGGACTAAAACACAATCTATTGAGTGTCGTACAACTACTCAATAATGGATTCAAAGTGGAATTCATGCATGGAAAAGCAAGACTGTTGGATGGTAAAGGAAAGCTGACTGGATCAGGCACTCAAACAAAAGGTAACTTATTTTATCTTGAAATTAGTGAATGTTCATGTTTTATTGCTCAAGTTGAAGAAAGTTGGTTATGGAATAGGAGGTTGTGTCATGTGAACTTTGATAACTTGGTAAAAATAAGTAAATTCAGGAAAGTAAGAGGCATTCCTAACATAAAGAAACCTAAGGTTGGTCTATGCAAGAATTGTCAAATTGGCAAGATGACAAAGACTAGATTTAAAAGAAAGAACTATCAGTGTGAAGAAGTTTTAGAAATTATGCATACTAATTTTTGTGGACCTATTGGCATTGAAATTTATACTGGTGAAAATTTCTTCATTCTTTTTGTTGATGATTACTCAAGAACGATGACTGTCATGTATCTAAGAGAGAAATCATAAGCATTTTAGAAGTTCAAATGGTATTTAGTCAGAGTAGAAAAGGAAATAGGTAAAAGAATAAAAATTTTGAGGTTAGACAGAGGTGGTGAATTCATTTCACATGAGTTCAATAAATTTTTCATTGAAAGGGAAATCAAAAGATAGGTTTTAGCACTTGGAACTCCTGAACAAAATGGAATAGTTGAAAGAAGGAATAGATCTATCATGGACTGTGCAAGAACCTTAATGATTGAAAAGAGCATTGCTATCAAATACCAGAAGGAAGCTATCAACATTGCAGTTTATACCTTGAATCGAGTACAGCTAAAGAATGACTCATTCAAAACCCTCTATGAGTTATGGTATGGCTACAAACCCAATGTAAGTTACCTAAAAGTATTTGGAAGGAAATGTTACATTTTGAAAGGATCTAGAAAAGGTAAATTTGATGTGAAGGGTGATGAAAGAATATTTTTGGGATGAAGGGATATTCTTACAAAAGCAAAGCATATAGATGTTTGAATTTGTCTACTCACAAAGTCATAGAAAGTGCACATGTGAAAGTTGATGAGTTTGTAGAAAGAACTAAAGAAGAAAGAAAAAGGGAACTTGAAGACTATAGGAGATTTGTTTTCATTGAACTTGATATAGTGCCAGGTACACCTATCAATCAAAAATCTTCTACTCCAGAGTCTTATGTAACCAAGTTGTAGGAAGTTCAAACTGAGTCAATACCTACTGAGTTGCAAGAACCTGAGTTGCAAATAGAAGCTACTGAATCAATAGCTCCAAGCCCAAGCAACCAAAACTAAAAGTTGAAACACAAAAGGATAATAATGCAAGTCATTCAAAAGGAAAGGAGCCTATGCTATCCAAGTATGTTAGGAACCATCATGCACTAGATCAAATAATTGGAGATAAATCTGAAGGAACAATGACAAGAAGTAAGTTGAAAGGACTTGTTTACCTACTAATTTTGAACCTATAAATGTCAAAGATGCATTAGAAAATGAAAGTTGGATTGAAGCCATGAATGACAAGATAGAAAATATATAGAAAAATAAAACATGGACTCTTGTACCTAGGCCTAAAGACAAAAATGTGATTGGAATTAAGTGGGCATTCAAAAATAAGTTAAATGAAGATGGTAAGGTGTCAAAGAACAAAGCTAGACTGGTATGCAAAGGATACTCTCAAGAAGAAAGTGTGGACTATGGAGAAACTTTTTCTCTTGTTGCAAGATTGGAAGGTGTTAGAACCTTAGATGCATATGTTGCATACAAGGGATTCAAAGTTTATCAGAAGGATGTCAAGTCAACATTTCTCAATGGTATACTAGATGAAGAGGTTTACATTGAATAGCTTGAAGATTTTGTTGATCTAGACAAGAAGGAAATGGTCTACAAATTACATAAAGCATTGTATGGTCTGAAACAAGCCCCTAGAGTATGGTATGAAAGACTACATAACTATCTTATTCCGATTGGTTTTCAAAGAACTAATGATAATAACAGCTTGTACATAAAGAGAAGACTAGATGATAAGATTTTTTTGGTAAAAATATTTGTAGATGATACTTTGTTTATAGGAAATGATGATCTTTGTAAAGAATTTTTAGAACAAATAAACAAGGAATTTGAAATGTCAATGTTTGGTGAGATCAAATTCTTTGTTGGTCTTCAAATTCATCAGAGTAAGAATGGCATCTACATCACTCAATCTAAATACATCAAGGAGATACTAAAATTGTTTGGTATGGAAGACCGCAAACTAGTTGGGACTCCTATGTGTATTGGATTGAAACTTAATAGGAATGATGAATCAAATGAAGTGGATTAGACATTATATAGGGGTAAAAGCACAAACCTGTGTCACCTTTTATAAAAAAACAAGATATCAAAATGTGACAATTCAACATTAATGACAAAAAAAAATGGTATTTGTGTTTAAAATATGAAGATGATGTAAACTGATGAAATGTGTAGAATTGGATGAATTTTATGCCTATAATTTTTATAAATTTTTTGAGTAAGAATTTATTCATTTTATTTTATTTTGAAGTCCCTTTTTTAACTATAAAAAATATAGGGTGTAGTTCCTGTCAAATAAGTATATGCAAATCATCTTTTTTTGTTCTAATTTAAAAATATCTTATAGGTGACATGTATAGCTATTGAACAAAAAAAGAAATTATTATTTTTTATGTATATTTTCTTTGTTATAAGTACTCAAGTTTGACCTTATCAGAACCCAACAATTTTTTCCTCCTGTCAAAACTTCCCTATCAAATCTATACCTTTTTGAAAAAAAATTACATAATCGTGAAGAGGATTCTCTCCTCTAGCAATAAATATAATTTTTATTTTTATTTGATATGATTTACTATTTTTTTCTTTTTTTGAGGGAGCATCTTCTGTAATGTTGAAATATCAACTTATAATATTTTGAGATTATAATATATTATAACTAATCAAAAAACTCAAAATTTTATATAATGATGATATTGAAACTGAGATCTATAAAAGGGTATTTTTAGTTTTTGAGAAAAAAAGAGTTTTGATAGAGAAATCAGATTTGACAAAAATAGGTTTTGGTATCATAAATGGTGACACAGATCTATACTTTTACCCATAGATCTATGATTAGAAAGTTGTAGTATGTAGTGCACACAAGACCAAACAATGCCCATGCAGTAGGAATTGTAGCAAGATTCTTAGCAAAACCAAAAAAAAATCACATGATGACAATCAAAAGGATCATGAGATATTTGAAAGGAACTGAAGATTATCGATTATGGTATAAACTTGGAGGAAATCTGGATTTAAAAGTGTTCATTGATGTAGACTGGGTAGGGAACATTGATGATAGAAAGAGTACAAGTGGAGGAGCTTTCTTTCTTGGAAAGAGGTTGGTTTCTTGGACAAGTAAAAAGTGGAACTATACATCCCAATCCACAGCAGAGGCTGAATATGTTATAGCAGCAGTAAATTGTTCAAACATTGTTTGGTTTAAACAATTATTGGAAGGTATGAAGTAAGAAATCAAAGAACCTATTGTTATGTTTTGTGACAATAGAAGTGCAATTAACATATCCAAGAATCTAGTGATGCATTCAAAAACCAAGCATATTGCTATAAAGTATCACTTTGTCAGAGAATTTGATGGGGTCAAGACAAATAATAGAATGGATGCAACAAGAAAGGGGAAAATGTTATTAACTATGTAAATATGCTAATACATTCAGTATAGAGAAAATAGACTTCAAAACATGCCCTAAGGGCTTACAATAGTATGAATTTGGAGATAATTTCTCTTTTTTAGTACCTCCTCTCAAACTCCACTTCGAACTGCCTTTTACAATGCCAAAAATGTTCTTAAATAGGCCTTGAAGGGTTAAAGATTAGGAATACATTCTAGAAAGTGCTAGTTGGCATCCACCAACCAAATAGAAGGCTCTAGAAGTCACATTAGAAGTCAGCACAAAATTAGAAGAATCCAGAAACGGTAACCGAACTTCTAGGAGGCATAACTTTTGAACTGTAGTTTCGATTGATGAACCATTTACATTTTTGGAAAGCTCTCAAAGTGCTCTATAGCCCCATGGACAGGCTTCACTCATCCCCCATTTTTTGACCTTTTTCAAGGTCATTTAATGCCCCTAACCTAACTTTGAAGCATTCTTAGGATGTTTCCAAAAATTGAAAAACTGCGATAACTTTCAAATCATGGGGCGTTTTGACCTGATTCTTTTTTTGGAATGCTCTAAATTACAATGACAATCATCTGACCAATTTACACCTTCTAGTTCACCAAAATGATTACTCAATTACATACACCTATTTTTGTTGGCATTTACACGTACCCCAAGGTGATTAAAATCTCTAACCCAAAACACTAATAGTGGAACTGTGAGAGTTGGAACCTTTATTTGACCCAAATGGGTATCCAAAAATGAAAACACATGAAACAGAAACTAAGTCTAAGTACATTTTTTGGGTGACACAGGATTGCCCTTATACCTCTGGATGCTCCTGCATCAGAATTGGTGCAGAATAAGGAGATCAAACTAGAATATGTCCATACAAAGGAACAAATTGCTAACATATTCACAAAGCCTTTACCTAAGGATGCATTTTTGTATCTAAGAGGTAAGTTAGGGGTCATTCCCCTATCTAAAGCTCACTAAAATACAATTTTAGTGATGCATCAACAGGAACAAAATTGAAGATCTATCAGTTGATGCACCAAAGTAATGAAGACATTGCATATGAATTAGTACTTAAGGTTCAATGAAATTTATTTTGAAGTTGTGTTGTCTTAGGCATGTGTTGTCAAAGAGAGAGAGTTTACTGTCATATCTTTCTGAAATTTGCAATAAAAAGGGAGTACATGTAAGAGGGAGAGATTACTATGAAAGATGGATATTACTATATCTAAGGAGTTTTGTGGAATGAAATGTAAGAGGGAGAAGCATTCTATCAGAAAAGACTTGTTTTCAAATTTTATTCTACTATGACATATTGTGTTGCCATCAATGCCAAACAAGGAGATTGTTGGATACAATTGTTCAATTGTGTGTTGTCTTTGATGTTACACAAATTTCATATCAGTTATTAGATAGAGTCTACAGAGCTCAGTTGGTCAGCAAGGAAAAAGACGGATTCTACTAAGCTCAGAAGGTTAGTGAAGAAGGTTTACAGTATCTACCAAGCATTCTCAGACTTTACCTTGTGCAGATAGTTGTTACCAAGCTTTCAAGGTTAGCAAAGAAAATTCAATTGTTATTGAACTCACTTGGTCATCAACAGAAAATAGTGTAGAAAAAAATTCTTACAGAGCTCTCATGGATAGTGAAGGAAATTCAGTTCTTACTGAGTTCACTCAGAAGCCAAAGGATTTTGTAGATTTTGCAGTGTTAACTGAGTTGAGATGGTTAACTCAGGAAATTGATTTTGGAAGCAGTGCTTACTAAGCAGGGTCGGCCAATGAAGGATTTCATTATTTTTTTAAATAAATTTTATTTTTTTAATGTAGCCAACTGATGTATGGTTTATTGGTAAATGTAACTTGTGAATGAGTTGACTTGATAATCTAAATGGTATATATAAGAGGTCAAGTTGCAAATTCAAAGTGTTTGATGAATTTGATGTGATATGACTGTGAAGGAGGATTGATTATTGTGAGAGAAAATTTTGAAGGATGATTAGAGATCATTGAGGAGTAGCAAAGCTATATTTTATCAAGGAGGATCTAATGGTGCAGAATAGAGATCTATAATCAGAAAATTTAGTTGCATCATATTTAGGTCAATTCATTGTTACTTTCTAACCATTGTAGCAGTGATTTCAAAATCTCTTAATAGAGTTGGTTTAACAACCATTTTGTAAATCCTCTAACAAGGTGACAGTTCATTTGAATTATTCTAAAGACCTCTAGTAAGGCCACTCCTAATAGGGTTATTAAATCCTCTAACAAGGTCATACCTAATAGTGTGTATTGTAACTTTTAACAGGGTTGGCTCCTAACAAGGCTCACTTTAGAAGAGTGAAAATTGGTAGCTAGTTACTCGGTGGTTTTTCCCATATTGGGTTTCCATGTTAAATCTGGTGTCTCTTCTATTCATGATATTTACTTTTGCATGCATACTAATAATTATTAATGCTTAAAGATCAATAACATGTTAATCTACCAAGTTACAACATTTTTTAAAAGTGTTTATTGAGTGACAGCAGTAACTAGTTGTCTAAGACATCTAAGGGATCGGGATTTTTTTTTGTGGTAACTGATTCACTCCCCCCCACCTCTTAATTCATCTATAATTCCAACACAAATAAGGATTAAGGAGGGAGATGAATGGAAGACAAATTTTAAGGATATTGAAGGGTTGTATGAGAGGCTAGTGATTCCCTTTGGTTTGTCCAATACCCCCTCCACATTAATGAGGTTTATGAAAGAAGTTTTTGTTGATTACTTGGGTAAGCTTGTTGTTATTTACCTTGATGATATATTGATTTTTATTAGTACAAAGGAAGAACATTTAAGACATTTGAGTCTAGTTTTGAAAATATTGTCTAATGCTAAGCTCACCATCAAAATGGAAAAGCATGATTTTATGGAAGAACTGGTGTACTTGGGTTTTTTCATCTCATAGGATCAGCTCAAGTTGGATCCTAGCAAGGGGAGGCTATACTTAGTTATCAAACACCCAAGACTACCTCAGAGGTAAGGAGTTTCCATGGTTTAGAATAATTTTATAGAATTCCATTAGGCAGTTTAGACATATTTGTGCACTTTTTTGGAGACCATTAAAGGTGGAATTAGAGCCAAGTTCAAGTGTACTAATGAAGCCACTAGAAATTTTGAATTGTTGAAACAAGAAATTTCCATTCAACCCATCTTGGTCTTTCCTAGCTTTGAAAAGTTATTTACTATTGAATGTGATGTTAGCAACCTTGCCATTGGAGCAGTCTTTAGCCAAGAAGGTAAGCCAGTTTCATTTTAGTTAAAAGTTAAATGAAGGTAGGAGGAAGTATTCTTTCTATGACCTTGAGATGTATTCCTTGGTCCAAGCCTTGAGTAAATGGAAGCATTATCTATTTCCTAAATAATTTTTTTTATATTTTGATAATCAGACATTGAGTTTTCCAAATTTCGAAGACAAGTTAAATCATAAGCACATGAAGTGGGTGGAGTATATTCAGGTCTATAACTTCACCATCAAGCATAAAAGGCATTGCAAACAAGGTTTCTGACTGTACAAGAAGTTTTGATTAGGAGTGTGGGGATTGAGAACTTCAAGGAATTTTATTCTAATGATCCATACTTTTCCAAGCCCTATCAAGTATGTAATGACTATGCTAACCATTTTCATCATGAGTTTTCTAATTTTACCTTGTAGGAAGGACAATTGTTCAAAGTAAATCAACTATGTGTTCCAAGGGGATCTTTCAAAAAGAACTTGATCCAAGAGAAGCACAATGGTGCTTTGAATGGGCATTTTGGAATTCATATAATAGTAGATTTGGTCCAAAGGTTCTACTATTGGCCTATATTGAGAAGGAATGTGAAAAGGTAAGTGGAATGTTGCATGGGTTGTCAGAAGACCAAGGGAGTTTCCACCAATGCAGGGCTCTACAAACCATTTTCCATTCCTCAAAGACCTTGGGAAAGTTTGAGCATGGATTTTGTGGTGGCGATACCTAGCACAAAGCAGGGTTATTTTAACATTTATGTCATTGTAGATAGGTTCAATAAAATGGTTCACTTTGTGCCATGTAAAACTATTCATGATGCATGTGTCATGCATTACTAATTTGTTTTTAATAGAAGTAATAAAGATACATGGCCTACCTCTTCGCATTATGTCAGATAGGGACACTGAGTTTATGAGTCATTTTTAGAAGACTTGGTGGCATAAAATGGGCACTAACCTTTCATTTGGATCTTCCTACCATCCTCAAATGGATGGCCAGACATAAGTGGCTAACAAAAGCTTGGAAAACCTTTTAAGGCATTTGACCAAAGAATATGGTCAAGGTTGAGACCACATTATTGTCCAAGAAGATTATACTTAGAATGATACTATTAATAGATCTATTGGGAAGAGTCCTTTTGAAGTAGTATATGGAGTACATCATATAGGCATTCTTGAACCAAGGGACATGAAAGTAGGTGCAGAGGTCAGTGGAGTGGTTGAATACTTTTTTCTTTCCATCAAAGAGGTTCATGATATGGTCAGTCAAACCTTGGAGAAGAATACAACAAAAATGAAGCATTGGGAAGATACAAAGAAGAGAGATGTATAATTTTCAATTTGGGACTATATCATGTTCCATCTTAATAAGCATAGGCTATCCAAAGCAGAATCACATAAATTGTAGATGAGAAATGTGGGGCCATGCAAAATTCTAGCCAAATATGGAGCCAATGGATACCAAGTTGATCTACCAGTAGATATGGACATCTCCACTACCTTTAATGCTGTAGATTTGGTGGCTTACAAGGATCCCATTTCATCTTCTATTCCAATAGAGGATGTAGACCTATAAGTCATTGTATCCACCTTACCTAAGCCATATACAAGTAAGCCACAAGTTGAGAATATTTTGAGTTCTAAAGTGAAAGGCAACTAGACATAATAATTACATGAAGCATCTTTTAAAGTGGCATGAGGAACCAGATAGTGAATCCACTTGGGTTGCAAAAGCTTACTTCAAGAAGGGCATTGATTTTTCTTTGATTCCCAGTTAAAGTCCTAGAAGAACTTTAAGCTCATTAGGGGAGTATAGTGTAGAAGTACCTAGGTTAGGTCATTAGGAAGAAATAAGAGTCTTGATAAGACCTAGTAGAAATAAGAATTCATACATGTGAAGCACCAATGTAAAGTATGATAGGAAATTATATGTAATGTTGTATTTATTATCAATTAGCGGCAAAAGTGTGAAAAGTTGATTTAGAGGGATAAATAAGCATAGAAGGTTAGTTAGCATGGAAAAGGAATAAAAATGGAATAAATACCTTCCATGATTAATTTGAAGTCTTAAGATGAATTTTTTCAAAGCCTAAGGTGTTACAATGTAAAATTTATCAATTTTGCAAAAATTACACATTGACAATTTTTACACTTTTTTGCAATTTTCCTTATCAAAGTTACAAAGTTGGATAAAAGACATTAGTAAGTTACCAATGAGGGGGAGTTGGTTCAGTTGGTTATGAAATGAGTATGTAACATCCTCCAAGTCATTTTTTGTATGGTTGGGATTTTTAGAGTTGTATAGATGCATAGAATACACCAACAAATCCATGACAGTTAGAATGAAAGTTTGAGTTTTGGATTGACAAGTGATTGAATCAATGTTTTTGCTTTGGAATCTAGTTTATTAATTTTTCATTCTTGTGTTTTGTTCTAGTTTTAAGTTCTTAGCAATCCATTGGTGTTCATAATAAAAATTTTCCTAAATTGCCTGTTTGTTGGCCAATACTAGGGTAGACTTGGAAAAATGGTGTTTACTAGCATACTCCAAAGTTGAAACTTCATAAAATATTGAAGAATGCTAGTAGACAGATTGTATACTATGAATTAGGAAGGATGGAGCTAGAAGTGAAGGGCCAAGCCATTTACTTGCAAGCCCTAGGTAGGAAAAGGATGTACTAAGCTAGAAATTAAGCCAAGGAAAGAAGATTTCTTGCAAGGATGAGCTGGTTTGGATGAAATGGGTGTTGTGGAAGGATAGAGGATAGAGTGAAGTTACTTTTTTTGTAGGGAGAAACTTTGAAAGTCCCTAGGAAGTGAGGAAGAGCAAATTTTCTCTTGATTTTTTTTAATTGTTGTTAAACCATAGTAACCCTAAAAATAGGGTTAGGGCATCTAATAGAAGTCGGGAACTAAAAACCTAAAGAATATTTAAGGTCTTGGAAAAGATTTTTCCATGGGTTTAAATAGATCATATATAAAACTAATGAATGGATCATGTTAAATGGATGGAAAGAAGTCTAAGACGCCCTAGGAGGAGCCTCCAACCCTTGCAAGAATAAATAAGTCATTTAGGAGGCCTAAAATAAATTTTCAACCTAGTGTACAAGCCTAGATAGGTAGGTGAGTCTAAGAAAAAGTTGTCTCTAAGTGATTAGGGTTAGCTTGTGTAATTAGGGGATATCTAGGAGTACATATAAGCTATCTACATGAACCTAGACTAGTCCTATCAGGAGCCTAGAAAATAACATGAAGAAGAGCCTAGAGAAAATAAAAAGATGCTAAAACATATTGGAAGGAACCACCTTGGGAAATAGATAACTAGTAGTGCAAATGAAGGAGTATTGAAAAGAAATTAAGAGAAAAAGTATGGTTTATGTTACATGTTGAACCTAAAACTATAGATGAAGCATGAAAAGATGAATATTGGATAAAGTCTATGAGAGAATAACTTGATCATGTAGATAAGATCAAGACTCGTGAACTAGTCTTTAGACATGAAAATAAGAATATTATTGGTATTAAATGGGTATTTAGGAACAAGATGAATAAACAAGGTGAAGTGGTAAGGAACAAAGAAATATTAATATGTAAAGGATACTAACAATAATAAGGAATTGATTCTGAAGAAACATTTTTGTAGAAGTTATGAAAATCAATTTCACAGATTGCCAATAACACTTGTATGCAAATAACCTGCACTGAAGAGAAACTAGAGAAGGAAAAGTAGAGCTTGGAAAATCCCAATAGTGTGAGAGAAAATATATTCCAAAATAAATGATGTAACTACTATATAAATACACTAGGAGACCCTCTATATAACGACCTCTAGAATTCTTCTAGAATGTCTAGGAGTGAGCAAAGAGATAAGCTCACCAACTAAGCACATGTCCACCAGAGGTGGATTATCCTCCATTGAGCATAGAAGTTAGTTTGATGATGAGAGGATAAGCTTTCAAAGGTGTGTCACATAAAAATATGTTGTAGACACCATGTTCTTAATTAAGAGTGTGAACAACTATGTTGTCAACATGACAACTTAGTTGATTATGCAAACTCCAGTATTGCAGACACTATATGCTACATTAGATTTGCTAACTTCTAGGTGTCTAACCAAATAAATAACAAAATAATGCATTTATCCTAAGTAAACTTTGTTAGGATAAACCACAGATAGAAATAAAAAAATACATGCAAATATAACCAATAACAAAAAATAATAGATCACACAGAAATGAACACAAGGCACCAAGATTTAACATGGTTCACCCAATCCCTGGGCTACATCCACCAAACAGCAAGTCTAATCTTATTACAATCCAGTGATTACAACCTGATTACAATCCACAATCCCTTATAGCTCAATACCGTCGCAAGAACCAATTTCACATCACAAAATAATGAAAAATACCCAAACCTAAACCCTTTTATACAAGTATTAAACCACTTTAGGGTTATAACATGTCAGCCATAATTAGCCATAACTTTAGTGGTGAATCTACGAATGGAAAATAGTACCAAAACAATTGGCGAATAGTACCAAAAAAATTAACTGATGTATGTACAGTACTTTCCTGATCAGTCACCACAATCTAACAATCTCCCACTTGGAGACTAATCCTATAGCAATACCACTACCACATGGGGCTCCCACTGGATCAAACCACCCTAGACTTTTCTATTATTTTATTCATGTTCAGTCTAAAAAGACCAACCGAAGCTGAAGAGGAGTTCAGCCTCTCCCTTGTTACAACCTTTGTCAACATATCTGTTGGATTGTCATTGGTATGCATCTTCTCTAGCTTTAACTGTCCATCCTCCAAAAATGATCGAATGAAATGGTACCGCAACTATATGTGTTTGGTCTTAGAATGTAGAGCTGAATTCTTAGCAAGATGAATGGCACTCTGACTATCTGTGAACAAATAATTATCCTTCTGAGGATGTCCCAATTCTTCCAAGAAGAACTAAAGCCATATCACCTCCTTGGCTACCTCTGTAGCAACAACATACTCTGCCTCTGTAGTGGATAGAGCATTAATCTTTTGTAAACTAGAAACCCAGCTCACAGCTGCCCCACCAACAGTAAAGACATAACCTGTAGTACTTCGCCTGGTATCAATATCCCCTGCCAAATATGAGTCAACATAGTCCTATAAATCAGTAGTAGAGCCCCCAAAGTGTAAACACTTATTAGATGTTCCTCTCAAATATTGGAGAATCCACTTGACAGCATTCCAATGCTCAAATCCTGGATGACTCATAAACCTACTAACGACTCCCACTGCATGTGCAATATCTGGCCTAGTGCATACCATAGCATACATCAAGCTTCCTATAGCTGAACCATAGGGTACCTTGGACATCTTATCCTCCTCTTGCCGTGTCTTGGGACACATCTCCTTAGTCAATTTCAAATGACTAGGTAAAGGTGTGCTGACAGTTTTAGCATTCTCCATAGAGAAACATTGCAACACCTTCTCAACATAATCAGCTTGAGATAGCGTCAATGTTCTATTCTTCCTATCTCTGTAAATCTTCATACCAAGGATTTTTTTTTCTATGCCCAAATCCTTCATAGAAAATTCATGTGCTAACTGGCATTTCAGCCCCTTAATATGATCCATGTTAGACCCAGCTACAAGCATATCATCAACATATAGACATAAAATAATGTAGCTATCATCATCCAACCTCTTAAAATAAACACAATAATCTGAATGACACCTGTTATAGCCATGCTCATGCATAAACCTATCAAATTTCAAATACCATTACCAAGGTGCTTGCTTCAAGCCATATAAACTTTTCTTCAATTTGAACACTAAGTTCTCCTTACCTTTGACCTCAAATCCCCATGGCTGGGCCATATATCTTTCTTCATCCAAATCACCATGAAGAAAGTATATTTTAACATCCAACTGCTCTAAATGAAAATCTTCAGTAGCCACAAGACTTTAAAAAGTATGGATAGAAGTCATTTTAACAGCAAGAGAAAATGTCTCATCAAAATCAATTCCCTTTTTCTGTGCAAATCCTTTTACAACTAACCTAGCCTTAAATCTTTTCTTACCTCCTTCATCTTCTGTTAACCTGTAAACCCACTTATTCTGTAAAGCCCTTTTACCTACAGGCAACTTGCATAGATCCTATGTCTTATTCTGTAGCAAAGAGTTCATTTCATCTTTCATTGCAGACTCCCACTGAATCTTAGTATCCACCTGCACAACTTCATCATAACTTTCAAGTTCACTAGCATCAATAAGTAAAATAGAATACAAAGAGGGAGAAAATATTTGTGGAGGTCTAATTTGCCTCGTTGACTGTCTAACATTCACTTGTGTGTGTAGTATTTGTTGTTGTAGTTGTTGTACATCATGAGGAATGGCTAGAACATCAGCTTTTGGAGTATCATCTAGCACTACATAATCATCTTCTTTCTTCTCATGTTGCTGCAACAAATATCTGTACAACACTTTCTCATTGAATATGACATCCTGACTTCTAACAATTTTAAGATTTTCAAAATCCCAAAGCCTATAACCAAATTCATTAATGCCATATCCAAATAAGACACATTTCTTTGATTTAGCTTCTAGCTTGGTTCTATTTTCAAAGTTTGTATGAGCAAAAGCTTCACAACCGAAGGTCTTGAGAAAAGAATAACTCACCTTCTTACCAGTCCATGCTTCCTCTGGAATACCATAGCCCAAAGGAGTAGAGGGATCTCTATTAATCAAATATACTACAGTATTGACAGCCTCTTCCCACATGTCTAAGGGCAACCCAGCATGCAACGTCATGCTCCTTGCACGCTCCATTATAGTCCTGTTCATGTGTTCAGCCACTCCATTTTCCTATGAAGTCCTTGGAACAATTTTATATCTACGAATACCATTAGTGGAGCAATAATCTTCAAATTCATGACTGTAATACTCACCACCATTATCAGATCTGAGACATTTTAATTTCTTACTAGTCTCATTTTCAACCAAGCATTTCCATTTCTTAAAAGTTTGAAATACATCATATTTTTGTCTAAGGAAATAAACCCATACTTTTCTAGTTGCATCATCAATAAATGTAACATAATAATGAGAGCCACCAAGGGAAGATACTTGAGCTGGTCCCCATACATTTGTATGCACAAGATCTAATTTCTCCTTCTTGTTTTCCTTCCCAGTCTTTACAAAACTCACTCTCTTTTGTTTTCCACACACACAACTTTCACAAAAATCCATATTAACACATTTTAGACTTGGTAAAACTTTCTTTGAATGAAGTACTTTCATACCTTTCTCACTCATGTACCCAAGTCTGTTGTGCCACAACGCTGTATCAGAATCTACAACAAATATTTGTTCTCCTTGCTCAACTATAGCAATTGTTCCTGAACATTCATTTTTCTTTGAAACAATCAAAGTAGTAGGAACAATATGACCTATTCAAAGATATAAGGTGCCTACTTTCACACCTTTTGCTACTACAAGTGAACCTTTTGAAACCTTCCAATTTTTATCATTAAAAGTAACTAAACAACCCTCATCACCGAGTTGCCCAGATGAAATTAAATTTCTACTCAGCCTTGGAACATGTCTTACCTCATGTAGTAGCCAACGATTCCCATTCTGCAACTTAATCTTAATTTTTCCCTTTCCAACAATCTGACAGGGTTCATTATCCCCCAAATAAACAAGCCCAAAATCCCCTTGGATATAATCAATGAAATAACATCTATGAGGTGTAGCATGAAATGAAGCACCAGAATCTAAAACCCATGAATCATCAACACTCTCTAAAGACATAAGCAAAGAATCCTCTTTGGATTTTTTACTTACCACATTTGCCTCCTTGTCTCCATCTGATTTATCTCCTTCATTTTTCTTTCGATTCCAACAATCTTTCTTTTTGTGCCCTGGTTTCCCACAGTACTAGCAATCATTTGGTCCTCTTGATTGAGACCTCATCCCCTTTAACTTTCCTCTTGATTTCCCATGATTTCCAAAGTTACTTCCTCTTTCAGTTGTTCTGCCCCTGCTTTGTGCATTCAAAGCACTTCCTAATGTAGATCCACCTAAGGATTTCCTACGAGTTTCCTCACTCAAAACAACACCGATCACATCATCATATTTTAGGGTACTAGATCGAGGAACAGAATTACTCACCACCATTACCAAGCCATTCCATCTTTCAGACAAAGAACACAAAATCAAGAGAGCCCTAACTTCTTCATCAAAATTGATACCCACAGAAGATAACTGACTAGTAATAGCATTAAACTCATTTAAATGATCTGCAACAGATCCACCTTCTACCATTTTCATATTAAATAAATGCTTCATGAGAATTACCTTGTTTGAAGTGGAGGGATTTTCATATAGTGTTGCTAGGGTTTTCATTAAATCTTCTGTCATCTTTTCTTTTGTAATATTAAATGCCACTGATGGTGCCAAGCATAACCGAATGCTTTCGAGTGCCTTTCTATCCAAAAGATCCCATTCAGCCTCTGACATAGTTCCCTGATTCTTGGCTTTTCCTTCCAACATCTTCCATAAATCCTTTTGATATAGATAGTCTTCCATTTGCATCTTCCATAATTGGAAGTTCTTCCCATTAAACCTATCAACCCTCAACTTACCCTCATTTGCCATCGCTCCCACTCAACTGTGAGACTCCCACTTAACCATGAGACTTTCCTGCAGAGGATAACTGAAAGACAACCTCACTCTGATACCACTTGTTAGGATAAACCACATACAGAAATAAAAAAAAATACATGCAAATATAACCAATAACAAAAAATAATAGATCACACAGAAATGAACACAAGGCACCAAGATTTAACGTGGTTCACCCAATCCTTGGGCTATGTCCACCAAACAGCAAGTCTGATCTTATTACAATCCAGTGATTACAACCTGATTACAATCCATAATCCCTTACAATTCAATACCGCTGCAAGAACCAATTTTGCATCACAACATAATGAAAAATACCCAACCCTAAACCCTTTTATACAAGTATTAAACCACTTTAGGGTTATAACATGTCGGCCATAATTAGCCATAACTTTAGTGGAAAATCTACAAATGGCAAATTGTACCAAAATGATTGGTGACTAGTACCAAAAAACAATTATTTAGGGCAATGCCCTGAACCCCACTAATTATGAAGTATGTACAGTACTTTCCTGATTAGTCACCACAATCTAACAATCTCCCACTTGGGGACTGATCAGGCTCCACATGAAACAACAAACTTAAGTAAAGCATAAATAATAATTATTTACACTAACACCCCACCCCCTCCCCCCCCCCCCCCCCCCCCCCCCCCTTAAGTGCAACTTAGGAGAATTCACTTAAGCTTAGAAAAGATATGATCAAATTCATAATGGGTCTTAGCTACAAGGCCATGATAGGTACCCATGTACAAATGAAAAGAAATGCAACCTGTAAAAAATGGAAAAAGAGGGAAAAACTCATAGGAAAAACCCTCCTCCATTAAGAGATAAGTATAAACATGCTAAAAAAAATGAGGAAAGGAAGGCCTCAATACAAACCCCCAAGGACAACTTACATAACCCCAAGCATAAACCACAGCTAAAGATATCATGGTGATGCACAAGGTTTGGTGAAGATGTCAGCAAACTATGCATCAGTGGGAATGTACTCCAAAGAGAGAACACCATCCTAGATCAGTTGACTAATGAAGTGTATATGTAGCTCAATGTGTTTAGTGGGTTGATACTCCACCAAGTAGTGGGAAATATGAATAACACTTTGATTATCGCACCGCAAAATAGTGGGACAATAAGGATGAAAATCAAACTCAGTCATCAACTACCAAAGCCACAAAATCTCCTGACTAGCAAGCATTGTTACTCTATACTCAGCCTTTGTGGATGAAAGTGTGTGAGCATGCTACTTCTTGCATGACCAAGTGATAGAACCAGAGCCAAGACAAAAAAGAAGAAGCCAAAAGTAGACTTTCGATCATCGACATCACTGACCCAATTTGAGTCAGTGTATCCAACAATATGAGGAGTCCCTGATGTGTAATGAATGTCATACATAAGTGTACCCTAAAATTATCTCAAAATATGGTTGGCATCTTGCCAATAACTCTCATGAGGCTCATGGGAAAATTGAGAGACAAGGTCAACTACAAAGGAGAGATCAAGAGGAGTGTAAGTGAGGTACAACAAGCTGCCAACCAACTATTGGTATGAAGTGGGATCCACTAAAGGCAAACAACAAGAGGTAGACAAGGTGACACCCAATTGAAAAGGTGTAGGAACATGCTTGCAATCAAGCATGTGAAAGCATCGAAGCATGTCAAGAACATACTTCTATTGATAAACAAAGATCCTAGTAGAGGACTGAATAATCTATAGACCAAGAAAATAGTGTAATAGGCCAAGATTAGTCATCTCAAATTTTTTCATCAATGCACACTTAACATCCTAAAGCATAGAAGATGAGCTACTAGTGAGGATAAGATCATTAACATATAGTACAAGGATCAAAACTTTAGCCTCAAGATGTTGAATGTACACTGTATGATTGGAATGGTAGTGGGTGAAGCCTGTAGAAAGCAAAAAGGAGTCCATCTTCTCATACCAAGCCCGAGGGGCTTGTTTGAGACCATACAATGAGCATCAAAGTTAGTAAATTAAGGAGGAATCCTGCATAAATCCTAAGGCTACTCCATGTAAATTTCCTTAGTGAGATCACCTTGCAAGAATGCACTCTTCACATCCATCTAAAAAATGGGCCATCCCTATGAAGTTGTGAGGGATAAGACAAGGCGAATATAGTTCATCTTGGTGATGTAGACACCTAAAAACCTTTAGAAAATAAAGTATTTTTATTTTTTGAAAAATTCTTGATGACATCATCATTTATTAATTAATTATTTATTTAATTAATTAATTATTTATTTATTTAATTAATTAATTATTTATTTATTTAATTAATTAATTAATTTTTATGCCATTAAATCCCTTTATCTTAATTAAAAATATTTAATTAAGGAATCCCTCCCAAAAATGTTTAAATCTTATTTAAACATTATTTCCTTATTTATTAATTATTTTAATTAATAAATTGACCAAAAAACCCAAAATAAATAAAAAATTTATTTTTTTGCCCAAAACTTGACCAATTTCCTTAAGACCACTAATCTCTTCCAAAATTTTCTAATCCTTCTTTAATTTTGATTAAAGGCTAATCCCATCATTTCCTACCCCTAATCCCAACTCAAAATATTTAATTAAGATTAAATATTAATCCTCATGTTTATTAAAAAAGTTTTAATAAATATCTCCTCAACCCAAACCCTTGAAATAAATAAAACTTTATTTATTTCCTAAAAATCTAATTTATCCTCATCCTAAGAAGTTCTAGACTCTTCTAGAAAGTCTTCATCCTCATCCTAGGAAGTTCTAGACTATTCTAGAAAGTCTTTATCCTCATCCAAAGTCTAGACTCTTTTAGAAGATGTCTTTAAACATAATCCTAATCCCCTTCTAACCTTGTCACATTCCCTAAACATGGGTTAAGACTTACTAACCCAAGCCAAAGTTAACAAATATCTCCTCCTTCACCCACCCTCATTAAATGCCATCCACTTGCCCATTCCTAAGCTGATCCTAAACAATCCTAATCCATCCTCTAATCATTTTCAAAATCCTAAGCAAGCTTAAAACCCTCCTAATCAAGCCCAACTCAAAATTCCTCTCATCTCCTTCAAAATATCCCAATCATAAAACTTTATGAAGCCCACTAGGCCATAAATGACTCTTCCAAGCCCTTTTATTGCTCTTACAAGCCATTATGAGGGTCTTTATGAAGATTTTATCCCTTGAGCCTCCTTTGTTGACTCATCCTTCCCCTTTCCTCCATCCTCTCACCCTGTGACATGTGTCACTCCCTGATTGGTTGTAAGGAAGCACAATCCATGTGCTCTCCTCTCATGCAATCTGGGCCCTCCATGAGCTTTTCCCCATCCTTGCATCTTAGCCCTCAAACTCTCAAGTATCTTGCCTATAAATTGGATCCTTCCCCTTTGCAAAACAACACAATCCATGAAGTAAAGTCATAATGCCATTTTCAGAAGCCATTTTACATCAAAACCATACACTCACACCCAAATTCCAACTCCATTTGAAGCCCTTTTTGAATCATAAAGCTTGAGCATACATCCTATCTATTTAGACAAAGCTACTCAACAAGAGAGCTTCTCATTGAGAGAGCCCATTAATGGCTCATATTCTCAATTGAGAGCTCATCTTAGTCTATCTTGAAGTTTATTATTTTTGTTTAGTTTGTAGAAGCTTTATTTAAATTTGGTTTCTATTAGCATACTAACATTGCTCATATACAGGTGACAGGGGCAAATGTCTTAGTGTAGTCAATACCCTCAACATGTGTAAAACCATTTGCAACAAGATGAGCCTTGTACTTATCAACTGAACCATCAATAGCAAACTTAGTACGATATAACCATTTGCAGCATACTAACTTTCTTCCCTTAGGAAGAGTACAATGATCCCAAGTATGATTCTTCATCAAAGAAGAATAATCCTCCTCCATGGCATGGTCCTACTTAGAATGTCTTGTCATTGCAGCAAATTCCTAAGGATCATCACAAATAGCATGAATGAGAAGACTAGAACCCAAAGTATGAGATCAGGTGTGATAGGAAGTGGAAGGGTCACCAGCTAGAGATATACAATCTCAATTGTAGCTCGAGCCCATTTTGGCATTGATGGAGGATCCTGTGGTGGAGGTAAACAAGGATCACCAAGATAATCATCATTATCATCTAGAAAAGAGATAGAAAAGATGAGCGAGTAGTGGTAAGTGAAGTAGGCTCTAGAGGCAAGGTATCTACTGTAGGTAGACTCTCATCAAACTAGAAATCCTATCAAAATAGGACCTCTCTAGAATCAGGATCAAATAACCTGTAAACCTTAACATCCTCATAGTAGCCAACAAAAATTAGGTGTTGGCTCTTTTTCTCCATTGCTCTCCCCTGAGCATTAGGTACAAATGCCCATGTTGCACTACCAAAAACTCAGAATGAAGATACATCAGGCTTGACATGAGACCAAGCCTCCTTAGGAGTCATATGTCAAACTGCCTTGTGAGGCATCTAATTCTGAATATAGTTGGCACAATTGACTTTTTTTGCCCAAAAAGATGAATCCATGGATTTGGACTAAATCATACAATTATCCATCTTTTGAAGTGTTCTATTCTTTCTCTCTGCCACACCATTTTGTTGAGGGGTATAGGGCACTAAAAATTGATGTTGAAGAACATGTTTAGAGCAAAAATACTTGAAAGCTTGGCTCACATAACCCCCCCATTATCTATGCATATCTGCTGAATAGAAAGACCATGTTGCTTCTCCACAAATATCTTGAAGACTCAAAATGAATCAAAGACATCTAACTTGTACTTCAAAAAGTACACCCATATGTATCTGGAGTAGTCATCAATGAAAGTAAAAACATATTTAGCAATAAAAAAAGAAGTGGGAAATGACATGAGTTCACTATGAATCAACTCTAAGGGTGCAAAAGTACGAGTAGCTCATCCATGTGGAAAAGGATCCCTATGTTGTTTTCCAAGTGCACAACCCTGACAAACACCATCTATATAGGAAATCTAGGGAAGCCTAAGAACAAGTGCCTATGTGCTCATCTATTGAAGATATCTGTAATTGACATGGCCAAAATGCTCATGCCAAAGTCTACTTACTGAATCTACATGTGCTACAAGATAGGAATCTATGTCATCAAAAGGCCCAAATCCATCAAATCTGTGGTGAGATGTAGAGTCAACACTCGTAGTAGCCACAATCAACTCAAAATCATGTAAGTCCCAAATAACCACATCATGCAGTGAGAACTCAACTGTCTCACTAGAGCCAGAGTGGAAAATCTAATAAATAGACAACAGGTTTGTCAAGATGTTAGGGACAAAAAGAACATCCTAAAGAGAACCCCCAACTAATGCAATAGAACCAGAACCCAAGATGGAAAGATGTGATGAGTTCCCAACAACAATCTGTGAAGTAGCATAAGGAGCAAGTGAGCTGAACAACTTTGGAGTGTTTGTCATATGGTGAGAGGTGCCAAAATCAAGAATCTTGATAGACACAAAAGTCATATCTCTAGTAGTAAGAGTGTGACCTTTCCCTATAGGGGGATAAAGGTTTTGGAGTTAAAATGTGATGCTTCTGCATGGCTTCCTCTAAAGCCTCCAAACATTTCCAACACCTATAAATGGGATGTCCACCCTTTCCACAAAAATTGTAGGTCTCAAATGATTTCTTCTTAGTCTTGGAGGTAGATTCAATAGACTTCAAAGAAGATTTACCCTTAAAGGGTTAGCTAGACATTTAGAATTAGTTTTTGGTGTATCTTTCTTTGGTTTTGCATTCTATTTTGATTTCCCTTTAGAAGACTGAGCAACTAATGCTTGGTTGGAAGAGCTAGAAGCATCCACCTATTGGATCTTGGCCTATTTCCATGTCAATCGATGACAAAATGTCTCAAAAGAAGGCATCTAATGTCTAGTACCTAAGGCATCCATAGTGGAGTAGAAATTGGAAGAAAAGATCTCATACTATCCTTGAAACTTTGATAGTATCAAAAAAATACACTCATCATTTGTTTTGCTTTTCCCACATCCCTACAAAACTATACACAGAGATTTGAACTTCATTAAGAGGTCCTTAATGGAGGGGAAGTTGGTAGGTGTCAAAGAAGTCAACTCTGCATCAAGTTGTAGTTCCCAAAACTCATTCACTATGCCAAACAAGTTGTAGAACTTGGTCCAAATAGCCTGAGGAGTGGTCAAACCATTGAGGTGAAATAGTAGACTATTAGACATGTTTAGTGCAATTAATCCCATGGCTTCATCCATTTTTTTTCTATGCTAAAGAACCTCAAAAGGGCATTGCAAGATAGGTTGGTTCTCATCCAACCATGAACATAAGCCATGTGACATAAGAAGTTGAGTCATATGTGTTTTCCAAGTGTGATAGTTGTGTGGCATTAGCCAGGCCATAGAAGGGTCTAACATTGAGAGAAGAAGACAAAAGTAGAAGGGTCAATTCTAAAGTAAATTATAGAAAAGAAAATTCTCCCACCACAATTTATAAATATATCCCTCAAAAATAAAAATAAAAACAACTATTGCAAGCACAAAATTTGAGAAAAAGACCTAGATGCTAGATGTAGAGAGGGAGGAAACTAAAGCCTCTACTTCAAAGCCAAAAATGGGAGCTCAAATGGCCTCAAAATATAATTAAACTTACATCATCATCTCCATCTCAGAACCATCTTTCAGCACTTCTTTTAGATAAAAAAAAGACCTTTGTATGCTTAAGTTATGGCTAAAAAATAAACTACTACTCCAAAATCAAGCTCATTGGAAAAATACAATCATAGGAAAATTTGATGGTCATACAGTTGTCAAATGTCTATCGCTAAAAAAAGATGTTAGCCGATGGAAAAGTGATGTCAAAAAATATAAAAGTGACAACATCTACCGTAAGAGTGATGTCAGCAGCCAAAAAATGATGTCAGCAAGAGCAAAAAATGGTAAAACTAGAGTGGGGTTGACATCCACAAATCTTCAGTACTGTAGTTGTAAAGTGTATCTAATGAAGTTTACAATAAGTTTGATCATAAACTATGATCTACCCTATTAAAGGCTTACAAAGACTATTAAATCTTACCCTGTTAAAGGATTTTAGCACCCTTTTAGAAGTGTGCCTAGTTAGAGGACTTCAAATTACAATAAAGTAAGCACCCTGATGAAGGATTTAAAAAATCTTGCTAGGACTACTTAGTTAAGATATTTTCACAAATTCACTTGTTAGAATATTTCAGCCTTGATCCTTTAGTTAGCACCTCCTCTTTCTTGATGTATACTTGATTCTCCTAATCAGATGTATCACTTCTATCCTCTCTCAGCTTTCCTCTATTCTCTCTAATTGATTCTACAATCTATAACATGATCAAAACCTCCTTACTCACTATTAATTCTCTCTATGTACTTAGAATTCACCCTTATCTTCTCATCTACACATTTTGATGATACAAACTCTTTAGGTTTTTCCCTTCTTAAGAAGACTTAGGTGATCTAGGGTTAGGTAGGAATCATGATTGTGATTCACCCATTTTTCCACTTACAACATCCCTCATTCTGATTGGTTACATGTACTATATAGGGATTCTCAATATACCTTTGTATATATCTTATAGAATCATAAAATAATCCTTAAGTCAGCCCAAAAATGGTTTACATAGAAGTTTGTGCCATTACAAACAACTATGTCCAAAACTATTTACTCAACACTTGAAAGCTATGATGCTCGTCATTCATTACATCTTTAATATTGTAACTCATCATTTGAATGACTCAGCATCTAGTATTTTACTAAGAATATATGTCTTTCTCAACAATTGAGTGACTCAACACATACCATCTACTCAATACATATTGGTGCTCAACACTAATTGTGGATATTGCTTGACATAAACTACTTATCAGTACATGCAAATTTCTATTAAGTAATGACTTAAATGTTTTTTCAATGCATTGTTAAAACCAAAATGAGATCAAAAATCTCCCGCTTTGACATGAGTGGCAAAAATACTTTGTCAAAATCAAAATGAGATCAACAATATCCCCCTTTATTAGATAATCTATATCTCATACAAAACTTCAAAAAAATTGCACAACTGATGACTTAACTATCTTACCTCTTCAAAAATTTATAACTCCACCTAAGTTGAGTGTTCCTTGTTGTATCTAAATTCTGTGTAACTCCTAAATGATTCAATATATTGTGCTACCATTTTCCCCTATTTCTATCTCAAAATTGTGTTCCCCTTATCATCTTCATTACCCTTTTCTTTCTCATTCCCCCTTTTTTGACACTTATGTCATTTTGGTGGTACACTTATAGTGTGTTTTTCCATTAATTTTTTGTGGACCTCCATGTTGATCTTCAATGTTGCATCCCACTTATTACATGCTACCTCTAGAGACTAATACTGGATGTCTAGCTCGATAGCAAGGATAACTAGGCCTTCATGAGTAAAAAGATGAGAACATTTCTTCATCATTGTGCCAATAAAGGCTAGTTCCTTGTATAACACTTCCATGTGTGGGGTCAACATGGATTTGATATCGATCAAGGTATCATTAATGTTGGCATCTTGTGCTTTTAGTACTACTAGCTAACCTTGAGTAGAGAGTAATCTCTAAAAATGAGTTTGGATTTGACCTAGAGATAGGTATAAGATATCACCTATAGTCTTTAGATCTCCCTATAGCTAGTCAATAGCCCTCTGTGCTTCTTATGTGAATAAATTCACATCACAAATATTTTTATATAGAGAAAAGGTATTATCTAATACCTTTTTCACATCTTCCATCTTGGTTGCAAACTCAACCTTAGTTTAATAGCACTAGATATCTATTCAAGAACTTTTGTTTGAAACTTCTTTTCTAACCACTCTAACAATTTTGTATTTGAGTCCAGGTCGTCATCAATTATCTTGTCAAAAATAGTTACAAGTTGCTTAAGAATAGGTTTACCTTAATTTTTAGTTGGGAGACTAAATGCATCAAGAAATATATCTTTGATGTCATGAAGCACTTGCTTCTACTTATGCTTCCTTCTCAAAAAATCTTGGTGTTTCTTCCTATGTAGAGCTTCCTGCAAAATGCTCATCTACTCAATGGTGATTTTTGTAAGATCAAACTTGGAAGTTTAATTGCCTCATCAAGATTCACATCTCCATAAGATATGTCTTTTGATTTTCTTGATGTCTTTGCACTTGGCCTGGATATCTAAAATGGTGTGGCTTGAGTGCTCAGTCTCTGAAGAACTTGACTAGTGATAGGAGTCACATAAAGTGTTAAGGTAGCTAGAATCTAGATAGCAATTTTTTCCTCTATAGTAGTTGTCACCTTCAATTCTTTAGGCATGTCAATCTAACTATCCTCTTTCTTCCTGATCTAAATTGGTTTTTATTCCATCTTCCTCAACTATAATTAAGGCTTGCTTGTGAGAAATGAATGGCACAAGAGGTAATGTAACTAGTGTTGTAACAACAACTTTCTATCTAGTATTTTCACTTTGTGTTTCTGTAGCTTTTACCTCTAGAGGCTCATTTGATGTGTCTATTTGCTTCTCCCCTTCTATTTCCATATCTACCTTTTTAATTTCATGAGTTCTCACCAATATAGGATTTGAACATAAATTAGCTGCCATGGTGGAACTCTTCAATATCTTCTTCAAATATTCATATGTCAAGAGATTGATGTTCTAAGTGGAATTTTTAAAAACATTCTTGGTTTTCATTAAGTCTAATCGACTTACTTGGTCTTTGTGTGGAGGAATGGTACTCAGAACTTGTACCTCAAGTATACTTTTATCATCTTTCTACTCCTCAATTGTGGCCTCTTCTCCTATTGTTTCTTTAGTTCCTTCCACATGACCATTCTTCACTGACTCATCTTTTGCAATCATAGTTGTCTGTTATTTATCTTTCGTAGGATTTTGCAATGCTTGCTCACTTTTCTTTGTTATAGTAGGAGTGGGTAACTTGTAAATAGTTCTCCATATTTCTTTAATCTTAGTTACCACATCCTCTATATTCTTCTTCAAGATACTAGATGCTCTATATTCTAGAGTAAATTTACCTTTGTGCAACTCCATATTCTCATCTATCATTATCTTTGGCAATTTAGGTATGACTTGGACTAAAGTGATTTCCCTTATATGTCTTTCTATCTATAGACTATATTGTCATTTCTTCTCAACTCAGTCATAAAGACTCTTAGGTAATAAATTGGAAATATCTATATCATTTGATTTGAATGTAGTAATCATCACATATATGGCTTCTTCAATATTATTTTGCTTAGATTTTCCTATCTTATCAAAATCTATTTGTGCAAAACCAAATAAATTTGCATTTGATTTAGTATTGACACAAAAATTATCTAAATCAAAGGAGAGATTGTGGCTTACCACCTTGAATATACTCATGTCATCTAAATTTTTCTTCTCCTCATTTGACTCAGCTGGAGCTACATATTTTCTCCTTTCATATGTTTTCTTCACTAGTTGGCTTAGCTTTGTTGAAGAAATAATCCTTTTACCTTTAGATTTCTTAGTAACCTTGACTTTCTTAGTGGCATCCCTAGTGCTAGCCTTGGTAAGAGGAGCTTCTGGATTTTTTTGTGACAATTTCACAACCTTTTTCTTGGGTTTCTCCAATATAGGCTCCTTAGCCTTTCTTTTTGTTTCATCAAGCCTAGGTTCTTCTTCAACTTCTTCTCACTCAATAGATTCTTCATAAACTCCCTCATTTTCTCCTTTTCCTTGAGTAATTTTCAAAGGGGCTTGGACTTGTTCTTTATATTCTTCATGTTCTTCTTCTTCTACATCTCCCCCTTCACCAAATGTTTCCTTTAGCTTCTTCACAAGTTTATTCTTCTCTCTTACACAAAAATTGTCTTCAAATCAATTATAATTGTGGACTTTGCTTCCTCATAGTTTCAAAATGAGGTGGCACTTTTATCTATTTATTTTTCCAATAGATTTGTAATAGCTACTGATGCCTCATCAATATTTATCTCATATGGCAAGGGCTTAAGCCATTTGAACTTGGGTAGGACTGCCTACACATATGTATAATCAACATCAACTAGAAAGAAAACATCATCATATATTTTCTCAACTACTGACACCAAAATCTTTAATCTCTACTTCATAGACTTCTTAAAGTATTCAAAATTGCTTTTCATCACTAACTCAAAATTTTCTCCAAGTTTCTCTATGAATTCTCCAATCTAAATTGCAATAGACCTATTGGTCTATCAAGAAACTTTACCAAATGAAGGAAATGTGTTCTAAAAATTAAATAATTTATAAACTAATAAAGAGCTAAATTTTCAAGATGCACTCTTGGTTTTCCTTATGGATTACAAGTATTTAGATAGTTTTAAAGTTGCAACTTGGCAAGGTCATAATTGTGGTCTCTTTACTATTTTGTATCCCAAATCTTCTTCCATGTAGGATGCACTAATCAGTCTACTAGATTGAAAGAACTTATGAGCTATCACTCTCACAACAAAATAAATTAGGCATTATGAGATAGAGTCTATAGGCATTCCCTTGTTATTCCATATTGCACCTGTGTTCTTCTCAATTATCTCTTTTGAGTCACTTTGCATGCTCTTGGGTCAGTCAAGGGTAGGATACCCTAATACTCAACTAAAAATCCTTTTTATGATCCTAATGGGTCCATCTTCTAACCAAATAAATTTTTCATGTATTCTACTGAGCATAATATTGATCCATTCAATCTTGAATACATTAGGTAAATATACGACACATATGAACCCTTTCCTTTCTACAATTTTATTCTCTTCCCTTTAAACTCCATTATCACAAAGTTGATTGTACAATTCCATTATTTCTATGTCACCTATGCTTCCAAATTTGCATGTATGGTATCATCAATAATGTACTAGACAAGTCTCCTTTGTATGTAATTTTAGGTATTTCTTGGAAAGGTGGCTATCTAATATCATTAATAATAAATTACACATTCAACACTTCCTTTCCTCTTCTCTACAATTTATAGAAGAGCCTTCTTCCATAATTGATACCTAGGGTTTACAAAATCTTAAATAGAAAAACTCAGCAACAATAAAATACCTTTTCAATTTGATGAATATGTCGAGTTGCAGTTTAATTCAGTTCACAAATACAAGAATCTCCTATTGCAATTCTCCTTTGTCCTCTTCATGCTTTCTTCAATATTGAATGAATACAAATGAGTCAACAAATGACTATATAACCCTTAAAATTTTCACAATAAATGCTTAATGCTTACATAGTTGTAAGCTCAGTCAATATAGGGTTTCTAACTCACTCAACTTACACATGACTTCCACTTCGATCAGTTCACATAGCATGCTTGGTCAATACTATCATGTCTTCATAGTTTGACATCAACTAAAATTCTATTCACACTCAACAATAACTATGAAATCTTTCATGTTCAGAAACAACATAAAAACTAGTAAAACCAAAGATTTCTTCCAAGTTCTAACTATTCCATTGCATCTTAATTCATGCATATATAATATTTTTAGTACTTATATTCTTAGAACTGATGTAAAGTATATCATTTAGATACCAGTCCCATACAAACTTTTTGATTGCCTAGTTGAGGGTGATGTGATCACCTAGTCCATTGGATTAAGTGACCTCATCTGAACTTGATGTGCCACAATCTTCCTTTTTTTTCCATGTCTTGTTCATCTACACTTTGACTTTCTCACCATCAACATTCTCTTTTCCTTTATTGAATTCACTACTTGGTGCTTTTAACCTTGCTGGATAGTTTTTGCTAATATAACTAGTCTTCGAACAATTAAAGCATGTATTTTGACTCAACCATCTATTGTAATCACTTCTAAAATGTGTTCTAATGCAATTCTTAGTAACATTTCCATATTCTTGATAATAGTGAAAATTGTACCTTATGTTGTAATTCAAATTATAGGATTTTTTATTGTGTTGTACCTTTGTCTACTTCTTATATGTCCACTTGGAATTAAATATAAATTCATATACTTTATTTCCATACTTCTAATAATTGTGGTAGTGTCCTTAAAATCTTTATGTTCTTAAAGTTTTGGTTCTGCATTCATGTGCCTGATGTCCTTGCTTGTTACACTTATAATAGTAACCCATGAATTTATGCTTAGGGTTCTAATTTTCATTGGTTCTCCTACAAACATTGGTTGTATGACCTAACTTTCCACAATTATGAAAAGTGGGCTTATAGTTATTACCTATTTTGTTTCTTCATTCACCACCTTTAGATGATTCTCCTTCCTCAGTACTGGTGTAACCCAATCTAGTAATATCATTGTTAGATCTAGGAGATCTCATTAATTTTTCAAAACATTTGATGGCTTCACTAGGTTTGTTGAAACTTTTTTTAAAAAAAATTTCTCTTCTTAGTTCATTCCTTAGTTGTTCATTCTATAACTTCAAGGTTGCGATCTCAATGTCCTTTCCATTCAATTCATGATTGGAAATCATCACTTGATTCATTATTTCCAGTTACATGTTAGCAATCCCTTATACCTTTGATGTCTTTTCTTCTAGTCTATTGGTCAATGTCCTTTTGTCATCTTCAAACATGATTTTATCTTCCTCAGATTTGTTTTTTTGCTTAGTCACCTCACATAAAAATATTTATTGGACTTCTTGTTTTATCTTAAGATTTCTAACCTCTTTAGTTAGGGCACCATTATTTTACACCAGATCTGTAACTACTATATCAAACTCACTTGAGTTTCCATTCGCAAATAATTTAGTAGTGTCTTCCTCTTGGTAATGTGTGTCATTTTATTGAATATCTATCTATTTCCTTCTCTTTAATGAGTGATTCAACTCATCTCTTGCTTCATTGAGTTGATGTAGGGAAAGCTATATTTCAATCTTTTGGTTTTTAATAAATTTTCCCAACTTGTAGAATTCCATCTTTAAGATCTTTCCTCCTCAAAGTTGCAAAGCTTTCCTTTTTAGAGAAATGGGCTTGGATACCAAATGGTGGAATTAACAATAGGAAAGTAAACTATGGAGGGTGAATCAGTACTTCAAAACTTTAACCATAAAACATTCACCACACATCCATCTGATAATTTGGATGTAAATTGAAATAGCAAGCTACACATATTCATCCATAATGTGAAACACATAAAACAATAAATTTTTTACCTAGAAACCCTCCAATGAGAAGGTAAAACTAAAGTGGGGATGACAACCACAAATCTTCACTACTTTAGTTGTAAAGTATATCGAATAAAGGTTACAATAAGTTTGATCATAAACTATGATCTACCCTGTGAAAGGTCTACCTTGTTAAAGGATTTCAACACCCTGCTACAAGTGTACCTAGTTAGAGGACTTCAATTTGTAGGTAAAGTAAGCACCTTGTTAAAGGATTTACAAAATCTTGCTAGGACTACTTAGTTAAGAGATTTTCCTTGATTCACCTGTTAGAATGTTTCAGCCCTGATCCTTTAGTTAGAACCTCTCTAGTAGATATAAGATCTCCTCTTTCCTGATGTATACTTGATTCTCTTGATTAGATGTATCACTTCCTTCCTCTCTATTTTCCTTTGTTCTCTTTAACAAATTCTACAATTTATAACATTATCACAACCCCCTTAGTCACCATGAATGCTCTCTCTATACTTAGCGTTCACCATTCAATTCTCATTCACACACTCTAATGATATAAATACTTTATGGTTTTCCCTCCTTAAGAATACTTAGGTGAGCTGCGGTTAGGTAGGAATTAACAATTGTGATTCATCCATTTTGTTGCTTAGAAATCCCTCAATCTGATTGGTTGCATGCACTACATAGGGATTCTTAGTATACCTTCATATATATCTTCCAAAACCATAAAACAATCCTTAAGTCAGCACAAAAATGGTTTACATAGAAGTTTGTTCCATTACAAACAAATATGTCCAAAACTATTTGCTCAACACTTAAAAGCTCTAATGCTCAACATTCATTACATCTTCAATGTTGTAACTCGTCACCTGAATGAATTGGCATCCACTATTTTACTTGGAATATATGTCTTGCTCGACACTTGAGTGACTTAGCACGTACCATCTTCTTGGCACATACTAGTGCTCAACAGTAACTGTGTATATTGCTTGGCATAAACTACTTACTCAGTACATACAAATTTACGTTAAGTAATGACTTAAGTGTTTAGTCAATGCCTTGTCAAAACCAAAATGAGATTTAAAAAAATTACTTAAGGAAAAATTTAGATGGATTAATGATAATTGTAGTCTTTTTTTATGATATTATTTTTGGAGGCAATGATGAGGCTAGTCAAAGATTTTTTGAAAAAGTGAAGAATGAGTTTGAAATGTCTATGAAATGTGAGAAGAAATAATTTTTGTGATTGTAAATCACTTAGAATAAAGATGGGATTTCCATATCATATATAATTAAGTATCTTAAGGATTTTCAAACAAGATTTGTATTGAAGAATTGTAAGTTAGTTGGTACACCTATGGCTATAGGATGTAAATTATCAAATAATGATGAGTCTCCTAATATTTTTTTAAAAAAGGTACATATTAATGATAGGAAGATTGAAATATGAATTGTTAGATTATGGTTATGGTATGATATATCATATGATTTCACTCTATGTGCATATACTGCTTTTGATTGGTTAGGTAATGTGGATGAGAGAAACTATAGAGATGGTGGTGCATTCTTTCTAGGAGGAATATTGGTTTATTGGCTAAGCAAGAAAAAAAAAATTTCAAAATCTATAGAAAAGGTAGATTATATGGAAACTTGAAATAATTGTAATTAAATCATATGAATGAAGAAAATGCTAAAGGATATAGGTATTGATTTTTCAGAACCTATTATTATTCATTTTGATAACACAGCCATAGTAAATATGTCAAAGAATCCAATTTTACACTCTAAGACAAAACACATTGATATAAAATATCATTTTTTGAGAGAGAAGGTTGTAGAAAAGAAAATTAGATTGGAATATATTAGTACTAAAGAGTGGATACTAGATATCCTTACCAAACCATTAGCTAAGGATACATTTGAGTACCTTAGAGGTATGGTTGGGGTAATGTCCCCGCCTAATTTAGAATAGTTGATGTAAGATTCATCAGCCTAGTATAATTAGAGAACTATTGATTTTGGAATGGATGCTTGTTTCTCCTATGGGGGAGTAGTTATGTTGGATAGAGTAATACAAACACTCTTCTGTGATGTTTTGTTATAACATTGTCTATTGGAATTTGGTGGATCTAGATAATCCAATCCATGGCAAATAGTGAGATAATTATATATTTTTAAATTGGCATATTGACACACTTTCCATTGATGTCAAAGGGAGAAAATAATACATAAAAAAATCATATATTAAATAATGTAGAGTAATGAAGAGAAATATATGAAGGAGAGTAACACCTATGGGGGAGAGTATGCATAAGATATGTTGAAGATATTCATATCATTAATTTGAATTTTGAGGAGGTAGTTTAGAGATAATTTTTTTGTTTTGGGTTGATGTCTTTTCATCATATGTTGCCATCAATTCCAAAAGGGGATATTTCTAGGATTAGGGGATTGACACTTGGATAGAATGTTTATGTGTTGTATTGATGATAGGGTTGTCAATGATATCAACATATACATGTTTGTGCTTACAAAAAGCATAGATTTTGTACATCACTAAGATTGAATTAGTCAACAAAGTTAGGATATCAAAGATTAAGATTAGTGAGCTTAGATTCATATTCAAGAATGTGTTCAGATAATACATCTATGTTTGTGACATTTATATAAATATTTTCATAAGCTATAGATTATTCTATGAAGACCTATAGCACAGTAGTTTGTAATAAAATAGATTGTAGCATGTTGGCTATATGTGATGAAATATATTGAATTAAGGTGAGTGATAGTAGATCATGGTTGAAGAAATGTTTGTGATAATATGTTCATGTTAGCACATATTGAAGATAATTCTTTGGAGGTCGCTGAAGTGTTTCATATAATATGTTCACTATCAGGTTGACTCTTGTATTGGGAATTATTTTGGAAGTTGTAAAGTATACTATTGTGTGTGGAAATTTAGTGTAATATCTTCATAAAATCCCATGTAACTAATTTTACATTAGGGAAGCTCAAAAGGATAACTTAATTAGTTATTAGGAAAAGGTATAAAGAAATATGTTTTTCTCAGTTTTTAAGTGTGATATTGTATGTAATGTTATGTTTGGATGTTGGGGATGTGAATTTGATCAAATTAGAGAAGATGGTTATGTTGACGTTGGTTTGAGAACTTCAAAGGAACCATATTGAAACTTGAGTTTCATATTTGGTTATTTCACTACTTGGATTTTTTATCCTAAAGATCTATTTGTACAAATAGTGGAAGAAGAAATTTGTACAATGTGTTTAGTTATCTTCTGATAGGGATCTAAGGTCTCCTAATAGGGACCCATGTATTGATTGTACTAAAAATTGGCTCCTAATGAATTCATATTCTTTTATAAGGAAATTTTATGTTATTACATGATATTGTGGGTTCCATCCCTACTAGGGTTTTCCCTCTGATCAAGGATTTCCCTAGTTAATAAGTCATTGTGAATGTTGTATCTCTTGGCATTGATCATTATTTTGGTTATTGGATTTGGATTTGATTAGTTGTATTTATGTTATATTTTTTGTATGACTAATTCACCCACCCCACTCTCCTCCTGTTAGTTGTATTAGTGGACTTCACTTTGTAACAAATATTTTCAAGTTTTTTGACCCAAATTAGATAGAGTTATTTAGAAGTAGAAATAAATATTGCATCAAATGTTGGATCAAACAAAAAATGTATATGTTTCCCTCATTGATAATTAATTTTAGATGGTTTTTCCTCAATTGAAGTATAGGATCATTCAAGGGCTTTGAGAGGTTTATCATTCTTCTCTTAGGTGGAAAATTATTTCTAAAGTGTTGGACAATGGATAGAACAAAGAAAATTTATGGGGTCATTAAAGGAAACCTAAAAATTAGTAGAGATGGTTTCATTATCATGTATTCAATGGAAAAAACATTATTATTTTGAGAAAAAGGTTTGAAGACTATAACTAATCATGAGGCTAAACTTCAATTGTCTCATTGTTCAGGGAAACATGCACTATGGGATGATACTGTGAAGATTCTCTTGGGAGGTAATTCATTGTTAAGTGTAGAAATGATCATGAATAGAGAGGCCAATGATTGGAATTTAATGAAATCTATGAAGTTCATTTGATCAAATTTAGAGCAATTTGAGAAATTTAGAGTACCTCATGATTGAAGGAAATGAAATGTGGAAGTTGATGTGCTATCCAAATTGGGCGTTAAGCTATCAAAGTTTGAAAATGAGGGATTCATAGAAGATTTTAGGGATTGTTCAATGGGAAAATGGAAGCACTAAATTAGTTAATGTAAACTAGCAAGAATGAGTTATTAATCCACATTTAAACATTCAATATAAGGAAAATAAGGGATTCTAAGAATAATCACTTAATACAATTCTAGTTAGATCATAAAAGCCCTAGTTAGTTGGAGGGATGCTAATAGAAAGAAAAAATGACATCAAGGAAGTATGTAAGTAAGTTCTTTATTATACAGTGTTGATTGATTCAAGAGAACTATATAATGATAAGATCAAGAGTTAAGTATGATCTTGAGAGAATGTAAATAACAAATCTAAATTAATAAATTAAAAAGAAGGATGGAAGCCCTTCCTCAATAGTATAAAAGGTAGATTTGACCAAATATGAGATCCATGACGTGAACTATATGTATGAATTTGAAACTATGATAAAGAAGTTGAGGAACACAAACTAAATAACATTTTCTCCTTGTAATATATCACTTTAAGTTGACCTATATGCCATAAAACTAGGTATTGGTCATTTCTAGGGGAAGCATCACTTTTGGTCGATGTATACCAAGGTCTAAAACTTTCATGAATTTTGCAACTTTTGCAAAAATGGTTCTAAAAATGCCTACAAATCCCAATTTTGAAAGCATGCAAATCTAAAAATTCATGTATGTGTGTGTTGGTGACTATATAGAGGTTTGTCTTAGATAACTACCCATTTTGGTAATTCTAACCTCCAAAAATTATAAAAAATTATGTGTGTAGTACTCATGAATCCTAGAGTATAGATCTAGAATATAAGATCTGTGTAAAAATGACATGGATCTAACTTTACAAGTGAAACACTAACATGAAAATGTGCTTGTTCATTAGTAGATATGAAGGAATAAAGAATCAAATCTAAAAATGGCATAGAAAACACACCAAGCCTGGAAGGCTAAAATAATCTAACCATCCTCATAATCTCTTTGCAACTTCATAGTGTTATAATACTTGCAAAAACATTTCTTTGGTAATTAATGGATGAATCCAATCCCTTTGATTTTACCTTGCAACTATTGTCAATTAGGATTTCACCTATAGTGATATGCGCAATCTATCTATTCTACTAAAACATGGAAACAATATCAAATGGTGGGTTATCCTAAAATAAAAGAAGAATCTCTAGATTTCTCTATTTCCCAAATAGTGATCACCTAAAACTAGCTTGTATGCGAGAAAATGGATAAGAAAATGGATGGTAAGATGAATACTAAATCCTAAATGAGGTGATACACCAATGGTTTTTATGTAATTTCAATTATATTAAAAATAATTACCCAAGATAATAATGCTTCACAATACCCAGACAAGAACACAAGTACAAAAAAGATTCTATGCAAGGAACCAAAATGTTTTGCTTTGAAAGAAAAACCTAGGCTTTACCATTTTTTTGTAAAAAGAATAAGGACACAAAAAGACACCTGCAATTGCAAGTATTGAGATTTGAACATACATAAAAGGAAGGAACCCAAAATATTGCAACAAGAAGCAATGAGAAGGAAGCATTGAAATTGAATAATCAATGTTGAAAAACCTCTGCTACAAAGTGCTCCCATAAATTAACTCACAAATTTGCAACATTCAAAAGATATGAACAAAAATGAAGATTTTCCCAAATGAGGTGAAAAAATAATATAGAATCCTCAACCCCTAATTCAAATATCAGAAATATGCATTGAAAATGTCTTAGAACTCCTTCAAAGTGTGAAGAAACCTATCAAATATTCCCTTAGGTACCTTTCCAACTAATAACTAATTGAAGTGAGCCTTTATCAACTCAAAAATCCATGCAAAACCCTAACTTCAATCCATGAATCAAGATAAAAATATTATTCATCAAATTTTTCATGTCCATGAAAAATATGCATGAAATAATATCCTCAAGTGACGTAAAATTGAAATTGGCCTCAAGTACCTCATAAATTACTAAAATATAGACTCAAATAATTCCCTAAGTGCATGAAAAAAAGATCCCCCCTTTGATTGAAATATAACAATCAGTCACAAACAAACTATCTACAACCTCAAAAATGGAACTCTAAGAAAATTCAAAGAGCTTCAAGTCCTACTCTAGAAATATTAAAACTCTTTGTATCTTAATTCTAACATGAAAAGTATGTTAGCATGAATACTGATGATATTTATTTGGGGATGTATCCTAAGTATTGGAGAGTATTGACATGTTGCATTCATGACTATTTTTTTTGTTGATGTCAACATAGCAGTAAGTCTATGAAGACTGATAGAGTAGCAGACATGGATCTTAGTTGTATGGACAATGTTTTGATTGGTTGGTGATGTATGTTCCTGGGCATGCTCTATATTGTGTCTTGATATTAAGGTTCAATGTAGAATATCTAAGTTGAATGTATACGTAAGATATGTCTAAATTATAGAGATAGGGTACCTAAGAGCAGTTTCTAATGTTTGTATTATATCTTCTAACATAGATATAATCTAGAGATGCATGATCAACTAGTGACATAAGATAGTATAATGATGATGTTAGAGAATGTGCATGCCATAGCATTGCATGTGTGAGAAGTTGTATAGACTATGAGTTGATAGTGATATTATAATTATGAATTAATTAATTATCTTATAATAATTAATTGGGAAAGCCTCAAGGTTGACTTAAGGAATTATTTTGAAGATATAATATAAAGAAAAGACATTTTCCTTGTTTGTAATAAGGAAGAAATCATTGTATTGAATGTGAAGTGCGAAAAGGAGTAGAGTGTTTGTCGAATACGAGCAAGTAATCCAATGGATTGTTGGATGTGAGATTTGTGATCTAGTTACAAGATCAAAAGGAGAAAAGGTCTAGTTGATAGGAAAAAGAATAAGGAAGGAAGTACAATTCATTTCTATTATTCTGCAAGGAATAATACATATATTATTTGGATAGTGGGTTCATTGGTCTTTCCCTTGAAATTGTTTGGACATTGGGTCCATCTTTCTTCTACAACTTCTAATAGGGTTGGATTCTCCTAATAGGGATTCAAGGTCTCCTAATAGGGACTAATATGTACTATATGTTGTTATAGACTCCTAATAGGGTCCATCCTCTAATAAGGAATATTTATATTAGTACATCATCTTGTGGGTACCATCCCCATTGGGGTTTCCCCTTTGATCAAGGGTTTCACAAGTTAATATATCTGGTGTTATTGTACATTAGTATCTTATTATGGTTTTTGATTATATTACTCATATGGTTAAAGGTTAGTAAGGTTGATAATAATGATATTAGTTGGATAACTAATTGTTAGGATAAACCACAGACAGAAATAAAAACTACATGCAAATTTAACCAATAACAGAAAATAATAGAACACACCGAAATGAACACAAGGCACCAAGATTTAATGTGGTTCACCCAATCCCTAGGCTACGTCCACCAAACAGCAAGTCCGATCTTATTACAATCCAGTGATTACAACCTGATTACAATCTGTAATCCCTTACAGCTCAATACCACTGCAAGAACCAATTTCGTATCACCACATATGAAAAATACCCAACCCTAAGCCCTTTTTATACAAGTATTAAACCGCTTTAGGGTTATAACATGTCGGCCATATGTCGGCCATAATATGTTGGCTACCATGTTGGCTACCATGTTGGCTACTGCCAAAAAAAAAAAAATTTATTTATGAAGTATGTACAGTACTTTCCTGATCAGTCACCACAATCTAACAATCTCCCACTTGGGGACTGATCAGGCTCCACACTAAACAACAATATCCCACTTGGAGACTGATCCTGTAGCAATACAACTACCGCATGGGGCTCCCACTGGATCAAACCACCCTGGACTCTACTATTCTTTTATTCACATTTAGTCTAAAAGACCAACTGAAGCTGAAGAGGAGTTCAGCTTCTCCCTTGTTACAACCTTTGTCAACATATCTGCTGGATTTTCATTGGTATGTATCTTCTCTAGCTTTAACTGTCCATCCTCCAAAACTGATCGAATGAAATGGTACCGCAACTGTATGTGTTTGGTCTTAGAATGCAGAGCTGAATTCTTAGCAAGATGAATGGCACTCTGACTATCTATGAACAAATAATTATCCTTCTGAGGATGTCCCAATTCTTCCAAGAAGAACTGAAGCCATATCATCTCTTTGGCTACCTCTGTAGCAGCAACATACTCTACCTCTGTAGTGGAGAGAGCATTAATCTTCTGTAGCCTAGAAACCCAGCTCACGGCCACCCCACCAATAGTAAAGACATAACCTGTAGTACTTCGCCTGGTATCAATATCCTCAGCCAAATCTGAGTCAACATAGCCCTGTAAATCAGTAGTAGAGCCCCCAAAGTGTAAACACTTATTGGATGTTCCTCTCAAATATCTGAGAATCCACTTGACAGCATTCCAATGCTCAAAACCTGGATGACTCATATACCTGCTAACGACTCCCACTGCATGTGCAATATCTGGCCTAGTGCATACCATAGCATACATCAAACTTCCTATAGCTGAAGCATAGGGTACCTTGGACATCTTATCCTCCTCTTCCTGTGTCTTGGGATACATCTCCTTAGTCAATTTCAAATGACCAGGTAAAGGTGTGCTGACAGCTTTAGCATTCTCCATAGAGAAACATTGCAGCACCTTCTCAACATAATCAGCTTGAGATAGCGTCAATGTTCTATTCTTCCTATCTCTGCAAATCTTCATACCAAGGATTTGTTTTGCTGCCCCCAAATCCTTCATAGCAAATGCATGTGCTAATTGGCGTTTTAGCCCCTTAATATGATCCATGTTAGACCCAGCTACAAGCATATCATCAACATATAAACATAGAATAATGTAGCTATCATCATCCAACCTCTTAAAATAAAAACAGTAATCTGAATGACACCTATTATATCCATGCTCATGCATAAAACTGTCAAATTTTAGATACCATTGCCGAGGTGCTTGCTTCAAGCCATATAAACTTTTCTTCAATTTGCACACTAAGTTCTCCTTACCTTTGACCTCAAAACCCTGTGGTTGAGCCATATATATTTCTTCATCCAAATCACCATGAAGAAAGGCTATTTTAACATCCATCTGCTCTAAATGCAAATCTTCAGTAGCCACAAGACTTAAAACAGTACGAATAGAAGTCATTTTAACAACAGGAGAAAATATCTCATCAAAATCAATTCCCTTTTTCTGTGCAAATCCTTTTACAACTAACCTGGCTTTAAATCTTTTCTTACCTCCTTCCTCTTCTTTCAACCTGTAAACCCATTTATTCTGTAAAGCCTTTTTACCTGCAGGCAACTTGCACAAATCCCATGTCTTATTTTTCAGCAAAGAGTCCATTTCATCTTTCATTGCAGACTCCCACTGAATCTTAGTATCCACTTGCACAGCTTCATCATAACTTTCAGGTTCACCAGCATCAGTAAGTAAAATAGAATACAAAGAGGGAGAAAACCTTTGTGGTGGTCTAATTGGCCTTGTTGACCGTCTAACATTCACTGGTGTGTGTGGTATTTGTTGTTGCAGTTGTTGCACATCATGAGGAATGGCTGGAACATCAGCTTTTGGAGTATCATCCAGCACTACATAATCATCTTCTTTCTTCTCATGTTGCTGCAACAGATCTTTGTACAACACTTTTTCATTGAATATGACATCTCGGCTTCTTATAATTTTATGATTTTCAAAATCCCAAAGCCTATAGCCAAATTCATTAATGCCATATCCAACAAAGACACATTTCTTTGATTTAGCTTCTAGCTTGGTTCTATTTTCAGAGTCTATATGAGAAAAAGCTTCACAACCGAAGGTCTTGAGAAAAGAATAACTCACCTTCTTACCAGTTCATGCTTCCTCTAGAATACCATAGCCCAAAGGAGTAGAGGGACCTCTATTAATCAAATATACTGCAGTATTGACAGCCTCTGCCCACATGTGTAAGAGCAACCCAGCATGCAACGTCATGCTCCTTGCGCACTCCATTATAGTCCTATTCATGCGTTCAGCCACTCCATTTTCCTGTGGAGTCCTTGGAACAATTTTTTGTCTATGAATACCATTAGTGGAGAAATACTCTTCAAATTCATGACTGTAATACTCACCACCATTATCAGATCTGAGACATTTTAATTTCTTACCAGTCTCATTTTCAACCAAGCATTTCCATTTCTTAAAAGTTTGAAATACATCAGATTTCTATCTAAGGAAATAAACCCATACTTTTCTAGTTGCGTCATCAATAAATGTAACATAATAATGAGATCCACCAAGGGAAGATACCTAAGCCGGTCCCCATACATCTGTATGCACAAGCTCTAATTTCTCCTTTTTGTTTTCCTTCCCTGTCTTTACAAAACTCACTCTCTTTTGTTTTCCATACACACAACTTTCACAGAAATCCATATTCACACATTTTAGACCTAGTAAAACTTTCCTTGAATGAAGTACTTTCATACCTTTCTCACTCATGTGCCCAAGTCTATTGTGCCATAGCGCTGTATCAGAATCTACAACAGCTATTTGTTCTCCCTACTCAACTGCAGCAATTGTTCCTGAATATTCATTTTTCTCTGAAAAAATCAAAGTAGAAATAACAATATGACCTGTACAAAGATATAAGATGCCTACTTTCACACCTTTTGCTACTACAAGGGAACCTTTTGAAACCTTCCAATTTTTATCATTAAAAGTAACTACACAACCCTCATCACCGAGTTGCCCTACTGAAATTAAATTTCTACTTAGTTTTGGAACATGTCTTACCTCATGTAGTAGCCAATGATTCCCATTCTGCAACTTAATCTTAATTTTTCCCTTTCCAACAATCTGACAGGGTTCATTATCCCCCAAATAAACAAGCCCAAAATCCCCTTGGACATAATCAATGAAATAACCTCTATGAGGTGTAGCATGAAAAGAAGCACCAGAATCTAAAACCCATGAATCATCAACACTCTCTAAAGACAGAAGCAAAGCATCCTCTTCGAATTTGTTACTTACCACATTTGCCTCTTTGTCTCCATCTAATTTATCTCCTTCATTTTTCTTTCGAGTCCAGCAATCTTTGTTTTTGTGCCCTGGTTTCCCACAGTACCAGTAATCATTTGGTCCTCTCGATTGAGACCTCCTCCCCTTTGACTTTCCTCTTGATTTCCCACAATTTCCAGAGTTACTTCCTCTTTCAGTCGTTCTGCCCCTGCTTTGTGCATTTAAAGCACTTCCTGATGTAGATCCACCTAAGGATTTTCTATGAGTTTCCTCACTTAAAATAACACCGATTACATCATCATATTTTAGGGTACTAGATCCAGGAACATAATTACTCATCGCCATTCTAGCTTTCAGGCAAAGAACACAAAATCAAGAGAGCCCTGATTTCTTCATCAAAATTGATACCCACAGAAGATAATTGACTAGTAATAGTATTAAACTCATTTAAATGATCTGCAACATATCCACCTTCTGCCATTTTCATATTAAATAAACGCTTCATGAGAAATACCTTATTGTAAGCAGAGGGCTTTTCATACAGTGTCGCTAGGGTTTTCATCAAATCTTCTGTCGTCTTTTCTTTTGTAATATTAAATGCCACCGATGGTGCCAAGCATAACCGAATGCTTCTGAGTGCCTTTCTGTCCAAAACATCCCATTCAGCCTCTGACATAGTTCCCTGATTCTTGGCTTTTCCTTCCAACGGCTTCCATAAATCCTTCTGATATAAATAGTCTTCCATTTGCATCTTTCATAATTGGAAGTTCTGCCCATTAAACCTGTCAACCCTCAACTTACCCTCATCTACCATCGCTCCCACTCAACTATGAGACTCCCACTTAACCGTGAGACTTTCCTACAGAGGATAATTGAAAGACAACCTGGCTCTGATACCACTTTTTAGGATAAACCACAGACAGAAATAAAAACTACATGCAAATTTAACCAATAACAGAAAATAATAGAACACACAGAAATGAACACAAGGCACCAAGATTTAACGTGGTTCACCCAATCCCTGGGCTACGTCCACCAAACAGCAAGTCCGATCTTATTACAATCCAGTGATTACAACCTGATTACAATCCGTAATCCCTTACAGCTCAATACCGCCACAAGAACCAATTTCGTATCACCACATATGAAAAATACCCAACCCTAAGCCCTTTTTATACAAGTATTAAACCACTTTAGGGTTATAACATGTCGGCCATATGTCGGCCATAATATGTTGGCTACCACACTATTTATGAAGTATGTACAGTACTTTCCTGATCAGTCACCACAATCTAACACTAATGCACCCCCCTCCCCTCTCAGTTATATTGGTGGACACATATTCTAACAATTAGTATCGGAGTATTAGGTCATTGAAGTGAAAGCTTAACAAATTTGGGAGATTAGTGGCTAGTCATTTTAGAAAGGATAGTCCTAAGTTTGATGGAGGAAATTTTGACACCCAGAAGATGGAGCTTCTTGGTGAGATATCAGAATTATGTACAAAAAAGAGTATTGAGTTTCAAGATCTAGAATCCTTTTGTTGCATGCAAAAGAATAGAAGCACAAGTAAAGAGAGATCCAGATCTGAAAAAGACATGAAGATGAAGGAAGGTGTTGATTTTCTTATTAAGAGAGAGCCAAAAGGTATGAATTGTTTTTGTTGGACATGTAAAGAGATTGGTCAATTTTGTCCATATTTCCTAAGAGAATAAGAAAAGGTAGAAAGAATTATGTTTCTGATGAAGGTGAAGAATTTAAAATTGGGATGGAAAGATTATTGAATGATTTTGATGATAAAGATAGTGAGCCTAAATTGTTTGAGGAAGAGAGAGCTTTTGTAACTATTGCTGATCTAAAGGCTTACCATGTGTTGGTGTTTTAACACTACAAGTTACAAAAGCCTAGTATTAGGATACAAAATGAAAAATGGATGCCTAGGGGTTAGCTATTTCCCATATTCAACATGGATTCACTCAGATTTGGACCAAGTTCAACAAAACAAATAGGGAATTTCTACTCTTTATGCTCTGTAGGGCCAAGGCAACTGCACGTAGGGATTTAGATAGCTTATTCTTTAATTCTCTTCATCAATATTTATTTACTAATATTCTTCTTCTCATATCTATCCCTTATAGCAGAAAATGGTCAATAATCTTCTTGAAATGTGGTGAACTTCTTGGTTAAGAGTAGCTGACTATAAATCAAAGGAAAGCTATGACAATTAAATGGATGACCAAAAATATAGTTCTTGATTACATAAATTAAAATTTATTTTAATTTAAATGTATATTATGCAACCCAATGAACGTATCAATTTGCATCTGAATCAATTGACTAGTTCCTTATCCATTTGTTGCACAGAGTCAAATCAGTAAATGTTGACCTATTTTAATTGACTTGACCCTAAATCCCATTCTTATGATATCCCTCTCATATGCTAAGTAACCTTATCAATTAATGGAAGCATTTACTTAATTCTTTGAATTCAAAGCAACAATAAATTAACATACAATCTATCCCAACTATATTAAATTGTATGAACTTTTTTCATTCAATCTCAAAATAATAAACACATGAAAGTGGACACAGAAAATAGATACATAGATATTTGGAATTTTCCTCTTTGTATTAATTTTCTTGAAAATAATATAATATTGATATAAAACTCAAAATACAACTCAAGATATGACAAAATCTATCATTCAATATTCATTGTATTCTTAGAGTACAAAATTTGAGACAACATAATAACTAGACTGACTGTAATTATCATAAACATTGAAAAATCTATAGGACTTGGACCTCTACTCCACATCTTAGAAATCCTTTTATAAAAAAGGATTGTAAAAATCTTTAGATGTGAGGACACTGTTGGAATTATAGATGGAGTAACTGAGAGGGAGAGTGAATCAGTTACCAAAAAGACAAATCTAGATCCCTTAGATGTCTTAAATAACTAGTTAATGTTGTCACTCGGTAAACACACAAAAATGATGTAACTCAGTAGGTTAACTTGTTATTGATCTTTAAGCTTTCATGATTATTAACATGCATGCAAAAGTAAATAACATGAAAACAAGAGACACCAGATTTAACATGGAAACCCAATATGGGAAAAACCACCAAGTAACTAGCTACCAATTTTCACTCTTCTGAAGTGAGCCATGTTAGGAGCCAACCCTATTAAAGGTTACAAAACAAACTGTTAGGTGTGACCTTGTTAGAGAATTTAATCACCTTGTTAAGAGTGGCCTTGCTAGAGGTCTTTAGAACAATTTAACTAAACTATCACCTTGTTAGAAGATTTACAAAATGGCTATTAAACCAACTTTTTAAAGAGATTTTGAAATAACTGCTAAAATGGTTAGAAAGTAACAATGAATTGATCTAAATAAGATGCAACTGAATTTGCTGAGTATAGATCTCTATTATGCATCATTAGATCCTCCTTGATTAAATATAGCTTTGCTACTCCTTAATGATCTCTGGTCATCCTTCAAAATTTTCTCTTACAATAATCAATCCTCCTTCACATTCATATCACACAAAATTCATCACACTTAGAATTCGCAACCTGACCTCTTATATATGCCATTCAAATTATCAAATCAACACATTTACAAGTTACATTTACCAATAAACCATACATTAGTCAGCTAAATTTATTACATTAAATAAATAAACTTTAATTCCCAAAACAATGAAATCCTTCATTGGTTGACCCTACTCAGTAAACACTACTCCAGAAATAATTTCCTGAGTTAACCAACTCAACTCGGTTAACACGGATCTAGAAACAATTTCTTGAGTTAACCATCTCAACTCGGTTAACACTGCAAATTCTGTGAAATCCTTTGGCTGCCGAGTTAACTCTGTAAGAACTAAATGTCCTTTGTTGGCCATGAGAGCTCAGTAAGAACTGTTCTCTGCCATATTTCCTTTGATGATTGAGTAAGCTCAATAGACACTGAATTGCCTTTTTTGAACTTGAAAGCTTGGTAACAACTATCTTCACAAGGTAAAGTCTGAGAATGCTCGATAGACATTGTAAACATTCTTGTAAACCTTTTGAGCTCGATATACTCTGACTAATAATTGATATGACATTTTTGTAACATCAAAGACAACACACAATTGAACAATTGTATCCAAAAATCACCCTCTTTGGCATTGATGTCAACACAAAATGACATAGTAGAATGAAATTTGAAAACAAGTCTTTTCTGTCAAAATGCCTCTCCCTTTTAAATTTCATTCCATAGAACTCCTCAAATACAGTAATCTCCCTCTTTCATAGTTGTCTCTCCCTCTTGCATACACTCTCTTTTTCTTGCAAATTTCAAAAAGATATGACAACAAACTCTCCCACTTTGACAACACATGCCAAAGACAACACAACTCAAAATAAATTTCACTATACCTTAAGTACCAATTCATATGCAATGTCTTGATTACTTTGGTGCATCAACTGATAGATCTTCAATTTTTTACCTGTTGATGCATCACTAAAACTATATTTTAGTGAGCTTTAGATAGGGGAATGACCCCTAACTTACCTCTTAGATACAAGAATTCATCCTTAGGTAAAGGCTTTGTGAATATGTCAGCAATTTTTTCCTTTGTATGGACATATTCCAATCTGATCTCCTTATCCTGCACCAATTCTCTGAAAAAGTGATACTTTATAGCAATATGCTTGGTTTCTGAATGCATCACTAGAATCTTGGATATGTTAATTACACTTGTATTGTCACAAAACATTACAATAGGTTCTTTAATATCTACCTTCATGCCTTATAATAATTGTTTAAACCAAACAAAATCTGAATAGTTTACTACTACTACAACATATTATGCCTCTGTTATGGACTGGGATGTACAATTTTGCTTTTTACATGTCAAAGAAACTAACCTTTTTCCAAGAAAGAAAGCTCCTCCACTTGTACTCTTTCTGTCATCAACATTTATTGCCCAATCTGCATCAGTAAACACTTTTAAATCCAGATTTCCTTCAAGTTCATACCATAATCCATAATCTTTAGTTCCTTTCAGATATCTCATGATCCTTTTTATTGCCATCATGTAATTTTATCTTATTTTTACTAAGAATCTTGCTACAATACCTGCTGCAAGGGAAATGTCTAGTCTTGTATGCACTATATATGACAACTTTCCAATCATAGATCTATACAATGTCTGATCCACTTCCTTTGATTCATCATCCTTGGTAAGTTTTAATCCAGTACACATAGGAGTCCCAACTAGTTTGCAGTCTTCCATACCAAACTTTTTCAATATCTCCTTGATGTATTTTGATTGATTAATGTAAATGCCATTCTTATTCTACCGAATTTGAAGACCAACAAAGAATTTGATCTCACCAAACATTGACATTTCAAATTCCTTGTTCATTTCTTCAGAAAATTCTTTACAAAGATCATCATTTCCTGTGAATAAAGTATCATCTACAAATATTTCTGCCAAAACAATCTTATTATCTAGTCCTTCCTTGATATACAAGCTATTGTTATCATTAGTTCTTTAAAAACCAATTTGAATAAGATAGTTATGTTGTCTTTCATACCATGCTCTAGGGGCTTGCTTTAGACTATACAATGCTTTATGTAATTTGCAGACCATGTCCTTCTTGTCTAGATCAAAAAAGCCTTTAGGTTGTTCAATGTAAGCCTCTTCATCCAATATACCATTGAGAAATGTTGACTTAACATCCATTTGATAAACTTTGAATCCTTTGTATGCATCATATGCAAGTAAGGTCCTAACACCTTCCAATCTTGCAATAGGAGAAAAAGTTTCTCCATAGTCTATAACTTCTTCTTGAGAGTATCCTTTGCATACTAGTCTAGCTTTGTTTCTTGACACCTTACCATCTTCATTTAGCTTATTTCTAAATACTCACTTAGTTCCAATCACATTTTTTTCTTTAGGTCTGGGTACAAGAGTCCATGTTTTGTTTTTCTCTATCTTCTCTATCTCTTCATTCATAGCCTCAATCCAACTTTCATTTTCTAATACATCTTTAACACTTCTAGGTTCAAAATCAGCAAGTAAACAAGTACCTTTCAACTTACTTCTTGTCATAGTTCCTTCAGATTTATCTCCAATGATCTGATCTGGTGCATGATGCCTCCTGACATACTTAGCTAATACAGGTCCCTTGCCTTTTGAATGCTTTGTATTTTCATCCTCTTGCACTTTAGCTTCAGGTTTTGACTATTTTGTTTGCTACTCGGGTCCTTTAGACTTGATAAACATTGGAACGGTAGCATCAAAATGTGACTCGGGTTCCTATAGCTTGGTTTGAACTTCCTGCAACTCGGTAGTTATGCTAGGCTCGATAGGTACTATCCTTTTGTTGACAGCTGTATCTGGTAATGTGTCAATAAAAATAAATCTTCTGTAATCTTCACCTTTTTTCTTGCTTTCTTCTTTAGTTCTTTCTGCAAACTAATCAACTTTCACATGTGCACTTTCTATGACTTTGTGAGTAGACAAATTCAAACATCTATATGCTTTACTCTTAGAAGAATATCCCAAAAATATTCTTTCATCACCCTTCACATCAAACTTACCTTTTCTAGATTCTTTCAAAATGTAACATTTGCTTCCAAATACTTTTAGGTAACTTACATTGGGTTTGTAGCCATACCATAACTCATAGGGGGTTTTCAATGACTCATTCAATTGTAATCGGTTCAAGGTATGAACTATAGTGCTAATAGCTTCTTTCCAATATTTCATAGCAATGCTCTTTTCAATCATTAAGGTTCTTGCACAGTCTATGATAGATCTATTCCTTCTTTCAGCTATTCCATTTTGCTCAAGAGTTCTAGGTGCTGAAACTTTCCTTTTGATTCCTCTTTTAATACAAAAGTTATTGAACTCATGTGAAATGAATTCACCACCTCTGTCTGACCTCAAACATTTCAATCTTTTGCCTATTTCCTTTTCTACTCTAGCCAAATACCATTTGACCTTCTCAAATGCTTCTGATTTCTCTGTTAGGTACATGATAGTCATCATTCTTGAGTAATCATCAACAAAAAGAATGAAGATTTTTTCACCAGTATAGTTTTCAATTCCAACAGGTGCACACAAATCAGTATGCAGAATTTCTAAAACTTCTTCAGACTAATAGTTCTTACTTTTAAAACTAGTCTTTCCCATCTTTCCAATTTGACAATTCTTGCATAGACCAACCTCAGGTTTCTTTATGTTAGGAATGCCTCTTACTTTCCTAAATTTACTTATTTTCACCAAGTTATCAAAGTTCACATGACACAATCTCCTATGCCATAAAACTTTCTTCAACTTGAGCAGTAAAACATGAACATTCACCAATTTCAAGATAAAATAAGTTATCTTTTGTTTGAGTGCCTGATCCAATCAGCTTTCCTTTACCATCCAACAGTCTTGTTTTTCCATGCATGAATTCCACTTTGAATCCATTATTGAGTAGTTGTGCCACACTCAAAAAATTGTGTTTTAGTCCTTCTACCCAATATGCATTATCACATACAAGTTCTTTGGTTAGAGAGATTCTTCCTTTTCCTTTTATGCAATAATGTTCATTATTACCGAACCTCACATTTCCACCAACATAATCTTCAAAATGCTCAAACTTAATTTTATCACCAGTCATGTGATGAGAACAACCACTATCTATAATCCATGTTTCATTTTTTCTTACATGAGAAATGAGTGCTATTTCTTCATCATTATCAGATTCATCCTTTACAACAATGTAAATAATTTCTTCTTCTTCTTCTTCATCAGAATCATTGCAATCCTTAGCCATGAAACATGTTTTCTTACCTCTGTCCTTGAATGATTTGAAGTCTTTCTTGCCATTGCACTTGTGACCTTTATTCTCATCCTTGTTCTACTTATTTGGGCACCTAACAACAATATATCCAATTTTTTTACAAGAAAAATAGATTAAAGGAACCTTACCTTTGTATTTCCCTTTGCCTCTTGAATATTTCCTTTCTAACCACCTCAAGATCACTGTCTGAACTTTATTCTAATTCTTCATCACTATTTGACTGAGGATCCTTTGTCTTCTCACCTTTCTTCTTGAGTGAAAGCTTGGCTTCAAATTTTGATTTAATATTCTTGGTAGTTGGAACATAATTATCATAGTTTTCTAGCTCAAATGTAGTCAATCTTCCAACTATGGCCTCTAAATTTATCTTATGATTTGCTTCACATCTTCTTTCTTGAATTGCTGAAACTCTGATTGCATAAATAGGAAGTAGAGTTCTAAGAACTTATAACCATTTCCTCCTTGAAATCTCCTGCAGATGCTTTGATTGCACTAACACTTGCTTTAACTCTTTCAACATATTTTGTTATGTTTTCATCCTCTGTCATCCTCATCTAATAAAATTGTACTCTCAAACTTTCAGCTTTGGCTCTTCTTACATTATCATCACCTCCGTAGATCTCATTTAGTTTGTGCCACATTTCAAAAGAAATTTTGCAATCCTTGATGTCATCAAATTTTTTATAACTTAGGGTAGATGCAATATCTATCATCATGTTGTTACGAGTCTTCTTTTTAGAAATATCATTGATAGATAATGTATCAGTAGGTTTTGCATATTTTTCATCAAGGTACTTTAGCCCTGAATCACCAATAGAAGCTAGATGAAGTTTCATCAATCCCTACCATACTGAGAAGTTGTCCCTGTTAAGTCTAGGAATTTCCCTCTTGTAAGACATCCTAATCTTTAGCTTGGATCCTTGAAATCTTTTCCTCCAAGCACCAAAATCTATGATACCAACTGTTAGAATTATAGATGAAGTAACTAAGGTGTGGGGGGGGAATAAGTTACCACAAAAACAAATCCAAATCCCTTAGATGTCTTAAATAACTAGTTACTATTGTCACTTGGTAAACACTCACAAAAATGTTGTAACTCGGTAGGTTAACTTGTTATTGATCTTTAAGCTTTCATGATTATTAACATGCATGCAAAAGTAAATAACATGAACACAAGAGACACTAGATTTAATGTGAAAACTCAATATGGGAAAAAACACCAAGTAACTAGCTACCAATTTTCACTCTTCTAAAGTAAGCCTTGTTGGGAGCCAACCCTATTTAAGGTTACAAAACAACTATTAGGTGTGACCCTATTAGAGGATTTAATCAACCTATTAAGAGTGGCCTTGCTAGAGATCTTCAGAACAATTCAACTGAACTATCACCTTGTTAGAGGATTTACAAAATGGCTATTAAACCAACTTTTTAAAGAGATTTTGAAATCACTGCTACAATGGTTAGAAATTAATAATGAATTGACTTAAATAAGATGCAATTAAATTTGCTGAGTACAGATATCTATTCTCCACCATTAGATCATCCTTGATTAAATATAGCTTTTTTTCTCCTCAATGATCTCTGGTCATCCTTCAAAATTTTCTCCTACAATAATTAGTCCTCCTTCCCATTCATATCAAACCAAATTCATCACACTTAAAATTTACAACTTGACCTCTTATATATACCATTCAAATTATCAAGTTGGCACATTTACAAGTTACATTTACCAATAAACCATACATCAATTGGCTACAAGTATTACATTAAATAAATAAACTTTATTTCCCAAAACAATGAAATCCTTCACTGGCTGACCTTTCTTGGTAAGCATTGCTCCAAAAATAATTTCTTGAGTTAACCAACTTAACTCAATTAACACTGCTCCAGAAACAATTTCCTAGGTTAACCATCTCAACTTGGTTAACACTGCAAATTCTGTGAAATCCTTTGGCTGCTGAGTTAACTCGGTAAGAACTAAATCTCCTTTGCTGACCATGAGAGCTCGATAAGAACTATTCTCTACCATATTTCCCTTGATGATCAAGTAAGCTCGGTAGACACTAAATTTCCTTTGTTAACCTTGAAATCTTGGTAACAACTGTCTACACAAGGTAAAGTCTCAAAATGCTCAGTAGACACTGTAAACCTTCTTGCAAACCTTCTGAGCTCGGTAGACTTTGACTAATAACTGATATGACATTTGTGTAACATCAAAGAAAACACACAATTGAACAATTGTATCCAACAGACACATGTCAAAATTTTACTTGAAAGAAAATACAATGATAGTTTACATTGTTACTTTTCAAGAAATTTCTTATATTCGATCAAAATAGGGGATGTAATTGCAAAATTGGCAAGTGACACTTTTCTTAGGTGTCTTTAGCATAAAACTATTGATCTTAGATTGATTTCAATAAGTGAGTGTCAATACACTGAAGTTATTTACTTAGTTTATAATGAACAACGAGTACATGTTGAGCACAACATGTATAGTATAGAGTATGTTGAGTGCACAGTGAGTGTAAAGTCATTCAAGTGCCGCACAGGTGTATGTCAAGTAACATAGGAGCCAAGTAAATAGTGGATATTGAGTGATGCAGATGTTGAGTCATAGTAGAAATATTAGTATATGCCAACCATCAGAGATTTCAGATGTCGAGTGACACAATTTTGACATATTTGTTTGTAGTGGCACAAATAAATATGCAAACCATTTTTTAACCAACTTAGAGATAAATTATGATATTTTGGAGATAAGGACAAATCTCAAGTTGGACTCCTTATGCAATTATATGTAGCCAATCAGGAAATGCGAAGGTTTAAGTGGTAAAATGGATGAATCAAAGCCATAGATTCATACCTAACCCTAAGTCACTAAAGTATTTTTAAGGAGGAAAAACCCTAAAATATGTATGATATAAAGAGTGCATGAAAGGTGTTGTAAGGAGAGAAGAGAGTAGTTTGCATGAGAAAAATAGAGCATTCATGGTGACTAAGGAGTTATGAAGTAAGACTACATTGCAGAATCAGTTAGAGCATAATAGGGGAAAGGAAAAGGATATAGCAAAGAGACATCTGATCAAGAAGGATCAAAGAAACATTGGTTTAGAGGTGATCTATCATCAAGAAACCTAATTTTGATCACAAGATCAATGCTGAGACATTCTAGTAGGCAATTTTAGTCAAAATTTCTTAACAGAGTATTCCTAACATGCTATATTGAAATCCTCCAACAAGGTACCTACTTAATTATGGTTTGAATTCCTTTAACTAGGCACACTTTAATAGGGAAGACCTTGATGTAGAGTGGTCAGTAGAAGTGGTGGAATGTTACAAACTCTTCTTCAAAGACACTAAAACCCTTTAACCCTTCAAGCTCACCAATATGCAAATACCCAAAAATGACTTAATGATGCCTTCAAACACCTAAGATGGACCAAAATGGTGTAAACAAGGTTGTTTCAACAAGAATCAAACACTTTTTATGACCTTTGCAATACCTATTGACCACAACCTTCAAATTTGCCTTCTAGCCCTATGAGCCCCAATTAGCCCTACTGGACTAGTTTTCCATCGTTTTCTCTGACTTTTCTAAAAATATTTGAAAAAAAAGTCACAATTTTATATACCCTTTTTAGGGTTACACGACATATCAACATTTTAATAGTGACTCCTTTGGACCAGTTTTGACCTCCTTCACAAGGTGACCCTCAAATGGTATAAAAAACAAGCATATAACAAAGCAACTATCCTTTCCTCTTATCCCCAACACTCCAAATCTTTAAGACAATCATAATATGGCACAAAATGATAGAATCTTAAATATTTCAGACTCACTCCACAAGAAACACTCATCTAGTGGCTTCAAACCCTTGTTGCATAGGGTTTTCTCAAACATCTATCTCCACACTCTTTGGGAAAAATCTAATGGTTGACACACCTTATCCTTGATGCCCTAGGACATCTCAAACTAGAAAACACCCTTCTTCTTTAGATAGATTACACACTTCTACACCTTACCCAATCATTCCTCAAGGAACACCATCACTGTTTCTGCATATCCATAGTTTTCACACACTAGTGCTGCATAAAACTTGTTAGATTTATATGGTACATGTTATAATCATGCCTCCCATGAATTTTGGGCCCTTAGAGTTCATGGGGGGTCATTATCTTTTTAAAAAAACTAGACTGTCATTGAAAATACAAGAAAATTGCTAATTAATTGCCTATCAAATGTACAAACTACTTCAAAACGAAGTGAAGAACGTTCAACAATGAGTAAATGAAATATAATAACCCTTCTAATTCATAAATATGACAGTCCAAACAAAGAAAGGTTCAATAACACAATGAAACAACATGAAACATGTATTTTTATTGCTCACTATTTAGCAATCCATACAGCCAGTCTGTATTTTCTTTTCTTCTATTCTCTACCTGTACAATGGTCCATTGGACACTTAATGACCTCTATCTACCTATCCCAACTAACTCAAATCAGTTTGGAGGTTTATTTAAGCCTATAAACCTTCCAAACATTAATTCCCTCTACAATGACTATATGACCATTTGTATTTAAATTTTAAATTTTAAACTTTGCCTTTATGCAATTTATGAATGTTCTAACTTATTACTATGTTCCATTGACTTCTGCAGGGTCAAATGGACTTATTCAATGATCATAAACATGAAGCTACCCAAACTTGCCCCATAGGGCTCTCTCACCATTACATTACATTTATCACTCGTTCCATTGTATTTGGTCTTTAGACCTTTATTAGGACCTTTACATACTTTATTGAATTCAACATTGCCATAAACCATTATAGGCCTTAATTCATTCCAATTAACTTGTCTTGATACCATCTCATCCACTTTGATCCTTGGTGCCTTCCTTTTCTAACTTGCCTTCCTAGATGCCCCTGCATCATACTCCCCACCAACAAGAAAATTCTTGTCCCAAGAATTGCTCCTATGATTAGTTTGATTAATGTCTACCATAATCCTCTGAATAGGGATTAGATAGTCCCCAAATGTTACCTTCTTCCTAATTTTCCAACTTGTATTCACATTACAAAATGGATTAGAAACAAAACATATTTTAGTGTTTCCTTTTCTAGGACCTTGTTGCTTATAACTATTTTGTACTTTTTCTCTTCTCTAACTCATTTGTTAACCCTGCAACTTCTCTTTTGTACCTAGATATATCTGCTCAACAAGAGGACATTGTACTGAACCAATTTGTACATAAGATAAATCCCACAAATCATCATGAAGAAAACTATTTTTCATCATAGTCTATTGTACACTATCATCTTTCTTCCAACCAATATGAACTTTCTTGTCAACCTACTTTGATAGTGGAAAATGCTCTCCAAAACATATCAAAGGATGCTCTTTCAGACCTTCCAAAGGTAAAGGAGTTAACTTATATGTTTGACCATCTTTACGCACCATATATTTGTTATGAAAACCATCATGAATTATCCTCCTAAGGTACTACCATGGTCTTTCTAAGATCAAATGAGTACAATTCATAGGAACCACATCACATAACACTCTATCCTAATATGAACCAATAGAAATATTCAAAAATGCTCTCTTCTTAACCTCTTCATGTTGTTGTTGGTTAACCCAAGTGGCCTTGTAGGGACTAGGGTGATCAAATAGAACAATGCCTAGCTTGGTAATCATATCAAGAGACACAATATTATTCTATGATCCTGAATCAAAAACCACTTTACATATCTTGCCTTTTCATAAACAAGTAGTCTTAAAAATTGTTACCTTTGGTTCTTGATGAAGTTTCTCTCCTTGCCTTACCATCAATAATTCACCTTCAAGTTCAGGGTCTGTTGGCCTTGATTCTACTTTCTGCTCTTCTTGCTGAACCATGTCCACTCTTATATCTCTGCCTTGATCTGATTCATTCCACTTTGGACATTTGAAAGACTGGTGCCCAATCTCATTGCAATGGAAACATTTACCTATAAATACTCCATGTCCTCTTCCTCCTCCAAATCTTCCTCCTCTATTACTATATCCACCCCTAGGTTCTGATGTAGATCCCTTATCTTTATCCTTCTCTTCCCAAGTCTAATTTTTTCTTCCTCCTCTTCCTCTCATTGATCCACCTCCTCTTGTACTTCCTTCTCTTTCACTCTTTCTCTTTAACTTATCTTCTACTCTAATTGCCAACTACAAACATTCCCCAAGGTTTCTAGAAATTTTCAAACAAATTTCATCTTGAATATTGTACTTCAGCCCACTCATGTACCTTGCAACCTTTTCTTTTTCATCTTCTACCCCTCCTCTAATACTCAGGGTATGAAATTGCTTAGTATAGGTCATAACATCCATATCCCTCTATTTCAAATTATTCCTTCTCATCTTTTTCTGTATAGCCAAATCTGATGGCAAAAACTGACTCCTTATCATTGTCTTCATCCTATCCCGATTTGAAATCTTGTTGAGGCCTCTAGTCATTCTCTCATTCTATAAACTTTTCCACCACATAAGGGTTGTTCCTCTTAACCTTGTCTTTGCTACTTTCACCTTCTTCTCCTCTTCTATGTCTTTTAGAAGAAAGAAACTCTCAAGTACCTCTATCCATCCAAGCACTTATTCACTCTCCATCTTGCCTTGGTTGATAGGAAAATCCATCCCTGTCTTCAAACCAGTACCTTGTGCTGCCTTTAGTATTCTTAGGAATCTTCTTTCCTTAGGATCATCTGCTGCTCCATTGTCTTCTTCTCTTTCATTGTCCTCTTCATGCTCTTCTTCTTGTACTACTTCCCTTCTAGGTTGTTCTTTTCTTTCCTTCTCTAAGGATTCTATCCTTGAAATTAACAAAAACCTCTCCCTTCTCATCTATGTTTCTTCCCTTTCTTTGGATGCTTCAAGATCTCTTCTTTCTCTTCTCTCATTTTCCAACTCTTGTCTCAACTCTTCCAACTCCCTAGCCATTTGTCCTTTAGGAGGCATATTTGCAAACTAGTTTTCTTCTACCTATTCAAATACCTTCTTACTGATGCTCTTTCTCACCAAGAAATATTCTAACACTTTTGGTATACCTTTCAACTTTGGGCCACACAATGAGGGATTGGCACTCCAAGGCTTCAACAAAGGGACTAGTATACAAAGGATGACAAAAGAATCCAATGATGATAAAACCTGCAACTTATCAACTCCCAAAAAGATATTTCTAATGCTCTGATACCACTTGATGTAGAGTGGTTAGCAGAAGTGGTGGAATGTTACAAACTCTTCTTCAAAGACACTAAAACCCTTTAACCCATCAAGCTCACCACTATGAAAATACCCACAGATGACTTAATGATGCCTTCAAACACCTAAGATGGACCAAAATGGTGTAAACAAGGTGGTTTCAACCAAAATCAGTCACTTTTGATGACCTTTGCAATACCTATTGACCACAACCTTCAAATCTGCCTTCTAGCCCTATGAGCCCCAATTAGCCCTACTGGACTAGTTTTCCACCATTTTCTCTGACTTTTCCAAAAAGACTTGAAAAAAAATCACACTTTTAGATACCATTTTTAGGGTTACACAACATATAAAAATTTTAATAGTGACTCCTTTGGACCAGTTTTGACCTCCTTCACAAGGTGACCCTCAAATGGCATAAAAAAACAAGCATATAACAAAGCAACTATCCTTTCCTCTTATCCCCAACACTCCAAATCTTTAACACAATCATAATATGGCACAAAATGATAGAATCTTAAATATTTCAGACTTACTCCACAAGAAACACTCAAAACACTCATCCAATGGCTTCAAACCCTTGTTGCATAGGGTTTTCTCAAACACCTATCTCCACACTCTTTGGGAACAAAATAATGGTTCACACACCTTCTCCTTGATTCCCTGGGACATCTCAAACTATAAAACACCCTTCTTCTTTAGACAGATTACACGCTACTACACCTTACCCAATCATTCCTCAAGGAACACCATCACTATTTTTGCATATCCACAATTTTCACACCCTAGTGCTGCATAAAACTTGTTAGATTTATATGGTACATGTTAGAATCATGCCTCCCAAAAATTATGGGCCCTTAGAGTTCATGGGGGTTCATTATCTTTTTAAAAAAAACTATATTGTCATAGAAAATACAAGAAAACTGCCAGTTAATTGCCTATCAAATGTACAAACTACTTCAAAACAGAGTGAAGAATGTTCAAAAATGAGTAAATGAAATATAATAACCCTTATAATTCATAAATATGACAATCCAAACAAAGAAAGGTTCAATAATATAATGAAACAACATGAAACATGTATTTTTATTGCTCACTATTTAGCAGTCCATACAACCAGTTTGTATTTTCCTTTCTTCTATTCTCTACCTATACAATGGTCCATTGGACATTTAATGACCTCTATCTACCTATCTAAAATAACTCGAATCAGTTTGGAGGCTTAGTTAAGCGTAAAAACCTTCCAAACATTAATTCCCTCCAAAATGACTATATGACCGTTTGTATTTAAAATTTAAAATTTAAACTTTGCCTTTATGCAATTTATGAATGTTCTAACTTATTACTATGTTCCATTGACTTCTACAGGGTCAAATGGACCTATTCAATTATTCTAAACATGAAGCTACCCAAACCTACCCCTATAGGGCTCTCTCACCATTACATTACATTTATCACTCATTCCATTGTATTTGGTCTTTAGACCTTTATTAGGACCTTTACATACTTTATTGAATTCAACATTTCCATAAGCCATTATAGGCCTTAATTCATTCCAATTAATTTTTCTTGATACCATCTCATCCACTTTCATCCTTGGTGTCTTCCTTTGCTCAGTTGCCTTCCTAGATGCCCTTGCATTATACCTTTCACAGGGTAGATCATGTTTCACGGTCAAAACATTGTAACCTTTGTTGGATACACTTTATTACTGTAGTAGTAAAGATTCGTGGGTGTCATCCCCACCCCAATTTTACCTTCACATTGGAGGGTTTCTAGGTGATTATACGTAGTGTCATATGTGTGTGAATTCTTATATCTTTTAGATGTATATGATTTACATGCTATTTCAATTTACTTGTTGAATGCATGAGATGGATGTGTGGTGAAAATTTTATGGGTCCTAGTGTCAACTACTAATTTACCCCCCCACCCCCCTTAAAAGTTTACCTTTTCTATTATAATTCTAACAATTGGTATTAGAGCCTTGTCCTCTGAAAGATAAGCCTTGTAGCTTTGAGGAAAGATCTTGAAATGGAAGTCTACAAGTTGGGAAAGATTATTAAGAATTAGGGAATTGAAATACAACTCATTCTGCATCAACTGGAAAAAGCAAGATAAGAACTAAAGAAATCTTTGAAGAGAAGGAAAGAAATTGCTATTGTAGAGAATGAATCACAATAAAAAGAGATAGACGCTACTAAGATATTTGATAATGGAGACTCCAATGAATTTGATTTAGTAGTTGTAGATCTAATGGAAAAGAAAAAAGTCCAAGCTAAGGAAATCATAAACCTCAATTTAGAGCAAGAATCACAAGCCAAACTGCTATGTGAGGTGACTAAATGGAAGAAGATATCTATGGAAGAGAAAGCCATGATTGAAGAAGACAAAAGAAATTTAAGCGATAGACTAGAAGAGAAGTCAATAGAGCTAAGAAAGATTTTCAACATTGAAATTGTAGAATGAGCAATTGGAGAATGATCTAATAAGGGAAAAGGAATCTAATGAAACTTTCAAAAAATCAAATGAAGCCATCAAATACTTTGAGAAAATATTGAGATCTCCTAGATCCAATAATGATACATTTGGACTAGGATACACAAAAATTGAAGAAGGAGAGTCATCCAAAAATGTTGAACATAATTGTAAGAACTCTAAACCTACTTGTCATAATTGTGGTAAGAAAGGACATACTACTAATGAGTGCAAGAACAAGACTGTAAATCAGAATACCAAATATAAGAACATAGTTCAATGCCAAAAGTGCAACAAACAAGGTCATGAGGCACATGAATGTAGAACCAAGACCATGTGAACACAAAAATTTCAAGCATATTTCTATAACTATCAAAAGTATGGACATAGAGCTTTTGAATGCAAATCCAAATCCATGTGGCCATCAAATAGGGAAAAAAAGGTAAGGAACAATGACAACTCTTATAACTGGGATTATAATACAAGATATAGATGTCATTATTGTCAAGAATACAAACATATTCCTGAGAATTGTATTAGGACACATTTCAGAGGTGATTATAAAAGGTGGTTGATGTAACCCCAATATCATTATAGAAATTCAAAAATTGACACAAAGTGAATGTTTCAAAAAAATATCAATTCTTCATTAAAATTTTGCAACTCTACTCTCCCTTTACAATAAAAGCAAACACCTAGTTATTACAATTCCAAAAATTACCATATTTGATAGTTTTGGGAAAAACAAAAATTTTCCATTTTTGGTAATTTCTAAAATTCATCCTATGAATCCCAATTTTTCCTAGGAAAATCCCCCAACCAAGGCAAGACAAATTACCAACTAATCAATGAAATCAAAGATACGATTTTGGATTTATTACAAAAACAAAATTCTAAAAAAATTTGAAAAAACACTAAAAGCCAATTTCAAAGGTCAAAATGAGTTTTCAAGCTCCCAAAAAAATGTTGAAATGGCCACCTATTGAGCTAAGCTTATTGGCAATCCAAATAACTCCTACTGCAACTACCTATAAAATTTTAACCAAAACCCACATCTAAGTCAAAAGTTATGACCCCCAAAAGTAAATCTTGACCAAAACCCACATCTGAGTCAATAGCCTTGACCCTCGGATGCCCTTGCATCAGTGGTTAACTCAAACCACATGTTTTAACTACTTGAAGACCAATCACAATAGTCAATATTGTCTAACAAGGTCAAAGACACCGAGTTGTGAGTTTGATAAAGGCAAAGGCAAGGTAGATGTTGACACATCATAAATGAGATGAACAGGACATGGAAGAAAAAGGATGGTTGTAGCACATCAAATGGAGAAGGGATCACTTCACCCAATGGGCCATTAAACTAAGCCATCAAGAGGTATGTGGGACTAATATTTAAAGGTTATATTAGACATTAGTTCCAAAGGAATCTAGTACTAAAAAGATCATATAAACATGAACAAAGATGCAAGATGTTCAAGAAAATTCTTTAATTTTTTCATGTCTCTGTCGAGTATGAAACACTTCCTCTATATGCCAAGTAAAGTACTAGAAGATACTAAGACAACAGACTAGCTATTTGATACCCAACTCGTAGTGGTTGTCAAGCAAACAAAATGTTAATGGATGTCGAGTAAGCTTGAAACTAGTTTATGTTGAGCTTACAGTTGTGTAAGCACTCAACATTCATTGCAAGGTTTCAAAGGGTATTTTATTGAGTTTTAGTTTATTTTGCATTATTTCAAAATCTAGAAAGAGCAAGGAGAGATGAAGGTGATTTGGAAAACCATTCAAAGCAATTACAAAAGGTTTGAGCAATGATTCATAACCAGTTCGTCAGATTTTATAAGGTATTTATCAAGAGTTGAGCTATGTAGTTTATATTTTCATAAACCCTAATTTCACAAAATGGTATCTAGTTTAAAGAATGTAGAGGGTAATGAGGTTTTAAATATTCAACTAGTTAATAATGAATTTAAGAAACCCATTTTCAAAGCTATTCCTAACATCACTTACAAGCACGACCCCTTTGGTGCATTATCCATGAAACCACCAAATGTTTTAACGGTACAAGATATTAGAAAATGCTATATCTGCAAAATTGGCAGCATTGGTGATATGAAGATCATAGAAGCATGTAATAGACTCTATGATAATGATTTTTTGAAAGAGGAATTCAAAATTATTGAAAAGAAAGGGTTGATGCGAGCCCTAGATTTCCTGAATGTATTCAAAACATAATGGATAAGAATAATGCTTAGTCAAATTCATGATAGTTCATTATGGTTGGATAATGAACCTATCAAAATAACCAAAAGGATAATACATAGGGTTGCTATTTATCCAACCCTAGATTCACCTAAGATAGTGAGAAGTGATTCCAAGGAAGTCATTGAGAAGAACACTGGAGCCATGTGGAACCAAAGAGGCATGACCATTGATACAATTATGGATCCATCGATAGAGTTTGTTGTTAGGGTCATTTCACACAAGTTTTACCAATCTATTAGATTAAATAGTGTACCCTATATAGTAGTATAATTGTAAAGAAACATCATACATATGATCTAGCAGAGCTACAACTACAACAACTAGTTGAGAATATTGGAGCAATCAGAAAGATAAAAGAGTGCACAATGCAAATTTGGTTCTATATTGATATGCATATTCTTTTATCTGCAAACATTTTTTCTACTTTTGGCATAGTTGCATGGAAAAAAAATAGATCAATAGCAATGGACATTGGTGAGTATATTGAGCAATTAGGAGAGAGTTTTGAATCAGTGATGACTAGCTATTTTGAGAACTTCAAAAAATCAATGGAGAAGAGAATGAGAATACCAGTATCTCTAATAGAAAAGAATTATGATGATGTATATTTTACAATAGATGTTGATTATATATATGTCTAAGATGCTACACCAAGGGTGAGATGGTTGAGACCCTTAGGATATGAAATTAATGTGGATAAAGATTATGCAACTATAATAGCCTTACTAGCAGAAGAGGTTGACAAAAATACAAAGGCATTTATCTCAATGGAACTGAAAATTGCTTTTATAATCAAGAAGAAAAATAAATTAGTGAAGAAGTTGAAAGAAAAATTCAGAGGGGATGTTGAGCAGGAAGAAGAAGAAGAAGATGATGATGATGATGATGATGATGATGATGATGATGATGATGATGAAGAGTAAGAATATTCTCCAACCCAAGCACCACTTGCACTTACATAAGCTATGAGAGAAGACTAGGAAGAAGAGGTTACTAAAGGTGTTGAGGAAGCACCTAAACCCACTAAAAAAAGTAGAGGAAGGACAAGGTTGAACCTATGGCAAGGGCTAAGAAGACTATCAAACCAAGATGAGCCAAGCCTTCTACAACTACTACAAGAGCTACTACATGTGCAACAACAAAAAAGGCTAAAGAAAAGACCAAACAAGTAGAGTAGGGAGGCCAAGTGTAGAAAAGTCTAAGAAGGAAATATGTGGCACAAGAAAATTATGGTGAGGAGAAAATAGAGTCAGATGACAACAACCAATTTAAGGTGGTGAGTCACAATCCTCTATTAGATCTTGAAAACCTTTGTGAAAATATTAAGAATAATGCAAACTTATCAAGATTTTCACATATAGACTTTGATAATCTTGGTAAAGTAGAGAAATATCAAGTGGAGGAGGCTATATATGAAATGATGGAAAAACAAGACTACTCCACTAGATATTGCCAACACAATGCCCAAAAGCCTATATGATAGAGTTGAACAGAAATTGTATTATTGTCTAGACTTGAAGAGATAGATAAGAGAGACATCTCTTACATGAGTGATGCCTAAACCAAGTAAGGTTCAAATTTTTAAGGCTATGAAGAAATATTCAATTAGGTTTGTACCTAAATATAGAGCCTTCAACATTTTGCAAAATAACATTGACGATGTAGTTAAGAAGACCACTAAGATGTGGAAACTTACATATAGGTTAACTACAGCGAAGGAAGGTGAGGAAGAGACCATAGAGCTAAAGGATGATGATGAAGAATATGATCATGATGATACTATTGAGGGAGGAACTGGAATATTTATAGATGACAAGACAATAGCTAAGCTAGAGCGGCAAGAAGAACAAAGTGTGCAAGATACATAATTACCAAGTGTCAACCCTCAACATTTGACAAGTGAACACACTAAAAAAATCACAGTTAAGGATTTTTATGATCTGTCAACTCAGAACATCAATCCCCTCACAAAGGAAGATCTCAAGAAGATACTAGATCAGTCCACACTATAGGCAAAACTTTGTGATAATCTTGTATTGGTCAGTATGGATGAGCTATAGAAGATAGTGACTGATACTGAAAGGGAGAAGGTGAATATACAAGAACCACCTAAAATGCCCCCCTCAAGTCACTCATGTACAAACTTTGGACAACATAAAAAAAGCCACATCTAAAAAGGTTGATACAATTACAAGGGATATAGTGGAAACACAAATCACTACTAAAGAATAGCAAGAAATAGGTCAGATAAACTTATTTGTACCTGCAACACAAGATCAAGGTGCACCACAAGTCATTGTGGTAGAATAGGGAAATCTTGAAGAGAGTAAGATGACACCACAACTGAAGGAGCAAACAACTATACAAGCCATGGTAACCTGTTGGTCTTAGATTGGTTTTGACAATTGAGTGTCAACACACTTAACCAATTTTCATGTTGAAGTCGAATACACTATACATGTCAAGCCACACTATGTGTCGAGCCATAAATCCAATAGGTGTTGAGTGAATGGATGTCGATCAAGTTAGAGTTGCTATAGGAGCTAAGCAAGCCAAAATCCTATGTGTGTCGAGCATCCGCAATCAATATGTTTCAAGTAACACAAAATCATCATATGAGTTTGTGCCTTCACAAACTCAAACGTAAAACATTTTAAGATGAATCATGAAGGAATTTAAAGATAAGATTGAATCTTTTACATTACCTATGCAATTAGCATGTAGCCAATAAGAAAAATGGAGAATGCATGCAACCTATAGGAAAAGTATAAGGATTTGAGTGGGAAAATAAGTTCGTGGATTCATACCTAACCCTAAGTCTTTAAAGTCTTTATGGGAAGTCAAAGACCCCACAATTTAGAGTTGCTAAATTGAGTTGTTGCTAAGTTTTTGAGTGAATGAAAAGCTAAAAAGAGCATATTGTAGAAGAGAGCAATAGCAAGGGTGTCAAGACTTAGAGATTTGATCAACATTGTAGAATATAGTTGGTCAGAAAAGAGTAGAAGGGTTATACATAGACATAAAATCACAAAGGATTAGAACAAAGAGAGGAGATCAAGAGCCTAAAATTAGAAATAAAGGATTGTAAGCTATCAGGTCTATTCAATCTAATACTCTCTAGCAATTTTATTAGGTAGGAAAATCCTATATTGATAGGTTAGCTTAATAGCTATGTTATAGAACTTTTAACAAGGTGATAAATCCTTTGATAGGGTAACACTCCAAGTAAGTGTTTCTAAATACTTTGAATAGGTCACTTTTGATAGAGTGTAAAGCCTTTAATAGGGTAGGCCTCTCATAGGGAAGACCATTGGAAGTGGTCAAACAATATTGCTGCAATTATAATTTGTGGGTATCATCCCCACCCTAGTTTTACCTTCTCATTTTGGAGGGTTTCTGGGTGACCAAAATTTGGTGTTATGTGTGTTACTTCTGATTCACACCCCCTCCCCCCCCCCAGAAGTAATCCTCCCATTTGTATATTCCAACATAACCTTATCAACATCTAGCACTTCTTCCACTCAAACTCTTCAGAAGCCAAGCATAGATGTAACACCATTTCATATCTTAGTGCTAAAGGTAGAGGAAGTAATTCAATATGGAGTTGTAAACCTTGATGAAATTTTTTCTACCAAAGTATGATTATGATACAATGAATATAGAACAAATGGGCATACTCCAACAAGCCCTAGTAAGAAAGAAGCATCAGGAAATGCTTAGAAGGGAGCACAGACAAAAGTAGGCACTATAGGATATTAAAGACATCTTTTTAGATGCATTCAATTTTCCAACTCTAGATGAGACCAAGCCACTAATTGAACAACTAAAAAACATAGTGGAGAAGGTCAGTGATGTCGATCTAGATACAAATGCAAAAAAAATTAGAATGGTTAGACAAGAAATTCCATAACAAAGTGAATGAAAAGATATCAAGTGACATAACACTAACACAAGTTTCATTGGCAACTAAGGTTGAGGATGTGAAGAAGGTACATGAGAACATTTTCTCACTAAACACTAAATTGTGCAATCCAACACTCTTCTACAAATAAATAATGTCACATTTTGAGCTTGGAAAGTTAGATAAGTTCATCAGGTGTACTAATACCAATGACACTAGCTTAGAGTGAAAGGCACTTCATAACACTACTACAAACCCAAATTTAATTAGGTATATTGATAGAAGATGAGGGCAACATAAGGGCCAAATTAATTAGCATTTAGACAACTTTGACCCCCATATGAAAAAATTTCACAAGGAACTAGGTTATGCTGAAACTCTATTGAAGAAAGAACCCAATCTTTCAACATTAGATGACCTATTCAACCTTTCTATTGAGCTGGCTATCCAAATAAAGTCTCTGGATGTTGCATGTGAGAATTGGGATGTTGCTCTCAAGATAATTCTAGATGTCCATAAATATTTTTTGGACAAACACACTATAAGTTTATAATCCATTGACATAAGTGTCAAAAAAGGGGGAGAGATAGAAAAAAGGGGGAGAGATATAAAAAAGGGAGAGAGATAGAATAAAGGGGGAGGATGAGATAAAGGAGTAATATAGAGAGAGAAATTTGGAGGAGATATAATAGTGAAGGGATAGAGAAAAGACAAACTAAGATAAGGGGGAGAAAGCACAAAACAACATGAAGTCAAAGAGTATTAGTTGAGGCATATTTACTCAATAGGAGTAAAAAAATTTGGATATAGAATAGACCTATCACCTCAGGGAGAGTTATCAAATTTTGAGGTATCTAAGTTGTTAACAAAATTTTGAAATTTTGAAGTTTTATATATAAGCTGACTTGGAGATATATTATTCTCATGAGAATAAGGATATTAATGTAAATTCAAGTGTTTTTGATACCCATATCAAAGGGGAAGATTGTTGATCTCAGAATGGTTTTGACAAGTGAGTGTCGACACACTTAAGTTATTTACTTAGTTTATGATGAACAAGTAGTACATGTCGAGCACAACATGTATAGTATAGAGCATGTTGATTCCATAGTGAGTGTTGAGTCACTTAAGTGCCGAGTAGATAGTGTATGTTGTGTAACACAGGAGCCAAGTAAATAGTGGATGTTGAGTGATATAGATTTCGAGTTATAATAGAAAGATTAGTATATGTCGAGTATCAGAGACTTCATATGTCGAGTGACATAGTTTTGACAAAAAAAAATTGTAATGGAACAAACAACTATGTAAACCATTTTTGAGTCGGTTTAGAGATTAATTATGATATTTAGGAAATAAGTACGAATCTTAAGTTGGATTCCCTATGCAATTACATGCAACCAATTAGAAAATGGGAAGGTTTAACCAGCAAAATGGATGAATCACAACCATAGATTCATACCTAACCCTAAGTCACCAAAGTCTTTTTAAGGAGGAAAAACCCTAAACTATCTATGATATAAAGAGCACATGTAAGGTGTATGAAGGAGAGAAGAAAGCAGTTTGCATGAGAAAAATAGAGCATTCATGGTGACTAAGGAGTTATGAAGTAAGACAACATTATAGAATTAGCTAGAGCATAAGAAAGGAAAGGAAAAAGATACAATTGATCAAGAAGGATCGAAGACACATCATTTTAGAGGTGATCTATCATCAAGAAACCAAGTGTTGATCACAAGATCAATGCTGAGACATTCTAGCAGGCGATTTCAATCAAAATTTCTTAACAAAGTAGTCCTAACAGGCTATATTGAAATCCTCTAACAAGGTACTTACTTAATTGTGAGTTGAAGTCCTTTAACTAGGCACACTTTTAACAAGGTGTTGAAATCCTCTAATAGGGTAAGACCTAATAGTCTTTGTAAGCCTTTAATAGGGTAGACCTTTCACAGGGTAGATCATGCTTCATAGTCAAACCATTGTAACCTTCATTAGATACACTTTATTACTGTAGTAGTGAAGATTTATGGGTGTCATCCCCACCCCAATTTTACCTTCTCATTGGAGTGTTTCTAGGTAATCATATCTGGTATCATATGTGTGTGAATTCTTATATGTTTTAGATGTACATGATTTACATGCTATTTCAGTTTACTTGTTGAATGCATGAGATGGATGTGTGGTGAAATTTTTATGGGTCCTAGTGTAAACTACTAATTCACCCCCTCTCCCTAGAATTTTACCTTTCCTATTGTAATTCCAATAAAAAAAATTTGTTCTTTAACAACTTGTTGCTTTCTTTTCCTTTTTATTGACTTTATATCTTATGCCTTTAACTGTAGCTCTTTAACCGCTCCCTATTGGTAAAGCCTTGATTTCTCCAACTGCCTCCCAAACATATATCTCCCTTTTGGTGGGCTACTTGGTGCCTCTAACCTCATCTAAGTATTTTAATACCTTATTCCACCTAGCATCTATAATGCTCTTTGATTCTACTAAAAAATTGTTTAATTCTATCTCAACTTTAAACAATGAATCAATTAAATTATTAAAGGGAATGACATTGTCATCCTCAAAAATTGTTATTGTTCCTATTTGTGTTAGTATTGAACTAAAAGAATATAACCACTCTTCCCAATATTTTAGTATATTTTTAGCATAAAAAATTAGTGGGATAAAAGGCTCAATCCATTGCGACAATATTTTCATCTTACCTTATATCATCTATAATTTACTAGTGAAGAAGCCTATTAATTCTTTTATTGTTTCTAGGTCTTCTTTTATTGCAATGATCTTGTCTAGTAGATATGGCTTCTTTTCTAGTAGCATGATTAGTATTTCTAAGAATTGTATATATTGCCCCTCACATATTAAAGGTGGGTGATAACTGTAGACACCTAAATTTGATTACACTGCTTCAGTAATCCTATTTAGCTATCTCTAAAGGCATCATTAATTAAATTCCTATTTAATTAATCCTTTGCCATCCCATAGCTAATTAATTTAATTAATCATCTATAGTCCTAAATTGATAAATGAAATAACTTATCATTTATCAATTAAATCCTATTCTCCTATCTAAATTCCAAAATCCCCACTTATTAAATAAATCTATTTGATAAATAAAATCTTCAAAATTAAAAAACCCCTAACCTATCCCTAATCCTCCATTTCGCCTAATCCACCCTATCTACCCATACTAACCAAGCTTAGCCACTAACTCACCCACCCTCATTAATGCCATCCACTTGCACATCTCTAACATCCCTAATCTAATCTTAAACCCAAGCCTAATCCACCCTCTAATGTTGTCACATTCTCTAAACAAATTTAAGACTTTCCTAAACCAAACCAAAGTCTCCCCTCAAAAATCTCAACCACCAAGTCATGAGTTCTCTTACAAACCATAAAAGACTCTTACAAGCCCACTCATGACTCTTACATCCATCTTCCACACTCTTCCCTCTTCCACACTCATTCCTCTTACATCTCTCTTACATACTCAACCCCACTCATCATGCCTTTAACCAACCCTTTACCCTACCCTCTCACACTCATCCTCCTTGTGACAAGTGTCACCTTCCCATTGGTGCTAAACAAACACAATCCATGTGCTCTCCTTTGAGTGCATCTTAGCCCTCCTTAAGCCGTCATCTCTCCTTGCATCTTAGGCCTCCATCCCTCAAGCCCTTAGCCTATAAATTGGATCCCCTCCCAAGCCATTTCAAAAATCACAACCATTTGAGTAAAGTTATCATACTCTTTTGAGAGCCAAAAATCCATACCCATACCCTTATAATGCCAAATTGAGAGCTCACAAAGCTACCAATTTTCCATTACCCATCTCCATTGAAGCCATTTTGAGCACTTGAGCATACATCCCCAATCCATGAATAGACACATCCCAGAAACAAGAGAACAACCTCATTGAGAGAGCCTATCCATGGCTCACATTCTCATTTGAGTTTGTCTTCTTTTTGTCTCTCTTATATGTTATGTTAGTTTAATGTGCAAATGCTTTCATTGAATTAGTATTTTTAGCATATTAGATTAGTGTATACATTTTGGCACACCCGGTGGGAACCCGTTATGCATCATTTTTTTCATCCATTTCAATCTATATTTTGCTTTTACAAACTAAAAATCTAATGGTTTATTGTTGTTTGAGTGGGTGCAAGGTGTTTTTGCTTAGTTTTTGCAAGTTGAAGGATGCACTAAGAGAAGGAAATTACCCTTTAAAATTCAAAAATAACCAAGAAAATAAAAAATTTTGAAAAAAACTCGCACCCATCGGTTCATGTTGTGCAACGTCGTCTCCGCAGATTAGTGTCTCCGCCTGTTGTCTTCGCAAAACGTCGTCTGCGAAAGCTCAACTGTCATCTTCGCCCACTCAAAATGTTGTTTGTGAGTTTCGGTGTCTCCGCTTGTTTTTTGGTAGTCTACTCTGAAACTTGAACTGTTGTCTACAAATTTTGATGTCTACGCAGATCAGCGTCTACAAGTTTCAGCGTCTTTGCTTGGCTTTTGTCATCTGTGCTGCCTCCAAATCAAACTATCATCTCCACCGCTGCCAGCAGTCAAACTGTCGTCTCCACCACCGCAATCCGTCAACTGTCATCTCCGACGCTGCCAGCAGCCTTCTTCATCAGACTATCGTCTGCAAATTTTGGCGTCTTCGCAGATCAATGTCTCCGCAGATTGGCATCTCTGCCTGTTGTATTGTTTTCTCAAATTTTTTGCCTACTTTTTGGCTCTCTTGTCCAAGTCATTGTCTTTGCATGTTTTCAAAACTCTAACAAAGGAACCTGTATGTTTAAAAATACCAAAAAAAAAAAACAAACAATCAAACACTTCATTTGGAGCTTTTAAAATTGAACAAAACAAATTTCTTTTCCACATGCAATTTAGAAAAAGTTTGATTTTTGGAAAATTAAGAAAATTTGTTAAGTTAAACACAAATTTGCAAAAATCAATTTGAGTAGTTCCTTGGACTCACCTCTTTTCTAATCACCCATCAATTCAACCATTGGTTGCAATCTCAACACCATTTATGGGGATGGGTCTACTTGAAAAAGGTGTTAAATATTCCACGATCTAACTAACTCACTTGGTCTTTGAATGTTTGCTTTAACTTTATCAAAATTCTTAAATGTCCAAAAATCTAGATTAAATCAATCACACTTCAAGTTTGGGCACTAAAATTGAACAACTCTTGACGTGGAGGGCCTTCGGGCGTGCGCTTGAAAAATTGAGTTTCACATATCTTTGTTTTGGGCTTAAAACAAACTCACACTCAATCTTGAATGCCTAACAATCAATGAACATCGCATGGTTTTGACGCATTTTCAATGACGCTCACATTTTTTATGTTGACGATCTCTCGACTTCCATTATGTTGATGACACTGTCAAGTTGGAATGAATATTGTATGCCATAATCACAAGTGTCTTCAATCATAACTTGCAAAATTTAAATCATCAATTGGAATGAACGCGTGTCTTTTAAAACCCAAGATCATGTATGTGGTCTTGTTTTACACTTTTTAGGAGGCTTGCTTGGGGATTTCATCACCCCTTGGACGAACTCAACTCTAGTGTTCCGGAAGAGTATAAAGATCGGGAGGTGAATCCAAAGACACCTCTCTTGAAATCAAAATTTTTTCACTCAGGCTAAGCCTCAAGGAACTTTATACCCTTGAGAAGTGAAAGAGGAGAAGTGGGTTACCGCTCCTCTCGGCTATGTGACATTTTTTTGGTTTCATCTACAAATATGGGCCTCACGTACCTTGCATATATCAAGGACTCCCTAGCTAAACCAAATTTCATCCTTGTAGAAAGCTTCCTAGGATGTTGGTGTGTTTGACGTGCTTGCTCCAAACTTTTATCTGCTTGTTTGTTCATACCTTTTGAATGAATGTTTGCTAACTTTGGTCAAAATCCTAGAAAAAGCAAAAATCTCCCAGCACAAAGCATACTTAGCGTAGTCACTGCCTCATCAGAAGATCATCCAAGCTCCCTTAGTTCTTTGCTTTAGAATAACCCCAAATCCAAAGTCCATCCAAATCACCCCCCCCAGCCAGCTAGCAACCCAATCCAAAATCACACCCAATCCTTTAGAGAGTTGTTGTCATTCTTCCAAAATTTTCTATCCAATCAATCCTACCAATCAACCCAATCTCACCAAGGTTATCCCTCTAACAAAGCATTGTCTAAGGTAATCCAACTTTGTCACTTGTATCCCTCATCACCTTGAGCTAAAGGTTGGGATCCACAAGTGGTCAATCTCATGTCATGCCCATAGGATCATTAGTCTATCCTTAAGTTGACACAATCTCCACCAATCTAGCGCATAGGAAAGAAAAACTCTCACCTTTTGACAGCATACCCTTGAAAGTCTTCCATCCATAGGAAAGCCAAAAATCTCTAGCCAATCCTCCTTAGGTCTGTCATACAACTTCGGCTCTCCCTAGGAAATCCTTCATCATCCAATCCAAAATTTGTGCTTAATCCAAATCCAACCATGAGCTTCCATGTTCATCCATATGCAAGACTCCATCCCCATCCGACTCATCATCAAAACATGAAATCCCAAACCTATCATGATGTGTTCGGTCGTATTGTCCTTGCTCCCACCACCTCCTATTCCAATGATGATGAAAATCTTGTTGACTATGACGAGTATATTGAAAGCCTTAGAAACATTCCCCCAAGCATCCCCCAAAATCCACATATTCTTCCAAACTATCTAGTCATGCCATCTGATATCCCAGCTTCTCCTCCATCACCCAATCAACCAAGCTTCCAATCTTCCACCCCATCATACTAGCTATTCCTATCAATCCACCTCCACCTCTGACACATAAGTCTCCAAGGAATCTCCTAGAGGAAATACAAGAAAAGTTGCCTCTAGCAGTCGATAAGCGATGTCATCTAATCCAACCATGTGAAGTAGTCAGTGATGAAGCTTCCCCATCTATAATATTACCTCCATCTCCCATTGCTATCATCCCCATACCATCCATCAAATTGCTTAAAATCCTTCCACTTCCCACAAGCATCAAAATCCCAACACCTATCAAATCCCTCCAAATCCTATCCACATCACTTCCAAGAATTTTCCAAATCTCCCGTAATGACCCTTATGCATCCATTGTCTACTCACCCATCTCCACTACCGAATCTCCCATCTATCCATCCGTTGCCTTTGAAGAATCCATCCCTTCACCTCCTATTGCACCATCCACTCCAATCCAATCCTATCAAGATCCTACCCAAAAGCATGTTGACATCCCCCAAAACATAAACGAAGATATCATAGTACCATGTCTTCCATCCATAGTGCAGTCACCACCCCCTCCATCTCCAAAACCTCAAGCCATACCTCCTCTACTGCAGGATATCTTTTCATCCCATCAGCTAAATCAAGATCCTATCCTACCATCTCCTCCGCTCCATGCTTCCATCTTACCACCTATCCCAGCTATTCCACCATCTATAATCTACCCTCATGTTTCACTTACATTCATCCGTGGTGGCCTCCTCTCAGCAGAAGAATTAAGAACAGTATCTCCCTGTTGTAGTACATCTGATAAAGTACTTCCACCATTTTTTGCAAGCAAAAATTATCCTCAGCTAGTTCAAATGCTCAATCGATTGCATTATCAAGGTCAAGGTTTAGGACCACAAGAGCAAGGAATTAGAACACCTATTATTGTACAAAAGAATCTAGGATTTCATGGTCTTGGATATGTATCCAAAGGCTCACCATCTAAAAGTGTTGGTATACGCCATCCCCAAACCAAGCCTATCTCCAAGCCCATCATGCCAGCCTCCCATCACTCCTTCAAGAAATCTTATGTCATCCCCCATCCACCATCTTTGTAACCTAAAACAACCTACCATATCCCCCCTTCATCCGCTAAATCCATTTTGGGTCCCTATGTACCAAAATCTACCATCTTCCATCCTCCTATCAACCGTCATAAAAATCCTATTCCATCCATTCCTACGCAAGATCAACAAAGGCACATATCAGGACACATCATCCATCATCATCCCCCTACATGCTCTTCCATATCCTCTTCATCTCATAAAGCTTCTCCTAACCATCTTCCCAAAGCTTACCACAGCAATGTGAATGCCAACTTCAAAATGTATAAAGCTAAAAATCCACATCCTAGGCAATCATATGTCTATTCTAAAAGGCATACTCCAAAAAGGAAAAATCCAATCAAAGAATGCAAAACAATGAAAAAGCCTATGAAAAGAAAATCCAAAACCATGTGGATCCCAAAGAAAAAAGTTGAAATCCAATGCATAATGGCATCCACCATTGCTAATCCCCCATCTAGTGACTCGTGTCCCCCATCTCCTAACTCCATCTTGGGTGCCCATATCCCCAAGAATGCTTCCACAAATCCACCATCAAGCCCGCATCTACCATCTATCCCCCATATGCTCTTTTCACACCTGTCCCAACATGTGCCAATGTTGATCCTACAAGCATCCCCATCTCATGCTCCTTTCCAGCCTTTTCATCCCTCCATCTCCTACCATCAATCCCATCTAATCCAATCTATTTCATAAAATCAAACATCTAGTGTACCAACAACTAGCAACAAAATTAAATATTCCAACAGCCAGTGAAAAATCCCAAAAAAGTCAAAAATAGTTGAAGAAAGCCAAAATCATTCCAGCTAAGTCCAAAGTCAAAAAGTAAAAAAAATAAAGAAAAATAAAGTGTCCACTGGTGAAAATTTGGCAATTCAAGTGCCTTGGACAAGTACCATGATGAAAACTTGGCAAACAAGCATCATGCGTAATCCAGCCATCCCCAACTTAGCCTATCATCCTCATGCTTTTGGTCACATCTTGTCATCCGGCTCCATCTTCCAATCTATCCACCTATCCTCCACCCTCCAGCTTCCATCTCACACCATCCACTTATCTCCTACAGCTTCACCCAACCATCACAGCTATCATCCATCTCCCTAGCCCCTTCAACTTTTTCCATCTTGGCTTCAATCCTATCATATCCTTCATACGACCTCCTCATGCATGTTATCTTCTGATTGGGGGCACTATATTCCTTGGAGATCTTGTCTTGTCCATCTTTCCATCATTTACCTCCTCCCTTGTCATTGGCATCTAGCTCTAAGCTATCCTCATGCAAACCCAATGTCATCTCTTTATATCCATCATAATCCTAGCTATCTACCATCCTATCTAGCCATCTCATCCTGCTCCTCTAGCTATCCTTGGTCACAAAATCTCTCATCATCATTGGAGGCATCCCCCCAAATCCATATCTTTTGTTATCACCCCATCCTTAGCTTTCGCATGTTGCACAACATTGAACCATCCCGCTATCTTATCACCCTGAGCTTTTGCCTTCTTGTAACTATCTTGGTTAGCTTCAGCTTGTAAATATCTTGGTCAGCTTCAACTTTTAAATATCTTGGTCCGTCAGCTTGTACATCCTCTTTCACTTAGTACCATTATATCTATCCAGCTTTTGTGTCAGCTCCTCCTTGATCAGCATCTTGCACACATCGTACAACCCTTGGTTAGCTATTCCAATGCATCCTTTAGCTAGATCTCCTATCACCAAAGTGTTATCCTTCTTAGTTCAGCTTGCCAGCTACATCACTCATCCAAATCCACCAGCTTAGGTACTCTCTAATAGGTCCTTGCAGGATATAGCTTTCCTCATGTCTGATCTTGGTCTGTTAGTACCTCATCCTACCCATCTCGTTGGCAAATGGTTCTCTTTTGGATTTTCACTTTCTTTTGATTTGGGATCTTCCCTCTTGGGTCTTGAAAATATCTTTTTCGAACAATCTCCTTGTTCCCTGCTCAAGGTTGCCATGATCTTCCATACCATGGTATACTGATAATGGGACAATCAGAGCATAAGGTCTTGATCAGGTTTTTTTTTTGTTTTTATTTTTTTCTTGTGGGTTACCCGGTGTCGGTTCCACACTGTTTCCTCTTGGACTCATGGTGTGATGTTGGGGCAACCCTTGTGTGTTTGTTTCGAGTCAGTTCATCAATCCTCTGGACGGTTGGTGAAAAGGTCTTGATGTTCTTGGTAACCTTGGAAATTAACCAATAGTCTTATAGCAAATCTAGTGCTCAACTGCATGGTGGTACTTCTCTTTGAAGTATCCCCCTACTCAAAAAGCTTCAATGGATTTCCTTCATCTCCATTATCCCCCATCCATATCCTGCATCTGTCACTCCTACCCTAGCTTATGCATCAGTATCTCTTTGAATCACTCCTCACGCTTAGCTTTAGGGATCAACAATCCTAGTCTTAGGGATCCACCAATCAAATTAATCCACCAAGCCTCATCTTTCGAGATCCACAATCCTAGTCTTAGGGGTCTTCGAAAACCATCTTCCATCAATCCGACTCTTTGAAATCCTATTGCATCAACTTTATCATTCCATCATCCATCTCCCTACCATGGATTCCTTTTATAGTGCTCTGCCCCTACATCCTCCCCCCAATCCTTGAAAGTCTTAAGCTTGCTTTACTCTTGTGCCTCTAATTCTCCTTTATCATTCTCCCATAGTGAGAGTTTGAGCTAATTCAACCCCCTCTCTTTGCCAACCTATGTCTCAGCTTGTCTCAATTTCTTGTACTTTTCAAGAAGTCATCGAGCCTCATTTCTCTCCCCGCCACCTTCTTTAGGGGGCATCATCTAAGTCTAGTCTCTCCTCTTCTTATCTGAGACTGGGGCAACCTTGTTGCTAAAACATCTTCCTCGTGTCGTCTTCATTTGAATTTCTTTGAAATAATGTTGTCTCAACACTATGTCAAAGAGGAGCAAAATGTAGACACCTAAATTTGATTACACCGCTTCAATAATCCTATTTAGCTATCTCTAAAGGCATCATTAATTAAATTCCTATTTAATTAATCCTTTTCCATCCCCTAGCTTATTAATTTAATTAATCATCTATAGTCCTAAATTGATAAATCAAATAACCTATCATTTATCAATTAAATCCTATTCTCCTATCTAAATTCCAAAATTCCCATTTATTAAATAAATCTATTTGATAAATAAAATCCTCAAAATCTAAAAACCCCTAACCTATCCCTAATCTTCCATTTAGCCTAATCCACCCCATCTACCCATACTAACCAAGCTTAGCCACTAACTCACCCACCCTCATTAATGCCATCCACTTGCACATCTCTAACATCCCTAATCTAATCTTAAACCCAAGCCTAATCCACCCCCTAATGCTGTCACATTCCCTAAACAAATTTAAGACTTTCCTAAACCAAACCAAAGTCTCCCCTCAAAAATCCCAACCACCAAGTCATGAGTGCTCTTACAAACCATAAAAGACTCTTACAAGCCCACTCATGACTCTTACATCCATCTTCCACACTCTTCCCTCTTCCACACTCATTCCTCTTACATCTCTCTTACATACTCAACCCCACTCATCATGCCTTTAACCAACCCTTTACCCTACCCTCTCACACTCATCCTCCTTGTGACAAGTGTCACCTTCCCATTGGTGCTAAACAAGCACAATCCATGTGCTCTTCTTTGAGTGCATCCTAACCCTCCTTAAGCCTTCATCTCTCTTTGCATCTTAGCCCTCCATCCCTCAAGCCCTTAGCCTATAAATTGGATCCCCTCCCAAGCCATTTCAAAAATCACAACCATTTGAGTAAAGTTATCATGCCCTTTTTAGAGCCAAAAATCCATACCCATACCCTTATAATGCCAAATTGAGAGCTCACAAAGCTACCAATTTTCCATTACCCATCTCCATTGAAGCCATTTTGAGCACTTGAGCATACATCCCCAATCCATAAATAGACACATCCCAAAAACAAGAGAACAATCTCATTGAGAGAGCCTATCCATGGCTCACATTCTTATTTGAGTTTGTCTTCTCTTTGTCTCTCTTATATATTATGTTAGTTTAATGTGTAAATGCTTTCATTGAATTAGTATTTCTAGCATATTAGATTAGTGTATACAATAACCATAAGAGTTCTTTGAAAACATGTTCAACATTTAGTAAAGAAATATAAAGGGTAATGTTAGAAATAGGGATTACTAAGATGGGGGGGAGGGGTGAATCAATAATATACAAAATTTAGTCACCAACTGGATATTATTACTTACTTTAAACCATGCATAACAAATTAATAAAGTAATTTTAAATAGTAATAGTAACAATGCACAAAGATAACTCATATCACCATATTTTGTTAACTAGGGAAACCCTAGCCAAGGGAAAACCCTAGCAGGGATGATACCCACTAGATAATATATTGATATAAAAGTTCCTTGGTAGAGGATGGACCCTAATAAGAGTCAATGAGAAAATTTAGTATAAGGAGTTCTTTTTAATAGATGTTGAATCCCTATTAAGGAGTTGTGGTATAGTACATGCAAGATGAGCCCACTGCCCAAACATACATTTCTAATTACAAGAAGAGCTCATTGCCAAAACAAGTAATTAGACTTCTAGAATAGGTACTATATCTTCTTTCTTGATTGATCTTTGATCTTTGGCTTGATGTTTGATCACAAAATAGCTCATATAAAACTTCTCATATATCACTTTCATAGTAAGTTTGAATATAGTTATGATCTATAATTCACACTTGCACTTTGCTTACATAGTAGCTCTACACTTCTTATTGTAAAATATCCTTTCCATAAATACCATGCCTTTACACAAATTTTTGCTAGATCAGCTAGGACCATGAACAACTTTTCCAACTTAGAGTAAACATCTAGGATGTTGGCCCTAATTATACAAGTAATTATTTTTTAAACAAAATAATTCTTTATTAGTTTGTGGTGACTCATCATCTTCCATCAACTATCTTTGTTGGATTATTCTATCATCTAGTCTGGCTACAACTAGCTCAAAGCTAGTCGGAGAATTATCTACTACATTTTCCTTGTCCGATATATTACTTTTTCTTAAATCAAAAAAATACTAATTTTTTCTAGGCATGAGCTGAAGTATCCTCTATTTTACCTTTTTAGGCACTTGGATCACTTTCTGCCTCTTGTTACCCTTCGTAACCCATGATGTCTTAGCAGGATCTTCTTCCTCTATTTCCAAAGTAACATCAAGCTTAGGGGAGTCAAGGTTTACTCTATCCTCCTTTCCCATTGGCTCTGTAGGCATTTGTGCCATGATCTTTGCATAATCATCCACCATCTTCCTAAGCCTACATGGATATGGGACATCTAGGTAGAACCATTTGAAGTTAGGGTATGTTCTTTTTATCTCATTTTCAACCCTTGGGACATCATAAAATTTTCTAATTTGTCTACAACATCCCCCTTAGCTACAATATTTGTAATTAGGTCCTCTTGGGGTTATGCCCTAGTATTTGGCAATATATAACCCCTGATTTCTTTTAAGGCATTCTTCATGTAGCCCTTTGGGTCATACATTCTATAAGGAGTAGTTGAAAAATTATAATGATAGAGGAAAAAATGAATTTGATCCAAGGATTCTTTTCTAATTGCAAATTCTCCTATTCAAAAAAACCTACACAAAAATGTGCCCTTATGCACTTTAGGCCATAAATATTCCCTATTGACCATCAAAAACTATCACATGAATTCAATGATGGCTAGCCTAGGAGGGATAAATTTGGGAAATATTTGGGGTGGTTGAGGGCAACCATAAACTCTTGCAAGGGAAAATTTTGGGAACAAGAATATGTCTCCCTTATTATGGTCTAACTTCTTGTTATTAGGTAGGAGGGCTGGTCTCAAAAGACTCTTAATAATTCAAGTGCCCTAAAGAGACTAGAGTGTAACATTTTCATAATTATAGAATTAAAATTATTAATAAATAAAATAGAATTATAATAGTGACAAAATCTATCCCACACTTGTGTGCATAGTTGAACTTGTAGCTCTCCATTAGCATCTGTTGTCTCGTCAAAAAATATGGGCTGATGTACCCCACATTCTTGTATAGAATCAAATGCATGAGTAATAAATAGTGGTGGAATTTGAAAATTCCTAGTTCTCCTCTTTGAGCCAACTTAATATTTTCTTTTATCTTCTCCAAGATTTAGGCTACATAATCATACTCTCCACCATGGTATGCATCTTATACATCTAGGGCTAGAATGTAAATTGGCCTATATACCATGTCAGACCCATCACTTCCTACCACCTTGTGGACACCATATACAATTTTGACAAAGTAATTCTTAATTTTTCTAAGGGCATCTTCTTATCCACTTTATTTGGATAATCTCTTACCATTTTTAGGTCCATGAGGATATGTTGCATCATGGTTTTTCTACTGTAGGTATTTGTATTTCTTTCAAATTCCCTTGAAGTTCTTCTAGGTCCAGTGGTTTTCTCATTACACCATCTAATAGAAAGGCTTCAATAAAAGAAGAACTATCTAGTGCGCATAGAATGGTCCCATCATGTAAATGGAATGATTTTATTTCTGGATTGTAGGACTTAATGAGCGCCTTTTCCAGATCAAAATTGACAAATAGCTCTAGGAAAATGAGCTTAGCTAGATTCTTCTTCCAAGGATCACAGATAAGAATCTTCTCAAACCTATTTTTATAGAAATATCTAAATAATTCATACCCATTAACACCAGGTAAAATAGAAACTATAAAATTCATATGGGTCTTTCAAATCATATCCATTTATAGAGGTGGCATTTGAGGAGTTTGGGAACAACTTTATCCATTCATCTGCAAACCTACTTAGCTTCCTCTATTAGGTTTTTCCTCCCTCAAAAGTGGATGTATTAGTACTATTCATGTTAATAACCTAGATCTCTTCCAACTCTTTATCTAACATCTTGGTTGTGAATTAGGATTACGGAAAAATTTGCAACTAGCACTAAAAACTCTAAACTATACATACTGAACATTCTGGAACTACTCAAAATCTTATTCTTTCTATAAACAATAATCTGTTATTGGTTGCAAAATATATTTATGCTATGCATACTCCATCAACCATTTCTATACATTGATTTCCTCAATGCATGAGCCTTATAGTCAATTTTTCTATCACCTCAATAGAGCGTCAACATAACTATCTAGCTTTGCATTCTCTGTAGTTTACTCAAATTTCATTGGTTGAGAATTTCTAGCATTTTTGAGCTCAGAAAAGGGCAAAAGGTGCTTTCATGTCTTATTCTAGAGCTTGTGATCTTATGATTCACTTTGAATTTTGAACCCTTCATATCTTCAAAAGAAATAATTTTGGCCTTTACGATCTTATGATTGACCATGTTTCATATTTTCAAAGAGATCTTTTAAGCTCCTTACAATCTGACAACTAACAATTTATCACAAGATAGAACACTAATTGGAATACCTTCTTTTAAAAATCCAAACTTATAAACATTTTCATAGCATCACCAACATGTATCTTATCCCTTACAATCTTCCAATCACAACTTTGTGTAACATCAGACCTCTCCTTGTCATGTCCCCTATTCAAATAATTTAAAAAAAAAATAAACTTTGTTAAGGCAGGTAGGCTCCAAAAAGGTGAAATTTCGGAAAAGGGGGTTAATCTTTGGAAACCAATGGACTAATAAATAAAAATTATTATTAAATTATATTTTATTAACCCTTCTTGGATGTGAGTTAGGGTTATGCCCTCTTTAAAAGGGGTTTGGAGGCATTTTGGGCTCATTCTACATCTTGATTCTTGCTAATTTTCTTGTTGTTCTTCAGAGGCTGCCAAAACCTGTGGAGAAGGAGACCCAAGAACGGGAGTTTGCAGGTTTCCAGGAAGGCTAAGGATGGGAGTTTGAAGCCATTCCATGTGCATGCTCATACAGAGTTTGCCCTTGTGCTGAATAGTGCCGATTTGGGTGTTTTCGGGGATTGTTTTTGGTTTGAATTTGGGTTTTCAGTTGAGTGTTTTCATATCAGTTTGGTTTGCTGTTGTATTTCAGACTTTATGATGTTAAAATAGAGCTGAATATATGTATTGGGTCGTGATTAAACTTCTGAGATAATTTATGAGTGTTTTTTGGTGTTTCGGGCATTTTGGTGTTAATTTCGGGAGCCCGATTGAGCATAGTTTTTGCTCTACATTTGTGATCTGTTGTGTAAGGGCTGTACAAATCTGGAAATTTCATTTTGTAGGCTGTTATGCTGCTGAAAGTTTTGTAAAAATGTCCATTTTCAGATTTATTAACAATTTGTGAAGTTGTGAAGTTTTTTTTTGGCACTAATTTGGACATACCCGATTTGGGTTTTATTGGAGAATTGACAGATCTTTGTAATATTGGTTGTTTGATTTTAAAGTTCTGATTTGAGGCTGGAAATATCATAAAAAATTAGTAAAGGGACATTTCAGTGGTATCAGAGCCGTGATCTTGCCAGCCTGAGGGTTTGTAGAAGTTGCATGTCAGTTTTAACAACTACCCAGATCTTGCATGTCAAGTTTTGATAACTACCCAGATCTTGCATGTCGTATTTTATGATTGCATGCAACTAAGTGAAAGAGAAAAAAGATATTTGCAGCGAGAAAAGAATAAAGAAATTTTGATCAAACCCCCAGTTGAAAGAAAAAGTACAAAATCCAAGGAAGAAAAAAGTATGGCTGATCCAGATGAGATGGCAAAGAAATTCTTCCAAGACATCCAAAATACTCAGAAGCAAACAGTGGATGGTTTGGCGGAAACTAGAGAGGCTTTGCGAATATTGACAGAAAAATTACAAGGAATTGCATCTATTAATGAGAAAGGGAGCACTTTAGAGGAGCCGAGAAACGGGAGATCCACACCATCTAAATCATCCAAATCTATTTTCTTGCCTGCAGATGAGCCACCAGTACCAAATCCAGCCATTAATCTAGTGGAAGAGGTTACAGGTAATTTGATTACATTAAGAGCTACTTACAATGGCTTAGATGATGACTTTCGTAGTTCAGTTCCTTTTAAAGAATATGTGGATATGATGAACGCTTTGATGCCCAAGAAAGAGAATAGGAGGGAGCATGACACAAGTGGAAGAGAGCTCAAAAATAAAATAAGCAAGTTTACAGCGCCTACTTTTGATGGAACAAATAAAATTTCAGCTAGAGCATGGCTACAAAAATTACAAACTTTCTTCACACTTAACCCCATGAAAGAGAGTGATGCTATTCAATTTGCAAGTCTACACTTGGAAGATGCAGCCTATGATTGGTGGTATCATGGAATGACTACTCAAGGTCACGATCAGGTAACTACATTTGAAGATTTTAGTCAAAGGGTGATAGATAGATTTGACCTCAAGGATGATGAAGAGTACTTTAAAGAATTGTCAAAGTTGAAGCAAACCAAATCAGTTAATGAGTATGTAGAAGAATTTCAAAAAGTGGCTGTTATGGTACCTGATATGAGTGAAAAGAGGATCGTTTATCTTTTTCTTGATGGTTTAGAAGATTCTGTTAAGGGTTTGGTTAAGGCTTTCTCACCCTCAACCTTACAGGAAGCTATCAAAAGAAGCTTGCAACTTGAAACGTGCGTGCCTATGAAATCAATCACTAACCAAAAACCCCCAAATCTTTGGCAACATAAGGGAAATTTTCAGAAAAAGACTTTCCCAACACTACCACCAAAATATGTGACAAATGTGGCAAAAAAGAAGGTAGATGAAGAGACTAGGAGTGAATTACGAAGGAAAAAACTTTGTTTTACTTGTAGAGAACCATGGGTTCCAAGACACAGATGTTTGGGGAAAGGTCAAGTGCACTATATTGAAGTTGCTTCAGAATCTGATTCAGATGAGCATGAGGAATTTCATGATACTAAGGAGGAGGTAGAAGAAGAGAAAGTAAAAGAAATCGGCAAGGATGGCACTTTAGCAGCATTATCAGGAGTCCCAAGATACCATCCCTTCCGAATTCGAGGGGTACTAGCAGGGCAAAGGTTGACTGTTCTTCTTGATAGTGGGGCAACTCACAATTTTATTGATGAGGGATTTGTCATGAAAAGAGGGCTTAAAGTAGAAGACTTTGAGGGATTCAATGTTACTGTAGCTGATGGATTCACTATGCCTTGCACACGGGTGGTGAAACAACTCAAGATGACCTTAGGAGATTCTAAGTTATGTGATGACTTCTATGTGGTTGGTATTGGGGAGACAGATCTTGTATTGGGTGTTCAATGGTTGCACTCTATCGGAGGCTATTACATGAACCATCAAACTATGGAGTTTAAATTTCATTCCAATGGGAAAGAAGTCATATTGAGAGGGTTATCAAATGGAGCACCTAAGGCGGTCTCTGCAAAGAGGATGGAGAGGACTTTTCGAAGAGGACAAGTAACATGGGCAGCAGGAGTCATAATCCAACCAACAAGCTCTCCCAAGAATCAAGGTAATTTCCATTTTGAAATTCAAAATATTCTTGATAAGCATAGTATAGTTTTCAATGACTTGCCTCCAGGATTACCACCAGATAGAGGTTTTGAGCATGTTATAGAGTTAGAACAGGGTGCCAAACCAGTTATAACAACCCCATACCGCCATCCAAGAGGTTATAAGGAAGAAATTGAAAAAACTATTAAAGAACTCCTGGACATGGGATTCATAAGGCCTAGCTCTAGTCCATTTGCATCATCTATGGTACTTGTCAAGAAAAAGGATGGTACAATGAGAATGTGTATAGACTACAGGGCTCTAAACAAGAAGACCATAAAAAATAGGTATCCCATACCACGCATAGATGAACTCATTGATGAGTTACATGGTGCTGTATACTTCTCAAAAATTGACTTAAGATCAGGCTACCATCAAATCCGAATGAGGAGTGAAGATGTGGAAAAGACTGCTTTCAGATGTCACTATGGGCACTTTGAATTTCTTGTTATGCCATTTGGACTCACTAATGCACCAGCAACATTCCAATCTTGTATGAATAAGGTATTCAGTCAGCATCTTCGAAAATTTGTTTTGGTATTTTTTGATGATATCTTGATATACAGTAAAACATGGGAAGAGCATCTAAAGCACATAGACACTGTTTTGGGAATCTTGGAGCAGCAATCCTTCTATGCTAAGCTATCTAAATGTGAGTTTGGTTTGACAGAGATCCTATATTTGGGACATATTATAAGCTCTAAAGAAGTACAGGTTGATCAACAAAAAATCCAAGCAATTTTGGATTGGCCTCCACCCACTAATCTTACACAGTTGAGAGGTTTCTTCGGGTTGTGTAGCTACTATAGGAGATTTGCCAAGGGATTTTCTCAGCTTGCTGCCCCCTTGACTGATTTGACAAAGAAAGGAGCTTTTGTTTGGACAGAAGAGGCACAAAAAACATTTGATAAGCTTAAGGAGGTAATGAGTTCATGCCCTGTGCTTGCAATTCCAGATTTCTCTTTACCTTTTGTTGTTGAATGTGATGCTTCAGGAGAAGGTATAGGGGCTGTCCTAACTCAAAGGGGACATCCAATAGCATTTGAGAGTCAAAAATTAAATCAATCAGAGAAAGGGTACTCCATCTATGATAAGGAAATGTTGGCAATCATGCATGCACTTCATAAGTTTAGACAATATTTGGTATGTGGGAGATTCATTGTAAAGACGGACCATAATAGCCTCAGGTTCTTCTTGAACCAAAGGGATTTGAATGATCGTCAACAAAAATGGGTAAGCAAATTGCAAGCTTATGATTTTGATATTGAATACATGAAAGGAAAGAATAATGTGGTTGCTGATGCTCTCTCAAGAAAGCCCACTTTGTGTTCCTTATCATCTATCTCTGCTGATTGGAAAGTCTCCATAATTTTAGAGTATGCTAAAGATTCATTTGCCACCAAGATTTTGGATAAGTTAGTGGATGATAACAGGTACAAGGTTGTTGATGAATTGATTTATTACAAGAACAGGATCTTCTTAGTACCAGGGTCAAAAACTAAGGAGAGGATATTGAGGGCTTTTCATGACACACCTTTGGCTGGTCACCAGGGATACTTCAAGACATACAGGCAAATTCGAGAGCGGTTTTCATGGAAGGGTATGAAGGAGGATGTCCTTAAACACATTAAGGAATGTATGGTATGCCAACAAAGCAAGAGTGAGCAAAATTTTCCTGCAGGGTTGTTGCAGCCACTTCCTATTCCTGAACAAAAATGGGAAAGTATTTCCATGGATTTCATCACTGGGTTGCCCAAGGTTCAAGGTAAGGATTGCATATATGTGGTGGTAGATAGACTAACTAAGTATGCACATTTCTTTCCTATCACATCTGATTTCAAGGCATCACAAGTGGCTGAATTGTTCTTCAAGGAAATTTTTAGATTACATGGTTTGCCTAGAAACATTGTTAGTGACCGGGACAGTAGATTCCTTAGCTCTTTTTGGAAGGAGCTCTTTCATTTGGCAGGAACTGAACTCACTCCCAGTACTAGCTATCACCCTCAAACAGATGGACAAACAGAGATAGTTAATAAATGGATAGAAGGATATTTGAGGAACTATGTTTCAAATCAACAACATGCTTGGGTGAAATGGTTACACCTAGGGGAGTATTGTTACAATACATCTCATCACATGTCTATTGGTATGCCTCCTTTTCGTGCTCTTTATGGTTACGATGCCCTTTCCTTTGTTGATCTAATACTTTCCGATAGCAGAGTACCCGCAGCAAGTGATTTCATCAAGCAAAGCCAAGACATAATAAGGTCCCTCAAGGATAATCTACAACATGCACAAAACCAACAAAAGATATATGCTGACAGGAAAAGGATTGAAAGATCTTTTGAGGTGGGAGATTTGGTATTTGTTAGGTTGCAGCCATATAAGCAAAGCACCTTGAAGAGAAGTGGGGCAAAGAAACTCAAGCCAAGGTTCTATGGGCCTTATAAAATCATCAAGAAAGTAGGAGAGGTAGCTTATGAATTGGAGCTCCCACCAAACAGCAAAATACATAATATTTTTCATGTATCTTGCTTAAAGAAGGTTATAGGCCAGCAAACCATAGTATCTACAGAATTACCACCTCTTGATGATGAAGGGAAATTAGTTTTGATACCAGAAGAAATTTTGGATACAAGAGAGAAAAGGTTGAGAAATAGGAGCATCATAGAGCATTTGGTCAAATGGAAAGGATTACCACTAGAGGATGCAACTTGGGAAGGAGAACATATTCTTGAGAATTCCAACCTTCATTGCTTGAGGACAAGCAATATTTGGGAGGGGAGGACTTGTCATGTCCCCTATTCAAATAATTAAAAAAAAAAAAAAAATTTGTTAAGGCAGGTAGGCTCCAAAAAGGTGAAATTTCGGAAAAAGGGGTTAATCTTTGGAAACCAATGGACTAATAAATAAAAATTATTATTAAATTATATTTTATTAACCCTTCTTGGACGTGAGTTAGGGTTATGCCCTCTTTAAAAGGGGTTTAGAGGCATTTTGGGCTCATTCTACATCTTGATTCTTGCTAATTTTCTTGTTGTTCTTCAGAGGCTGCCAAAACCTGTGGAGAAGGAGACCCAAGAACGGGAGTTTGCAGGTTTCCAAGAAGGCTAAGGATGGGAGTTTGAAGCCATTCCATGTGCATGCTCATACAGAGTTTGCCCTTGTGCTGAATAGTGCCGATTTGGGTGTTTTCGGGGATTGTTTTTGGTTTGAATTTGGGTTTTCAGTTGAGTGTTTTCATATCAGTTTGGTTTGCTGTTGTATTTCAGACTTTATGATGTTAAAATAGAGCTGAATATATGTATTGGGTCGTGATTAAACTTCTGAGATAATTTATGAGTGTTTTTTGGTGTTTCGGGCATTTTGGTGTTAATTTCGGGAGCCCGATTGAGCATAGTTTTTGCTCTACATTTGTGATCTGTTGTGTAAGGGCTGTACAAATCTGGAAATTTCATTTTGTAGGCTGTTATTCTGCTGAAATTTTTGTAAAAATTTCCATTTTCAGATTTATTAACAATTTGTGAAGTTGTGAAGTTTTTTTTTGGCACTAATTTGGACATACCCGATTTGGGTTTTATTGGAGAATTGACAGATCTTTGTAATATTGGTTGTTTGATTTTAAAGTTATGATTTGAGGCTGGAAATATCATAAAAAATTAGTAAAGGGACATTTCAGTGGTATCAGAGCCGTCAATGTTGTCAATGTTGTCTATTGGTGTGATTTTTCATAGTATAGAAAAGCTTTTGTTATTTGGGTGAAAAATTAGTTAGATCTTTGATTCTTGCAGATTATTGTTTTATCTTATGAAACCTAAAAATTATTAGATTACCCTAATTATGCCCTTTTTTGTGGGTTGTATTTTCCTTTTAATTTCTAATGGTTTGGCTCTCAAACTATCCATAAAAAGGCCCTAAGTGTGTGAATTATACCTTTGTTTTGTGTTGCCCTAGTTTTCAAATTTTTTAAGAGGTATTATTTCAAATATTTTGGGAAGGCATTTTATCCTAATGTTTTGTTTGCATCAAAATACCTTTTAATCCTTGTGATAAACCTTTCATGTGCTTTTAATTGTGATACTCTTTTTTTAAAAGGACACCAAGTTGAAATGTTTTTCAACACCATTGATTTTCTACAGATCAAGGGTTCCCACATTCTCACATTATGAAGTTGTGAAAGTTTTAAATAATGTGGGGAAATAGGTTTGTGACATGTAGCCCCTAAATATTTTTGAGATTCAGTGTGCCACATAAGGTATTGTATGATAGAATGGGTCAGGACACTTTTTGTAGATTTGTCAGTACCCTACGCACATTTTATTTTTGTGTGCTCCCATTGGTTGTTCAAACTAATGAAAACTTTACTTTATGATCAATATTCATCAACCATGGATCTTGTTTAGATCTACGATTACTACATTCCCGCATTATCAAGTTATAAGGTCTTTAAATAATGCGAGGAAACGGGCACATGACGCATGGCAATGGTGACATCATGGGCCTGCCTTTTGTAGAAAGGTAATAACGGTGTGTCCTCCATGGTAGTTGTTAGATGACATGGGATGAAGAGGAAGCATTTCATAGGTCAGTTCAACTGAATAAGTGCACATTGCAAAATTTTGATCACCGTTGATTAAATCAAGATCGACGGATTGCACTTTCTCGCATTAACAAGCTGCTCGATTTTTAAATAATGTGGGCAAGCGGGCATGGTGGGACCTGGGCTAAGCTTTAGGAAATATGTCAAGTCATGCCACAATAGAAAAGATTAAATGTAACGAAACACACTCATTGGTGGTGAGTGATAGGTATGCCAAGTTGGGAGTGGCAATATCATGGGCGTGAAAACTTTAATTACTGTCAGAGCACATGGACAAAAGGGTAAGTTTTCATTGGTCAAGTTGATCTAGTGGGCTGCCAAATAAAGAAATCTCGGTTCACCATTGATCAGGGTAAAATCAATGGTGCTTGCATTCTCACATTATCAAAATGCGAGGTCTTTAAATAATGTGGGAAAGCGGGCTTCCGACGTGTGTCCAAGGATCCCAAAGTTTTAAAAGGATTTTTGCTTTTGAAACAAAGCCATTCGATTCATGGGAAATCGATAGGTAAAATTCAAATTTTAGAATGTAGCATGAAAGTAACAGTTGTAGGAATTAATATGATACCAAGCTTCCTTCGTGCTACTTAAATACTCTGATATAGCATGTGAATTTGCCATTGTTGAAGCATAGTTATAGATTTTCTCAACACGAAAGGATTTCCAAAGCTAGAGCATGGAGTTCTTCAAGGTTTTCAGAAAAATTCGCAGAGAAAATTGCAAAGAAAGGAAGGCAAATTTGGCAGGTAAGTGATCTGTAACCAATAGAAATCAAAAATTTGTTGTTGTAAAAGTTTTTGAATTCTTAAAGATGCCTCCACGAAAGGATTTTTCTGGGAAAATTGAATATTCAAAAAGGGGTGTGCATGATGATTTTCTAGAACAATTTCCTTTGTCAGTACATGAGATAACTAAGGGGAGGGAGTTGATTCCTAAAAACCCTAGAGTAGCCATAGCAGAGGGTTTCTATGACAAGGCCAATTGGGTATGAGATGTTCAGGTATCCATGGGAGGTTTGGAATTATTCAAAAAGTGGTTTTCAGAGCAAAAACTGGATACTCCAATTACATGATGGATAAAGAATCATGCTGGAGTAAACCTCTTTAGGGTTTGCCCTAAACTAATTAGAGAAGTTTTCAATCTTAACCCTAACCATGTTGTGCATGAAACCATTGACATGGATAACCTACAAGCAAGGTATGATGCACAAAAAACCTACTTGAAAAGAGGGCCACTACAGGAGCATGCTGCTAAGGTTGGTAATTTGTCTATGATTACTATTAGCACCCCAGAGCCACTATTGAAAAGACATTTTAACATTAGGGCTAAGGCATTATATGTTTCTCTTTGTAAGATTTTTGGAATGGATGAGGTAGAGCAAATTCTAGGCTCAATTGTCCTCATCATGGCACAAACTCTTCAATTTGGAATGAGCTCTATTCTGAATTTTGTAACATTTCTCAAAAGAGAAATTCACAATGGTTTGGTTGGGATAGCAAAGGGAAAAGTAGATAAACCATTATGTTGGTATTTATTGCTTATGAATGTGTGCTTGTACAAGGGATTTACTTTTTTCTCCACAGGTATGGAGTTGGAAACAACCAGGGAGGGGGAGAAGAATCAAGTACAACTATGGAGTGTAGATATGGCCTTAGAAGCCACAAGTGCCAATTATGTGAGGTTTGATAGGTATTTTGCGTCAAAGATTAGATTGCTTTTAAAAGGAGATAGCCCTAGAATTCCACAAGCATTGTTAGAATTGGTTAGACCCAAGGACCATGCTAAAGGGCTACTTGTCAGTCATAACTGGGGGGATATAATTCCCTACAATGTTTCAATAGTGATAAGAGTGTACGGTTTTTTGGGAAAACCTCATGTGCTATCATTTCATGTGTCTTTGAAGATAGGAATAGTTGAGCTGTTATGGCAGATAGGCACCATGGATGAGAGGGAGTTGACTAGGAAGGGCACATTTTTTCCAATTATTACTGTGGCCCATGATTTTGTTTTTGTAAGCAAAGGCTAGAAACATCTGAACTTGTTTTTAGATAGATATAACATGGTAGAATCTCATGCCAAATTTATTGATCCTGAAGGTTTCTATGATGTCTTCAGGGAGAGAATAAAAGCTTCTCGCATGGTCCAACAAGTCTACTATCCTGAAGATGTAATTAGAAACATTTTCACCTTACAAGAACAAGAATTGAGAGTGTAAAAATGGATGGTATTTAGCAAAACCCTTGAATTCATTAATGAGTTTGATCCCCACTATGACCCATTGAAAGAAAAGAAATACTGGGGAGCCAAGATGTAGGCCTTGATGAATAATTTTGCTGAGATAACATAGCCTATGAATGAAAAAAGGGCTACATATGTTAGGGCATACCTAGACAAGGCTGCAGAAGTGCAAAAAAGAATTAATAGTAAAAACATAGTAACTCCTGGCCAATATACCTTGCAGAAAAGGTCAGGTTATGTAATGATTCAGAGTGTGCAACAGGGTCCTCTTCATCAAGGATAAAGACCAGGAAGTCCACATACAACCAATGCTCTAAAAAGGTAGAAGTTAGAATAGGGATCTTCTTCTTCTCAGCCAAAACAATACTCCCTGAGCCAATCCCCAATCAGGATAGATGATGAAGCATCTTTAGGAGAATAATTAAGACAAATTCGTGGAGAAGGGGATATAATTGTTACTTCCACAGATCTAGAGATTGGGGAACCACAAGAACCTCCTGCACCTTTCTTGGAGCTTATTGTTGTTGACTATCAAGGTAAGGAAATTGATCCTATAGTTGCCCAAGCCTCCAAGAGGTTTGTAAATGATGAAAATTTGGTGAGATCTAGAGCATTTGCACAATTTTTGTGGAGGTTGAATATAGGAAATTTTGAAAAGGCTTGTGAAAAAATAAAATTAGAGCAACCAAATAAACCAGACTCTGTTATTAAAGAAGAGGTAAAATCTAATTTTTTGAGTGATTTTACCCCATTTACACCTAAGGCTGAGAGGCAATTAGTTAAACAATCAGGAGTCCTTATCTTACCTAAATGCGATATAGTGAATGCTATGGTTTTTGATTCAATAAGAAAAAAAGAGGATGTCCAGTTACAAACTGAAGAATAGATACTACAAGCTCATAGAGGAGTCAAATTTAGTGATGATCACCAAGCCCTTGTAATTTGGTCAATTGAGAAAAGGGATAAAACTAGAATGCAGGAAATCTCTACTGCAGAACATACTGGTGCTTTAACAGTATATAGGGCTGGTGAGGTTGGTAGTAGACAAAAAATGGGAATGGCTTCAGAAATGCTAAAATTTGGCAGTGTGGTATCTGGCCAGGAAGAAGGTAAATTTTCCCAATTAAATGCTAGATTTGAAGAAGTGTTGAAGGCATATGAAGAAAGGGGCACACGCATACAAAATTTGGAAAATTAGGTGTCTCAAATGGAAAAGTTACTTGGGAAGAGAAAGGTGGGAGAATCCAGTGCACCTAGAATTGCATACCCTCCACAGTCATTTGTTAAAGCAACCCCGATTGTTGAAATACCATACACCCCTGAAAGGCCTCAATTCTATACTATAGAGGACTTTGAAGAAGAAAAAACCAAACTACATGAGTTGTAGGTAGAATTAAAAAATCAATATGAAGGAAAATTAAAGCAGGGTGTGATGTATTTAAGGGATAAAATACAATGGTCAACCTTCTTTGATCAGTTGACAAGAATTGCATCCCTCATGGATGAGTTGAACAGAGATGAGGATAAATTGACTCCTCTTGCACAGAAGTGGAAGGAGAGAAATAATGATATCACAGTCATGTGTATATCTGTCATCCAAATGCCTTGTCATCAAGTAGAGAAATTTTTTTATTTGTTAAATAAACTAGAAGATTTTGATGATAAAAGGGATTCTTTGCAGAAAAGATTAACACATTGTTTTCCCAAGTATATTGCTGAAAAATTCATTTTATTTCCTTGTGCTTTAGAATCTATTGACACAATAAAGGAAAAGGAAAAGTGGAAAAAAGAGATGGATGAAATATTTTATGAAAGGATCAAGAACATCATGAGTGAAACTAGCCACTGGTTTTGGGGAAGGACAAATGAAGATTTGGTAAAGATACAGTTATTTTATAATGCCAAGAGAAAAGAGCTTGATGATTTAGAGGAATTTGCAAATTCTTTAGTGATTATACAAAGAGAGGCTCTAAATTTTGATTTCCCGGATGATGCTTCTTATAATGAATGGAAAAATTAGTTCATAGAACAAATGTCAGAAGATGATGAGGAGGAAGATGCAAAAGTAATAGTTACCCTCATAGTTAGTAATGAAGACATGGAAAATCCCCATATTAAAGTAAGTTTGCAGGTATTTGAAGAGGATACGTCACTTTCAAACCTCATGGCCATTTATTCCAAAGGTGGAGAATAACTGAAGAATCAGATCATAATTTCTTGTCTCAACAATTGAGAGTGTAATAGAAAGGGACCCACCAAGGAATGTTCGATGTAATAGTCTTTCTGTTATTTTCTTTTGTCTTTTATGACAGATGTATGTAAGTATCTTTTAGAAGAAACCTATCACTTTCGTTTTAGCCTAAAGCTTGTTGCATCTCACACTATTCAAGTGAGATTCCAAGGCTAGAGAATGGTCCAAATTCTATTTTTCTAAGTAATATGCTTAGTCTGTTTTTGGTCCAATGTTTTTTGAAAGGAAGTTTGTGATGTATTTTCTCTGTCATTTCTCTGAGAGTACATGAACATAGAATGAGCTGTGTTTCTTTCTGAAGGTCATTCTAAGTCTATTGTAAATGGATAACAATTTTCAAAGAAAATAAATCAAATTGTGAACCGTCCCCTTATTAGTTCTTTCTGAATCTTGTCTCCTTTTAATTACTTGGTTATCTTGATATTGTATAAGTAAAGGCTTGTGCAATTGAATGCAATCCAGTTAGGTTGTATATCTGTTTATCACTGCTGTTAATTCAATGGATTAAATAAAAGATTTAGTGAATGTGATAAGGTTTCTTTAGTAGTGGAAAGGGTTTTGAATGATAAATTCTGATAAGAATTGGTGATAAAACTTGTTGTAAGGCAACAAACTAGATCTAAAAATTTTCTATAGACTTTGAACCCCAATGGATTAGGCACTGATCAAATTTGATCCAGCTGAAAAAGAAAAGTATCACAAATGGTTGTCAAAATGCAGCATGAAATCAAATTTTACTTTTATTTCTTGTAGATCTTCAAAGCTAGCTAGTACTTGTCTGCATGGAATGTTTTAGCTTTAGTTAGCCACTATTGTTAAAGAACATCTGCAGATCTATAGAAGAATTTTTGGCCATATCTGTTATATGGGATGTGTTTATCAAGTTATCAAGAATTGTCTATGTGTTTGAGGATTTAAGATGAGAATAAGAATGAAACTAAAAATAATCCTCATATAGTTTTTCCAATCTTGAATCATCCCTAGGTATACCCACCCTAGTTTTGCAGAGCCAAAAGGGTAGAAAATCACCTTTGGTTTTGTTGAAGTTGGGTCCAAATGCTTTGCACATGCAATTTTTAACAAGAATTGGCTAGCCTTTAGATTGTATGAGTACTATCATCTTGGTATTAAGCATTTTGTTGCTTATTAGTTTTAGTCCTTTTAAAACACCAACATTGTCAATGACAACATTCACAATTTTCGAGCAATTATTACATCTTTTAGTGTTTGACCCTCAAACTTGTTCCAAAGGTTGCCAAAACTTTAAAAATGAATATTAGGGATTAAAAAAATGTAAGAAGTACCTTAAAATACTTATCTTACCATTGTACCTTTTTAGACACAAAGATTCTCAATTTGACCTAATCCAACAACTACGACCAATTTAGGCCTCATTAATCTTTCACATCTTAACTCACCTCAACCTAGGATTAGGTTAGCCCTATTAATAATCTAGTGATTTTTATAGCACTAGTATAACCCAAAATAACATAGGATCCCTAGGTCTTTCATGAGCTTACCTAGGTGCCCCTGCACCATACTCCCCCACAAAAGAAAACTATGTCACTCCTATGGACAATAGGTCTTGGGGGATACCTACCTTGTTGAAGTCTGCCTCAGCAACCCAAGTTGCTTCTAAATTAGGACTTCCCTTCTACTTGATGAGGCGCTCCATATACACTTGGTGCCTAGTGGCCTTCTTAACTCTAGAATCCAACACTTGGTTAGCCTCCAACTTTCTTGATGAAGGTATTATTGTAGGTTCTAGATTGGTACTGACCCCATGACTACTCTAAGGTAGTTTACCCCTGAATTCAACAAAATAATGCTCATTAAAAATAGGAAAGATGCCCAAATTTGATGGAAAATCAATTTTATAGGCATTGGCTCCATATTTAGTTATGATTTTGCAGGGCCACACTCTTTTCATTTGTAGCTTAGTTGGCATACCTTTTTATAATCTAGACTTGTTCAAATGCCCCATAAGATAGTTGGTGGTCGTAGAATGGTCTTGACATTTGAGTGTCAACACACTTAACCAATTCCACCATATATGCCAAGTACACTATATATGTCGAGTTAGTTATAGTAGTTGCCTTAGTTAGAATCTTAACAGGTACCAAATCATAGTTCATCTTGAGCAAGATAAAGCATAGTATGTACCGAGTGATTGGGGAATATTCATGTGTCAAGAAACATAGATTGCAATAGGTTCCAAGCAATCAAAAAATGTAACATGTGTTGAGAAATACAAGAACATTCATATGTCAAGCACCAGTAATATAATATGTGATGAGCAACATAGAATTAGCATAATAGTTTGTGCCTTCACAAACTAAGATGTAAAAATATTTTTGCATGACTCACGAAGGGATAAGAAGATAAGATCAATCCTTTGCATTTACTTATGATAGCAACATGCAGCCAATCAGAAAATTGGAGATAGCATGCAACCAATAGGTGAAAACTAAGGATTTGAGCAGGAATTTTAAGTTCATGATTACATTGCAAACCCTAAATCCACAATGTCTTTATAAGGAGACTTGGACACCATAATGTCAAGGTTGTTGAAGTAATCAAGTTGCCAAGAGATTTTTGTAGAATAGAGCAATCAACAAGGGTGTCAAGGACTTAGTGAAAGGAGTAGTAATTACATATCTAGTTGATCAAAATAGAATAGGGTATGCATATAGAGATCAAATCAAGCAAGAATCAAAACAAGAAGAGCAAATCTAGTACCTAAACCCAGCAATTGAAGATTGCACTCTATCAGGTCAAATGTTCTAATACTTTCTTACCATTGTATTAGATGATGAAAATCCTATGATGATAGATTAGCTTAATAGCTAGGTGGAAAACCTTTGGAGAAGGTGATAAAAATCCTATTGAATTAGGTGGGTTTAATAACCTATTGTAAATCCTTTAATAGGGTGATACTTCTTGTAAAGTGTTTGTAAATCCTCTAACCAAGTCAGTATTGACGTAGTGTAAACCCTTTAATAGGGTAGGCATTTAACAAGGCAGACCATCAGAAGTGGTTGAACATATTACTGCAGTAATTTTTGTGTGTGTCATCCCCACCCCAGTTTTACCTTCTTATTGCTAGAGGGTTTCTAGGTTACCAAATCTCCTATATCATGTTTTGATGCATTCTTTCATTTCATGTTTGCTTATATGTTTACATGCATGTACTTTACTTTCAGTTATGTGTTAATGAGGGTTTAAAAAGAAAAAAACTAGTTACTTCATATTCACACCCCCCCCCCCTCTCAAAAGTACTCTTCCCATTTTAAAATTCTAACAATTGGTATCAGAGCTATTGATTCTCACAAGGAAGAAACCTAACAATTTAGAGAAAATTTTTGAAGATGGAAGTCTTTAAACTTAGGAAGATTATTGACAATCAAGTGATTGATGTGCACCTCACTTTACACAAGGTAGAGGAAGCTAGAGAGGAACTCAGAAAATCCTTGAAAAGAAGAAAGGACATAGCCATAGCTAAGAATGACACAAACTACAAGGAGATTGACACCACACAAGTGTTTGCCAATGGAGATTCCAAGGAGTTTGATGTAGCAATAGCAAAATTGATGGAGAAAACTAGAGCTAAAGAAAAAGAGATAAGATCTCTTAAAATGGAACAAGAATCACAAGCCATGATGCTTTGTGAAATAACTAAACAAAAGAAGAGAGAAATTGAGGATAGAGCCATGTTTGAGGATGACAAAAGAACCTTGTAAATAGACTTGAAGAGAAGTCCACATAACTCACAAAGATCTCCAACATGCAGTTGGATACACTTAGTCATATGATGAATGCTCATCATGAGCTAAACATGAAGGACATTGAGATCTCTACCATAAAAATGTAGAATGAACAATTTTAAAATGAGTTGAAAAGAGAAAAAGAGATAGCGAAGAGCTTCAGCAAGTCAAGTGAAGCCATCAAGCACTTTGAGCAGCTATTGAAATCACCAAGATCAAGCAATAACACTTCAGGACTAGGATTCACTAGTATTGAAGAAGGTGAAACATCAAAGAGTGTTGAGCAAAGGATTGAAAAAGATAAGAACTATAAACCCACTTGTCATTCTTGTTATAGAAAGGGTCACACTACTAATTTTTTTAGGAGTAGAAAGATCAATTAGCAGGATACATCCAAAAACAAAGGTTATTGTCACAAGTGTAACATGCAAGGACACTCAACACAAGACTGTAGAACCAAGACCATGAGGACACCAAGATTTGATGGTCACTGCTACAACTGCAAAAAGTATGGACATAGATTTTTTGAGTGTAGATCAAAGCCTATGTGGACACCTAATCAGCCTGCAAGGAGAAACAACTATGCAAACCACTACAATTAGGATTAAAATACCAAGAAAAGTTGTAACTACTATCAAGAATATGGTCATGTTCCTCATAACTACATAAGAACACACTTTAAGGTAAATTATAGTAGTTGGTTAAGCCAAACCACATGTTTTAGTTGCTTGAAGACAAGACATGTCAGCAGGTATTTCCCAACAAAGGCCAAGGCACCCAAGTCAAAAGTCAACAAGGGTAAAGAAAAAGTTGATGTGGAACACATCAGGGTAGAAATGAAAAAGACATGGCAAAGAAGAGATGGATCAAGTACATCCAATGGAGAGATCACTTCACCCAAGAGGTCAAGTGATCACACTTCATCCAATTAAGCACAAGACAGGTACATGGGGCTAATATATATAAAGATGTATCATACATTAGTCCAAAAGAACAAAGAAGTGTTGCCAAGAAGAAATCTGTATGAGAAAAGATGTCAAGTTAAAAATTGAAAATTTTGTAGAAGATTTCGAGCTACCCTTGGATGCCGAGTGAAACTCTAGTATATTCCGAGCTAGAAAGTCTAGTTAATGTTGAATGAGATATATTTGTGGCTACCAAGTAAATAGAAAATAGTGGATGTCGAGTGTACAACTATAATCACTATGCAATAAATGCTAGGTTTTGAGCCTAATAAAGTTGAAAATCACTTATTTTCAAGCCATTCGAACATAGAGCAAAAGAAAGAAGAGTGAAGAGGTGATCAAATAGTGATTTAGAATATTTTTGCACTGATCTCAATAGTAATTCAACCCGAACTCTTTGATTCAAAGGTATTTCACCAACTATCAAGCTATGTAGTATTTGAAAGTTTATTTAAATATTAAACCCTAGTTCAATCAAGATGGTATCTGGGTCTAAAACCACAAACGAAAAGGATAGTACTGAAGTCCAACTTGTTAGTAATGAGGTTAAATAACCAAAATTTAAACCCATTCTCGAGGTCACGTATAAAAATGACCTAGCTAGTTCTTTGTCAGTCATTCTAAACAAAGTAGTAATGGTCCAAGATGTCAAGAAATGTTATAACTATAAGATTGGTGCTATAGGTGACCTAGAAATTTTCAATTCCTTTGAAAAGCTATGTGACAAAGGTATATTGAAGGACGAGTTCTCAGTAGTTGAGAAGAAGGGTTTAACTAATGCTCTAGTTTTCCCCATTGTATTTAAGACTGAATGGATTCATATAGTGTTAAGCCAAATTCATGGTGGATCATTTTGGTTAGAAATAGGGCTAGTGAAGATTACAAAGAAAAATTTTCATAGGGTTACTAGACTCCCAACCCTAGATTGGCCTAAGATCCTGAGAAGTGACAAAAGGGAGGCCATACAGAAAAGCACTGGTGCCAAATGGAACAACAAGTGAATGACCATTGACACCATCACTGAACCCTTACTTGATTTCACCATCAAAGTCATATCTCATAAATTCTATCAATCAAGTAGATTGAACAGTGTTCCATGTATAGCAATAGATGTTGCATACAAACTTGTAAAGAAGGACCACACTTATGATCTAGCAGAGCTCACGCTACAACAAATGAATGAAAATTTGGGATCCATAAGGAAATCTAAAGGAGCTCAATGCAAATTTGGATCAATGTTGGTCTACATATTTTTCTATGTCATGAAATAATTTCCATCAATTGGAAAGGTAAATTGGGATCCTAACAAGACAATTTTCACACAAGTCAATGAGTTTATTGAGCAAATGGGAGACAATTTTGATGCTTAGATGACAAGCTACTTTGAGGACTTCAAGAAGTCCATGAAACAAAGGATGAGGATACTAGTATCACTAGTTGAGCAACATGTAAATGATATTTATTTCTTGGTTGACATAGATTACACCTACATCCAAGCCATGGTACATAGAGTAAGATGGCTTAGGCTACTTGGATATGACCTTGATGTAGACCAAGCTTCAGCTGCAATCATTGCTTTACTTATAGAAGAGATAGAAAAGGCTACAAAACCCTTTGGGACTTATGATGTTTTCAATTATAGGGTGGTAACAAATTTGAAGACAGCCTCTACAGTGAAGAAAAGGGATAAAATGAGAAGAAATCTCAAGAAAAGATTTGGAGCTGATATAGAAGCAGCAGGCACTATAGTAGAAGAAGAAGCAAATGAAGATGAAGATGAGAGTGAACAAGAAGAAGATGAACCAAGGCAAGGGCCATTCAAATTGACACGGGGCCTAGGAGAGGACAAAGAAGAAGGTGTTGAGGAAGAAGAAGCTGAGGAAGCACCCACTAAAGCCAAAGCCACCAAAAGGAAAGCCAAAACTCAGCCTACATCCTAGCCCAAGGAAAAGAAGGGGAAAAAGCCCATTGTAGTAAAAAAAAAGAAGCCTACTATAAGGGCTACCATCAGGGCTGCAACTCAAAAGGCAAAAGATGAAGCCAAAGAGAAGAAGAAAGCCACAAAGTAGACTAGTGAAGAACCAAGGAAGAGAAGAAAATATGTTGCCCAGCTAGACTTACATGAAGAAAGAACAAAGTCAGATGACAATAGCTAGTTTAGAGTGGTAAGTCATCCCTCCAAGTCTACCATTGACAAGTTATGCATAAATATTAGAAAAGAAAACCTGAATGGTTAGAAGACTATAGACTTTAATAAGCTCAATAAAGAAGAGTAAAATAAAATAGAGGAATCAGTGTATGCAATGATGGCCAAATACAAACACACACCTCTAGAATTAGATAGTACAATGCCTAAGGAGCTATACAAGATAGTTGAAGATAAGTGGCATTTTTTTTACAAATGGAAAAGGAAATAAGAGAATCAACCCTAGCTAGAGTACTGCTAGACCTAACTAAAGGTCAAATAGCTAAGGTAAATAAAAGGCATAATAGAAAATTTTCTCCTAAATATAGAACATTTTGCATCCTCCAAAATAAGATAGAGGATGTTGTAAATAAATCCACCAAATTGTGGAAGTCAACATACAAGAAAATTGATGATGTATTTGATGAGGAATATAAGGTAGACGCTAGCTCAAATAGAAAAGAAGAAAAAGAGACAATAGAGAAAGTGGATGAGAAGAAAGATGAAGAAGAGAAGAAAGGTGAGGAAGGAAGAGTAGAAGAGGAAGTAAATAAGGAGGAAGAAGAGAATGCAGCTAAAGGAGAGGAAAAGGCATTAGATGAACAAGAAGAACAAAGTTTGCAAGACCACAAATCCCACTTCCTAGCCCTCCTCATGCCACCATCACAACTACAGAGACCTCAAAAATAAAGGATGTTATTGAAACTTCATGTCAAAAAATCAATCCTTTAACTATAGAGGATCTCTCAAAGATCCTTGATCAATCTACACAAAAAGCTCATCTATATACAAACTCAGTGTTGATCAATTTTGATGAAATAAACAAGGAAGTAGTAGATCCAAAAGAAGTCAAGGTGAAAACACAAGAACCACCTTCAACCTTTGATGCTACTAAAATCCTACTACTTCCACTACCATCTCCACCAAAGTAGTAAGTGATGCACTTAGACTCTTCAGAAGCCGAGCACTGATATTATATCAATACAAGTTCAAACGCCAAGCTTGAGCTCTAGAAAGGTAGCCAGGATAATTCACTATGGAGATCCTGAACTTGATGAAGAGATCATCATTCCCTCCTATGAATCTAGCACCATCACCATAGAAAAGATAAATGAAATTCAAGGTGCACTGGATAGGAGAAAGAGACAAGAAGTATTGAGAAGAGAATACAAGTATAGGCAAGCATTAAATGAGATAAAGGACATCATCATGAATGCCTTCAGCTTGGAGTCACCAGATGAAACATGGCCTATAATAGATCAACTATCAGATATAGATGACCAGGTGACTAATGTAGACCATGATACAAATGTAAAATTAATGGAATGGTCAGAAAGAAAATTGCAAGGAAAAGTAAATGAGAAAATATCAAATGATATAGCATTAGCACAAGTTGAATTGGCTAAGAAACTAGAAAGACTAAAAATTGTACTTGGGGACACTTTCTCATTGTACAACAAACTTTGTGATTTTTCCAACTTCACACAAGAGACTAGCCAAAGAATAAAGAGCTTGGAAAGAAATCTCAAGATTTTTAGCATGCAACTTCCAAAAAATCTAGCTTAGAGTGAGAAGCATTTTGCACAGATGCTTCACACAGAAAGGGAATTAGCTATATTAACAATAGAGGAGGCAAACATAAAGGAAAAATTGATGCAAATCTAGTTCTCCATTACCCCACACTTAGAGATCCTCCACAAGGAGCAAGCATACGCAAAAATAGTCCTAAAGAAAGATCCAAATCTTTCTACCCTAGACAGACTTGTACACCTTGTTGTAGAGACTGTCATCTAGCACAAGTCACTAGACATTGCATTGGAGAATTGGGATGCAGCTCTAAAGATGCTCCTGGAGGTAAATAGTACATTTTTGGCTAAGTATGGTATTACTCCTTAGAACCCTTTGACATCAGTGTCAAAAAGGGGGAGATATGTATATATGGGGAGATATATGGAGATATATACATTAGACAGAGATATGTATATATGGGGAGGTATATGAAGATATATGGAGAATAACAAATTTTGATAATTTTGATTACACTCTTTCATTCATTTTGAGAATAAAGTGCAAAGTCTATGTATAGCCAAAAAGGGGGAGACAAGAAATAAGATAAAGTGAGGGGGAGATGCAAAATTTTGACAAGCATGTGGAAAATAGATCTGAAACAGGGAATTCATACAGATCAGATATAGTATACAGGCATAGGGAATAGGAATAGGACAAAGTATAGAGAGAATCAGGCACATCAGTATAGAATTTTAGTTTCAAGAATGGACTAGGAATAATCAACTCAGGGGGAGTCATAAGGTATATTGTTCCTCACAAAATTTTGAACAATTTTTGAAATTTTACATATATGTCGAGCAAGAATAAAGAATGTATTGAATTAGATCAGTTCATTAATGCATAATTAAGTGTTTTTGACACTCATGTCAAAGGGGGAGATTGTTGGTCTTAGAATGGTCTTGACATTTGAGTGTCAAAACACTTAACCAATTCCACCATATATGTTGAGTACACTATATATGTCGAGTGAGTTATAGTAGTTGCCAAGTCAGAATCTTAATAGGTGTCGAGTCACAATTCATGCCAAGCAAGATAGAGCGTAGTATGTGCCAAGTGATTCAAGAATATTCATGTGCCAAGCAACATAGAGTGTAATAGGTGCTGAGCAATCCAAAAATGTAATATGTGCCAAGCAATATAGGAACATTCATATGCCAAGCACCAATAATATAATATGTGCTAAGTAACATAGAATCAGCATAATAGTTTGTGCCTTCACAAACTAAGATGTATAATAGTTTTTGCATGACTCATGAAGGGATAAGAAGATAAGATCAAGCCTTTTCCTTTACCTATGATATCAACATGCAGCCAATCAGAAAACTAGAGACAACATGCAACCAATAGGTGAAATCCAAGGATTTGAGCGAGAATTTTAAGTTCGTGATTACATTGCAAACCCTAAGTCCACAATGTCTTTATAAGGAGACTTGGACACCATAATGTCAAGGTTGTTGAAGTTATCAAGTTTCCAAGAGATTGTTGCAAAATAGAGCAATCAGTAGGGGTGTCAAAGACTTAGTGAAAGGAGTAGCAATTACATATCTAGTTGATCAAAAAAAAAAGGGGACACATACAAAGATCAAATCAAGCAAGGAATCAGAATAGGAAGAGCATATCTAGTACCTAAACCCATCAATTGAAGATTGCACTCTATTAGGTCAAATGTTCTAATAATTTCTTACCATTGTATTAGATGATGAAAATCCTATGTTGATACGTTAGCTTAATAGCTAGGTGGGAAAACCTTTGGAGAAGGTGATGAAAATCCTATTGAATTAGGTGGGTTTAACAACCTATTGTAAATCCTTTAACAAGGTGATGCTTCTTGTAAAATATTTGTAAATCCTCTAACTAGGTCACTATTCACATAGTATAAAGCCTTTAATAGGGCAGACCATTAGAAGTGATTGAACATATTGTTGCAATAATTTTGGTGGGTGTCATCCACACCCTAGTTTTACCTTCTTATTGTTGGAGGGTTTCTGGGTTACCAAATCTCTTGTGTCATGTGTTGATGCATGCTTTTATTTCATATTTGCTTATAGGTTTACATGCACGTACTTTACTTTCGGTTATGTGTTAATGAGGATTTAAAAAGAAAAAACCTAGTTACTTCTTATTCAACCACCCCCCACCCCCCCCCCCCCCCCCCCCCCCACTCTCATAAGTACTCTTCCCATTTGAACATTCCAACAATAGTCACCAACAAAAAATTGAATGTCTTTCCTTCTTTCATATACCTTGGCTTTTCATTTTTGTGTATTATCTTTGATAGTCTTATTGACTTGGTCTTGGATTTTGTTCATGCTATGGGAAAAATATTTAGCATGTCCACTTCTATGTTCCATTCCAACAAGATCCCTTAACTCACACACACCCTTGGATGCATCCCATACATAATTTCAAATGGGCTTTTACATATGGTTCTATTCCTACTATCATTGTAAGCATACTTTTCTTGGGGAATGATTGCATCCCATGTTTTCCCATACTCCTCAGTTAGGCATCTTAAGAGATTACCTAGCACCCTGTTTACCACCTTAGTTTGGCCATTAGTATGAGGATGGTATGCTAAACTAAATGAAAATTTTGTCCCAAGTCTTCTCCACAGAGTCTTCCAAAAGTAGTTCACGAATTTCACATCCCTATCTAAAATAATTCTTAATGGAAGTCCATGAATCCTTACAACTTCCTTAAAGAAAAGATGTTCAATGGGGCTAGCATCATTGGTATTCTTACATGGAATGAAGTGACCCATATTACTAAATCTATCAACAACTACATAGATGTTATCATAGCCCTTCTTTGTCTTGGGCATACCTACTATGAATTTCATGCTCACACATTCCCATGGTCTACTTGGGACTAGTAAGGACTGATACAGACCTATATTACTCATTCAAAATTTAGCTTTCATACATACCATGTATTTCTCTATATACCTAGTCACATCTCTAACTAGTTTAGGCCAATAATAGAACCTTTGGACTAGTTCTAGAGTTTTTCTCACACCAAAGTTCCCACTTAGGCTTCCATTGTGCTTCTTCTCTATTAGGTTCTCCCTTATTGATCCCCTTGGTACACACAACTAGTTTCCCTTAAATAGAAATCCATTTTGCAAGGTAAACTTAGAGAACTTACTGTGAAAATGGTTCTCAAAATTAGAACATTACTTATATGCTTCTACAAAATCTGCATCCTCCTTATAGAGACTCTTGAAGCTCTCTGTCCCAATACTATGCAATTGAACTTCTTAGATTGTTAACACCCTTCTGCTTAATGCATTTGCCACCTTGTTCATCTGCTCTTTCTTATGCTTGATTGTGAAGGTGAAAGCTCATAGATGCTCCATCTATTTCAAGTGCATATTGCTTATGTTTTCCTCAATGTTGATATAGATGAAAGCTAATATCAGTAAACACAAAAAAATCCCTTGGGTAGTAGGTAGTATCTCCACTTCCTAAGAGACTGAAATAGGGCATATAATTCTAAATCATAGGAAGGACACTTCTTTTTTTCCTCATTAAGTTTTTCACTAAAGATGGCTACTGGCCTACCTTCTTGGCTTAACACTCCCCCTACTACTAGGCCACACACATCACACTCTATAGTGAAAAGTTTCTCAAAAATAGGTCATTGCAAAATAGGTTAGGTAGTTACTCAATTCTTTAGCATCTCAAATAATTTCTCAACTTCTAAGGTCTATTTAAACTTAGACTTGACTCCACCCTTTATGGTATCTAGAAAAGGTGCACATATACCACTAAAATTCCTATAAAAATGAGCTAGGAAAACTCTTTGCCTTATTAGATGTAGTAGGTGGTGGCTAGTTGAGGACAGCAAAAACCTTCCCTTGATCCATCTTCATGGATCCCTTAGACACCACAAAGCCCAAGTACACAAGTAATTGCTTGAAGAAGTCACACTTCTCAAGGTTTATAGAAAACTTTTCTTCATGAAGTCTTTGTAATAATTCTTCCACATGTTTGGTGTTCTCCTCCTTGGTCTTGTTGAAGATTACTATATCATCTAGATATACAACCACAAATCTCCTAGTGAAGTCTTTAAGGACCTCATTCATGAGCCTCATGAATGTGCAAGGGACATTAGAGAGACCAAATGGCATCACAAGCCACTCATGTAGTCCATCTATTGTCTTAAATGTTGTTTTCCATTCATCCCCCTCTTTAATCTTGATTTGATGGTTTCCACTCTTCAATTCTAACTTTGTGAAGTACATTGCTCCTCCAATACAATCCATGAGATCTTCAATCCTAGGTATGGGAAACCTATAACTAATTATGATACTATTTATAGGTCTTGAGTTTGTACATAATCTCCATTTTCTTCTCTTCTTGGGTGCTAGTACAATAGGGACTGCACATGGGCTTATTCACTTCTTGATCAAACCTTGGTCCATTAGTTCTTGCACTTGTCTTGCCACTTCCAAGTTTTGGTCTAGATTGATCTTGTATGCTACTTTGTTTGGAAAAGATGCACCATGTAGAAAGTCTACTTGATTGCTTATAACCCTTCTAGGCGATAAAGTAGCAGGAGTATCATCACTCACAATGTCTTTGTACTTCTCAAGCAATGTGTGTACCCCTGCAGGCAATGAGTCCTTGACTATCTTCTCTTCTCCTTTGGACTTCAACATAATTGCAAAACTTTGGCTGTCCTCATCCTTGAGGTCTTTAAAATATTTCTTCCCACTACATAGCAATACACTAGGAACCTTGGACTTTGATTCTTCTCCTTCCAACAAAGATTGGATTTTGAAAGTTCTACCTCCTTTATTGAATGATATGAAGTTTTCCTTGCCATCATATATTGTCTCTCTATCATACTACTAGAGTTTTCCTAATAGTATATGGAAAGAATCAATGGGCAAGATATCACACAATAACCTTTCCTTGTACCCTCCTATGGAGAAATCCACCCAAGTTTGTTCATTGACCAGTATAATCTAACCTTTGTTGAGCCAAGTCACCTTGTATGGGTTCACATGGGATACTTGGTTAGTTTGAACTTTTCAATTACCTCCTTTAATCATTTTTTATAAGTAGAGCTTGAATCTACCACTACCTTACAAACATTTCCAAGGAACTTGCATTTGATCCTAAATAGAGCCCTCCTGTGCTTAGTGTCATCAACAGTAGGATTCTTGATCAGTATCCTCCTAAAAGAAGGTTCTCACCTTTTTTAGACTCTATGTGATCCACTTCATTCTCCTTGTAGATAGAGTTATCCTCTTGTACATATACCACTCTCTTGTCATGATATAAAGAAGAGAGCTTTTCAGGGCATCTATATGTTGGGTGGCCTAGTTGACCATAATTAAAACACTTCATACTAGGAAAGTATGAGAAGCTTCTACCTGATCCTCTATCTCTATTAGAGCCTCCTTGCTCACCTATTTTTCTACCATAACCTCCTATAGGAATAAGTTCAGTGGCTTGCTCAGTGAGCTTGGTCTCACTTTGGTTCCTCTGCTCATTACCTCTGCCTTGGTATCCTCCTCTTTTTCCTCTTTGATTTCTACTCTTGCCTCTATCCTTGAAGTTTGATTCCCCTTTATTTCTAATCTTCTCTTCCACCTTTAAGGATAGTTGATGGCAACTTTGAACAATAGTAGGTGTCCATCATCTTAGCTTTTCTTGGATATTCCATTTTAAACCACCCAAGTACCTAGCCGCCTTTATTAGGTCTTCCTCTTGATTCTTGGATCTAAAGCACAATCTCTAAAACTTATCAGTATAAGATGCCACATCCAAATCTCTTTGTTTTAGTCCTTGTTCTTTTTTTGGAGTTGAATCTCATAGTCCTCTAGTAGGAAATTCTCCCTTAGTTTGGTTTCCATGTCATTCCAATTGATAATAGGCTTCTTTCCTATCCTAGCCCTCTCATCTTGGGAATATTTCCACCAATTCAATGTTGATCCTTTGATTCTTGACTTGGATACTTTCATCTTTTGTGCCTTTGATACCCCTTCACATTCCAAATGGTTCTTCATCCCCTCTACCCTATCCATTACTACATATATGTCCATCTTCCCACTAAATAGTGGCACACCTTCCAAGGCCTTTCCTCCTAGGGATTTTATGGCCTTCAATAAAGGTTCTTCATTCAAGATAGGGTCTGGCTCAGGGATAACATCTTCTTCTTCTATCTCCTTACCCCTAACATTTCTCTCTTCCTCCTTCTTCTTGGCTAAATTAGCAACTACATCCAACTTTACCTTTACCTTTGGTAAGGCCATTTCAAGAATTCTATTCTTCTCCATTTTCTCATCAACCTCCTTAGCTATCTCTACATTTGTCACCATACTTGACTCACTAACTGATTCTCAACTAGCTACAGACATACACTTCCTTCCCAAGTCCTTAACTTTCTCTAAGACCACTATGATGTCACAACTAGTATTGCTCCTACCATAGCTTCCTCCAAGATCACCTTAGGAATTTCTCCTAACCTATTAGGGTTGCTAGTTACCCTCTTCTCCTTAGGATCATAATAATGGGGTTCTAAGCCATTCAACTAGTGCACACCAATTAGTAAGAACAACAACTCTCAAACACTACAACCAATCCAAAATACTCAAATGACACACTAATGAATGAATAGTCATCTAGGAAGGAATTTGGATTCCCTTCAAGGTCCACAATCACAATCAAACTTAAAACCCTAATCAAGTTCCAAAAATCATGCAAGATTTCAAAAACATACTTGTGATAGAGCTACAAGCAATTAGCCCTCCTAATGAAGAAAATACCAAATAACTTGTAAAAGACCTTAACAAGGGGTCAAATAAACCATTGATCCAAACACCCTTTTTAGAGAACTCACAGATTTTGGTGACCTAGGGTGCTCGACATGTTTCTACAATACGATCGCAAATTAAGCCTAAAACCAAGGGTTTTAAGGGTTTAATAGGTTGTCTAATAAAAGGTTTGTTTTTCCCTCGATATAAATTTCACTAATTCCTTCCATTAAGGTTGGGGATTTTGTACACCTTATTTTGACACACTCCAATCTTGGGTTGACGTATCTCAAACATTCAATCACTTGAAACATCAACGATGTATACTATGATCCCTAGCCATGCATCACTGGATCACCTTGGGCATCATCATAAAAATGTTTCCTTATCCATTTAGGTCCCCTCCTTTACTATAAATTATGTACAAGGAGTCATATCCAAAATACCAAGAAGTCATATACATCCTACAGTGGGAGAGGGAGTTATGACTCCATCTTGCTAAAACACTTGATTCAAAACAACAGGTAAGCAAAATGAAAAATAATTTATTCAAGAAAATAAAACTTTACAAAAACACAAAATAAATTTGTAAATAATCACAAATAGAACTCTTTTAACACTTCCACACACAATAGATTCAAATTCAATCCATTAAAATGCCAAGATCCACAAAAGCATAAAGACTATAACTAATTAACTTATTGACAGTCCATACACCAAAATGTCTCAAACTTCAACCCTATTAAAAGGTCAAGGATGACCTTATAAAAACATCCCAAATCCTATCCTAACTATTTTAGATAGTTGTTAACTCCAAACTACAAATTTTATCAAATGCAACAAAAAGTTGTCAATGTTGTCAATGACAACATTGACAATTTTTGAGCAATTTTTACATCTTTAAGTGTTTGACCCTCAAAATTGCTCCAAAGGTTGCCAAAACTTTCTAAAAGAATTAAATGGATGAAAAAAAAGTAAGAAGGACCTCAAAAAAATTATCTGACCATTCTATCCTTCTAAACAAAAAGATGCTCAATTTGACCTAATTAAGCAACTATGAGCAATTTAGGCCTCATTAGGCTTTCACACCTAAAATCACCTCAACCTAGGATTAGGTTAGCCCTATTAATAATCTAGGGTGTGGATAACACCATTACAATCCAAAATAACATAGGATCCCTAGGTCTTCCATGAGCCTATATAGATGCCCCTACACCAATTGTATTTCACAGAGTACAGTTGAGGTGGAGTAAATAGCAGCAACAAATAATTTTAATCAAGTTATGTGGATGAAATAGATCTTGAAAGATATTAGGATTGAGTTTACAGAATGTATTATTATATACTATGATAATAAAAGTATAGTATGTATGTCTAAGAATCCAATGTTACATTCTAAGACTAAGCTTATATCTATTAAGTATCATGTCTTGAGAGAGAATGCAACAAAAAAAAGATTAGATTGGAATATGTGAGTACTAAAGATCAGATTACATATATCTTTATGAAGCCATTACCTAAAGATAAATTTGAGTACTTAAGAGGTATGCTTAGGGTGTTGCCTCTATGTAAATTTTAGTAGATAATGTAGAGAGTGCATTAGTTCAGTGACACAGAGCACTATTGTAATATTGGACTAAATTTTGATGCTTCCCGTATGGGGGAGTATCTATGATGACCTAAGTCATTGAGGACTCTTGGTATTTGGTAGTGAATAGTGTCTTTGGACACTTGAAGTGGTTAATTTAAGCTGTAAATTAACATAATGAGGCCTTTTCCATTGATTTCAATTGGGGAGAAGACTACATGAAAAACATCATCTAATTGAATGGGGGAGAGATAGTTGCATATCTCCATTAGGGAGATTTAGAAATATTCATGAATATATCTATGGGGGATATAATAGCATGAAGATAGAGAATGTAACAGTGTGTTAGGATAAACCACGGACAAATATAAAAACTACATGCAAATATAACCAATAACAAAAAAAAATAGATTGCATAGAAATGAACACAAGGCACCAAGATTAAATGTGCTTCACCCAATCCCTGGACTACGTCCACCAAATAGCAATTTTGATCTTATTACAATCCAGTGATTACAACCTGACTACAATTTCTAATCCCTTATAGCTCAATACCGCTGCAAGAAGCAATTTTGCATCACAACATAATGAAAAATACCTAACCCTAAACCCTTTTATACAAGTATTTTATCTGTTTTAGGGTTACAACATGTCGGCCATAATATGTTGGCTACAATGTTAGCCATGACACAAAAAATAAATTTGTATGAAGTATGTACAGTACTTTCCTAATCAGTCGCCATAATCTAACACAATGTTCCAAAGGTTTTCATATTTGATTGATGGAGAGGATTTGAAAAGATGAAAACAATAGAAACAACAATAGAGTACTATTTTTCTATTCTTGTAACTTAGATGTTTTTCTTCTATATTTCCATCAATACCAAGGGGGAGATTTTTAGCATGAATTTTGATGATATTCCTTTGGCAGAGCATCCTAAGCATTGGAGAGTATTGACATGTTGCATTCATGACTGTATTTTTCATTGATGTCAACATAGCAGTAAGTCTATGAAGACTAATAGAGTAGCAAACAAAGATCTTAGTTGTAGGAAAAAAAATTTGATTATTTGGTGATGTGTGTTCATGGACATGTTATATATTGTGTCCTAATGTTAAGGTTCAATGTGCAGTATCCAAGTCAAAGATGTATAGAAGATATGCCTAATTTACAAAGAGTAGTATAGAGACAGAGTACTTAAGAAGTGGTTTGTAATATTTGTATTATATCTCCTAATAGAGATATAACCTGGAGATGCATAGTTAGCTAGTGACATAAGACAGCCTAATGATGATGTCAAAAAATGTGCAAGCTCTAGTGTCACACGTGTGAGAAGTTGTATAGACTGTGAGCTGAAAGTGCTATTTTAATTATGAATTAATTAATTATCCTATTACAATTAATTGGGAAAGCCTCAAGGATGACTCAAGGAATTGTTTTGAAGATATGACATAAAGGAAAGAAGTTTTACTTGTTTGTAATAAGGAATAAATCATTATAGTGAATGTGAAGTGCAAAAAGGAGAAGAGTGTTTGGTGAATGTGAGTCAGCAATGCAACGGATTACTAGATGTGAGATTTGTGATTTGGTTAGAAGATTAGAAGGAGCAAAGGTCTGGTTAATAGGATGAGAAAGAAGAAGGAAGTATAATTTATTTCTGTTATTCTACAAAGAATAATACAAAAATCATTTGGACAATGGGTTCATCGGTCTTGCCCCTAAAGATATTTAGACAATGGGTCCATCTGTCTTCTACAACTCCTAACAAGGTTGGAATCTCCTAACAGGGATTCAAAGTCTCCTAATAGGGACTGATATGTACATTGAATGTTGTTATAGACTCCTAACAAGGTTCATCCTCTAATAAGGAATATTTATATTAGTACATCATCTTGTAGATACTATCCCCACCAAGGTTTTCCCTCTGATCAAGGGTTTCCCTAGTTAACATATATGGTTTTATTGTGCATGAGTATCTTATTATGGTTTCTGATTATATTTCTTATATGGTTAAAGTTTAATAAGGTTGATAATTGTGATATTAGTTGGATAATTGATTCATCCCCCCCCCCCCCCCCCCCTCCCCCCTCCCTTCCCCCTCTCAGTTATATTGGTGGACTATATATTCTAACAAAATAATGAAATGTTCTAAGTATTTAATAAGGATTATAATATCCATAAGAAAGAATTAATATATTTTATTAATCTTTGTACTTCATAGTTATTTATTTATTAAATAATGATTTCAATAACTATTTAAGTAAAGATAAAGAAAATAAATAAATAAATTTCTAATTAACGTTACTATTACACATGTATATTCTTATAACTTATAAATTTATTATCATACAAAAATAATAATAAAGATTATTATAAACTTATTTTTAAAGAGTTTTATTCTATGCTTCATGTATCCAAACCTGACCTAATTTATTAAAATAGATTTAATAAAATAAGATATCCATGAGTAAAAAAGAACTAACCCTAAAGACCATTTTCATTTTCCTTTTTCTTTTCATTTGAAACTTCTAGAAGTGATCTTTGTCAGCATAGGGCTTATGGGTTGAAGTATGAAAAAACTACGACACATTCTCACAATTTTACTCTATTTCCTTCATGTCTCGGTCAATTTTTCCACTTATTTTACCATTGTCATCATGTTGATATTTATGAAGGCTCTAGTTTTTTGTTTCAAATCATGAAGTCTTAATTTTAATGGCTATTAACTCCTATCATCTAGAAAGTTCATGGCCCTTATAATTTCATGTAAGATTTTTGTGCTTCTCTACTAGAGACATTATACAAAAAATGTATTTCTCATGTACTTTATATTGTATTTTTGTGACTGTGGCTCAAATGGCTTTTGTGAATGTTAGAAAAATAAAATAATGGTTCAATATTTTTATTTTCCTTGAATAACATGTCTAGATTAGTTAGAAGATTGTATCTATTTCAGCATTTGAACTTCCTATGAGCATTTTATGAAACCATTATGCTCCACCATGAAAAATTGGGCATACCATGTGGTGTATATAACTTTGCGAGGTATTATTTTTCTCTATTCATCTCTAAAAATATATAGCCATTTGATGAATCTTTCTTTGGTTGAAACCCTTCCTTCTGTGTAAATACCAAAATAAATTAAGGGTTGAATTAGCAGTAGACATGTGTGTTCTTCTTTGGGATTTTATTTTTATAAACCATTTTCACTTAGCATGTTGACCTATGTTTGATCATGTCATGTTGGGTTTTTATTTTAACATTTTCTTGAAATTTGTAACATGGCCTTTGATCTAGAAAATGTTTAAGTTCATTTACCCCATATTTAGGTGAAAGCTTAGAAAAAACATACATTCTTCTATTCAATTCCCCTTTTGATGACATTGAAAAGAATGAGGATTGGTCTACTTTTTATTCATTTTGTGTATAATTAAATGATGACATTAAAATAAAAGAGCTCTTTCCACACTTTTGAAAGCTTTAAATATTGCCTTCCTCTTTGCAAGAATAGCACTCTCTCATGGGTCTATAGTTACAGCTACATTTATCTCACTTTATTTGTTGTATATTTTCATAATGAAAATGAAAATGTCTCCTTTTATATTTCTAGCATTGACTTTTGTATTCTCATGTTTTATTCTTTGAACAGAAACTCTCCAACCAATCTGATATGACTAAAACCAATATTTTATATAGCTATGTTGGGTATAGATTTCATGTTCCTATTATAAGAATCTTTCAGCTATATGATTCTTTATAGTTTCTTTGTTACAACATGAGAATCTCTTGCTAAAATGCATACATATTGTTAGTTCATGTATATTTTGGAGAGTCACCTTTATTTTGGTTTTTGTTTCATTTGGAACCTTTGGTTTGATTTCCCTTTTAGCCCAAGGTTTTCCGAAATACATAACATGCAAGTTGTCCTAAATTTAAATCCTTATTTTTGCTTGATGTTGATTGGAACATGTTTGATTTAACCAAAGTTTTGAACTATTGAATGTTTGGAACTTTTGAACATAATTGAACCTGTTGAACCACTTTATACCTAGTTCAAACCTATTCAAAATGGTTTTGCACTTCGAGAGCATTCTCCCAAAGGATAAGGGGGACCCAGTACAAATAAGTGTCAAAGTCGAGGGATATTTAACATCATAAATGTAAAAGTGGACCTTGTATACCTCTAAATGATGTAAGTAAGGGAAATATAGAATATGGTTTTATGATAAAAAGGGTGATTGTGATGAAGTTTGATTTATCTGAAATCATTAAGTGGAAAGCTTTCGCAAAACAAGTAATGGGGAGTTTCTCACTCTTAGAGCTTTTCTTGCTCTATCCAAGGCCTTCTCTTAGCCTTATTAGGGTTCCTTCTGATACCCTAATCTAGAGAATCTTTTCCTAACCCTCTCCAACCTAAAAACTCACCTATCAATTTAAAATCACCATCCTAACTCCTCAAACCCCAACTAAGCACTAAGGTACTCTCCAAGTAGAAAAACACCCTAGAGCTCCCAAATTGTCCAACACATTCTTTGGTCATTCCTTCAATTTTTTTCATCCTTTTCCAACCATTTTGTACCAACATTTCAAGTCCAAAACTTCAAAATCATCAAATTTCTCTATTTGGCCTTGTAGCCCTAAGAGCCCCAATTAGGCCTCCTAAAAACAAGGAAGTTTCAATAACTTCAAAAACTTCTTAACAACCCATGTTTATGTCTTTCTTACTTTTTTTTATAATCACCTAAGCTCAAGGATTTTCTAGGTTTCAGAATCCCATGGAAATCATACCATACTTTTGTTCAAAATCCTATATTTGAGGGTTTCTAGGAAATGATAGAAAATTGCTTTACGACTTGTTGAGTTTTATTTATAAATCCTTCTCCTTTGGACTTTTTTCACCTCTAACCAATATAGTTTGATTAAAATCCTCCAAAAATGATTCAAGAGTAGATATGGACCTCATTCTAACCACAATTTTGAGGGATTTTTCAACTTTGGCCAAGGTTGGCCTTATTAGGACCTTGTGACAATAACTAGGTCTTAATAGTTAGAAGATAACCAATAATTTTACTCAACATAATTTCTCATCCTCCAACACCCCTTTGAACTTCACAATTAGTCCTTATTTGGTCAATGGTTGGCTACACCATTTACAAACCAAAAATGAATATAAGGGTTTGCATGTCCCCTAGTAAGGTGCTCCTGTACTATACTCCCCTGTAAGGAAAATACTAAGTTATTGTTGACAATTTCTACCCCTCAGTCATCTCATCACTAATAACTAATCTAAGAGATCTTCAATGGGCTAATTTCTTTGATGCAGGTTAACATGCTTTTTGGTTGGTGTTAAATTTTGCATTAACCTGGTCTCTTTGTGTCCCAAGCTAGTTCAATTCCTTCATTGACTAAGTTGGACCATTTTTCCTTCATGTGCCAAGTTACAGGTTAACATGCATTTTCTATTAGGATTAACATTTTACATTAACCAATTTTACTATTTTGAGAAGTGACTTTTCTTGCTTCTGTGAAATTGTGAAATTTCATGTTGCTTCTTCAACCACATATTGGAAAATGTATTGGAAAATGAGTTAGTTCCAAATGGTGGACCTATGTCTTTTTGGGATGCTTTTGATCTAATGGTTCTCATATTTTTTCATCATTCCTTGGCCTTTTATGAAGATGTGATGACCGTAAGATTTAGATGCATCTTTGGAGATTCTTTACTTCATCCTAGCCATCCATTTGATATAAAAATGATCTTGATCAAGGGATATGTTTTAATCAAGTGCTGGAAATTTTATTGCAATATTTCAGCCATCCAATTCAAACAAAGAGACCTACATCTATGATCATCATTTTTTGGGCAGATTTGATTTATCCCGCATGGGTCAACTCTATGACTTTTTGCGGTGGGTCAACATTGCATGTTATCCCATCTAGTCAAAATGGATTTTTTGTGGCCATGATACATCACTAGGACTATTCATTTAATGAAAAAGTAGCTCTTTGGGCCTTGTAATGCCAATGATGATCCCCTTCCATGCCTATTTCATGGTTTTGCAATAGTAATAATCTTTTTGGCGACCAAACTCTTTCTTTGTCCCTTCCTTGCACTTTACTACAACAAGTTAATTTCAAGTTAGATTTCATTCTGATAATCATTTATTGTACTCTATAACCTCCACTCTATTGTTGTTAGAGTTTTAATTCAAGGTTGTATCTAAGTTATACATGATCTATAAAGGCAAGTTGTGAATACTTTTCTAGGTTCTTCTTCGTTTGTATTTTTGCAACAGCATTATGCTCTGCAATTTTTGCCTTTCATGAATAGAAAACTTAGCTTCTACCTCATCTTGGTAGTCTAATATATTCTGCATTGTATGCCTTGCATGGATTATTTCCTTGTTTATTCTTTCATGTTCACATATCATGTGTATCATGCTACTAAATGTTGTTATGTTAATTTTTTTCCTTGCAACATTTCATTAGTTTTACCTTCACTTGAATTCTGAAAGAGTAGATTTGAGCCAAGATTTGTGTATTTAGGTGATTTATTCATGTTTTGTGTAGCTATAGGTAGAGTTTTAACCAATATTTCTATATTTGTACATCACCCCCTTTCCCTTTTAGCAATTTAATTTTTACATTCCTCCCTTTTCCTCTCAAGAAGTAGTTTAGGTGCACCTTGATAGTAAGCAAGCCAACCTTCTCCAAAGATTTGACCTCAGAGTGCAAGTCCCAGACTTGAAAGCCATTTCCATGTGACACGAGGCTATTAAGATGCATTCCCTCAGGCTAGGCTACAAGCTTTTGTGTCAACAATTTTTGGCACACGTGGTGGGACTACATTCAAGCTTAATATGAAGTCAACTAGTTTTCTAGTGTCAAAATAATGACTTAAACTTCTATGCTAAGAGGATAGTTTTTTTGTTAGCATTTCAGCCTTCAAGAGGCTCACATCAAGCACTTGGTGACTCCATATCTAAATCTTGGTTTCCAGACCAGAATTGCTAAGATTCATGCTCAAAGTTGAAACAAGGGCATCTTCTAGAGGTAAATTTCAGTATCAAGAGCTTTCATTTTCAAATCCTAGAAGGAAGAAGACTAGATTGTCTTTATCACTAGTTAGGAGTACAGATGAAACACATACCCCTACAAGATCCATTTCCAATCCTCCTATTGTTAGATCTCAATCTAGAATAAGATCAACTCATATAAATAGATCATTTTCTTATATGGCATAGCCTAGAGCTCATGCTTTTGCTACTTTTAGTGGTGGAAGTCCCTAGTTGCTAGCTCAAAGACATGACGTACCAGTATCAGCTCTCAAAATTATACCAAATTTCACTAGTGAAATGTCTATCTCTCCCTTAGAACACATTCAAGAGGTTCCAAATGTTTATAATATTCATGGTATATCTAAAGATGATGTTGCAATTAGCCTTCTAGCATCATCTTTAAAAGGGAAAGCACTTCAATGGTATAGAGGATTTCCTCATAACTCTATAACAAATTGGGATGGATTAGGAGTAGGATTGTATAAGCATTTTAAACATAAGAGTGACAATCTAGCAATTTTGGAGCAACTAACTATGACTAAAAGAGTACCCCATGAGTGCATGACTAATTTTAATTATAGATTCCAAAAAACATGGGATAGAATTCCTACTATAGTAAAACCTCTCCCTGGTAATTCTTTCTTACATTATCTTAAAGCTTTCAATCATAAATTTCTCCCACATTGCACACCTACAGAGGAAAATACTCTACTAGTTGCATGTGAATTTTTCATAATGGAAGAAAATACGTTGAACCAAAGTGGGGAGTTAGCTCCAAGGCCTTTGATGCCACTATTTCCTAACATGCCTACACATCAGCCTATAATGGCTCTCATCCCAAATACATCTTCATGTCAACCTCTTAGTGTAGGTCCAATAGCTTCTACATCTTCTGTTGAGGTAGATAAGATCGACGCCGTGATGCAAATAATGATGCAAAAGATTAAAAAAAAGATGCAAGATCAAAGTTTCAATCTAGAAAAGAAGCTAGAGGATAAGTTCTCTGTGGTGCAAAAGATGAACAAAAAATTGGTAACCTTGGAGAGACAACAAGCTCAGAGTGGTAGAGTCCCTCGGCCTCATCATCAAAATCCCACATACAAGCCTCCAAATCAAAATCAGGGTTATGCCCCACATAATTAGAATAGGCCTAATGGTAATATCTCTACTACAATTGTAAATACAAACCTCAATAGGGCTCTAGTCCCTCAAAATAATTTGGCACAAGATCAAGACATTTTTCCTTCTTGTGATTATTCATATGGTTCCTGTATGTACCAAAAGGTAGAAGAGTTACTAGTAGTAACTACACAAGATCAAACAATAGGACAACAATATAGTTCTAGCCAATCTACTAATGCTTCTTATCGATAGTAGTAGAGTGACTATTCTTTCATGAACCATCAATCAGAAGAGCATTTTCATGCCAACCATGGTAACTATGATGCCATAGCTCATAATACTAGAAGAAAAAGGAGGGCTATAGAGGATGCTCCATCCTCTTCACCGAATCAAGATGCAAAGGCTATCCCACATGCCATAAGTGCAAATGTACAACATTATGTAACTTCTCCATTACAAAATTAGAGCAACAAGAAGACTAAAGAGCCACATCTTGCTCCCGTTCATATACCAAACCCTATGGTCACCAGGGTTCCAACCAAGTTAGCATACACCCCTCTCAACATTGTAGATCAAATGAAAAGGACCAATATTAGTGTTATATTAGTGAACAGATTGTCCTCCAAAGAAATAAATACAAATTAACTCTAAATGCCTAGAAAGGAAGATTGAATTGGCACTAATAGTTGGATAGGTAATCATTGGATTGATAACCTTTCTCTAAATTTTATCAGGTATAGCTCCTCATACATGATTTACAATGAATTAAATATGGATGATTTTGACCAGAAAGCATAAAAGGTTTACAAACATCTACCCGTAAACATGAAATAGATGCAGAAAGATTCAACTAAGATGAATTGAATTGAAAATAACACAAAGTTCATCCACCCAATTGTTGAATTACAAAGTGAAAACAAAGAATATATCTTCCATCTTTTTGAGAAAATGAAGAATCAAATATTTTAAAGATATCTTGAAATGATAACATAATCAGAAAACACTTTAGAATGCATTTTAGAGAAAACTAAAAGTGATACAAATATCATGATTACTGGAAAGAAAATTGCTCAAACTTCAAATTTTGATATGCAAATATCTTCCAATCTCCCTTCCCTGAAGTGTAAAAGATGAAAAAGATCCTCTTACACATTTTTAGTAAAAGTCACTATCTAAAGAAAATTGAAACTTTTCCCTTGCATTACATAAAACAAATCAAAATTTATCCCTTTCTCTAACACAGAGTTTAGAGAACACAAGCTCTACCCTCTCTTCCTCACAAGAACTAGAACAAATCTAGAAAAATTTTGTCTCCTGTTGTAGCACATAGTCTATAGCCTCTTAGGAAAGGGGGAAAAAAAAGTGGAACCCCTACCCCAAATAATGCTCCAACATTTATAGCTTTTGATAACGAGTAACCTCCACCAAAAATTAGCTATTCAGTTATAAAAATACTTATAAAACTAATAGGTTCGAAGATGGTTATTTAGTTATAAAAACTAATAGGTTTGAAGGTGGTTATTCAATTATAAAAACTAATAGGTTCAAGTATGGGAGGCATAACTAATTATCCCACTATTGGATCCTTCTAATTTTCAGACATGTTGGTGATGTCATATTCATCTATGTTTCCACTAGAGTGATTGGTAAAATTATGCCTGAGTTAAAAGTTATCAATTTTTTTTTGCAGGTAGATAAAACTATTGAACCATCAAACCCATTGAACCACTTTGAACCAAGTCATGTTTCAAACTAAACTCTAAACTGTTGAATCTTTGTAGTGAATGTGTCTCTATTTGAGCTTCTTGAACCTATGAACCATTTGATCCTCCATGAACCTATTGTACCATTTAAAACATCTCGAACTAATTGAATTCTTTGAATTTCCAAGTTCATTCAAACCTGTGGGATGAACTCTTTTAAACCAAATGAACCTCATTAAACCACTTCAAACCAAGTTGAACCTATGAATCCTTTGTACTTTTTTGTCTTGGTTGAACCAATTGAACTCCTTAAATTGTCAAATGCATTTAAGCTTGCACTTTGAACTACTTTGATCCACCTAAACCACTTCAAACTACTTTGAACCTTAGTTCAAAGAGGTTCAAGATCCACACTAAAAATTATAGTCATTAATATTTTTAACAGCAAGACTAGGTTCAGGTTTGGGAGGTATAACTTTTTATCCCACCATTGGATCTTTCTGATTTTTGGATATGTTGGCACAATCCTTATCTTCTTCCTTTCCACTAAAGTGATTTGCAAAATTATAGGTAATTGTTTATAGGTATACAAAACTGTCATTTTGAACTAATTTGAACAAATTTGAACCAAGTTTGAAGTAGTTCAAATAGGTTCAAGACCTGAAACTAAAAATTTAAAATCTAGGTCCATATGTGTACCAACATGTTCCTATGTGGGATGTTCTTGCAATGTCATCTCAATTAGAATTACTACAACAAGAACTAAAGATTGTTAGAGTACAAACCAAACCAACTACCATGGATGATGCAACAATGGTATAGCCAACAAAGGAAGGAGATGGAAGTAAGAAAATTAAACCTTATGTCTCTTTGATTATAAGGGACAAACTAGTTCCTAATTGCATGATCAATTCTAGAGCTAGTATTTCTATAATGCCTAAATGTATAGCTAACCTCCTTGATATTGAGTATGAGCTAATGGTTAGGAATGTACTTTAGTTGGATAGTAGATCTGTTAAGATAGTAGGAATCCTAAAACATGTAGAAATCACATTACATGTATGCCCTGGTTGTACTGTCACACTTGACATATTAGTAGCTGAAGTTGATCCATATTTTTCCATCTACCTTTCTAGGGACTTTATAGCACAAATAGGTGGTTATATTTCCTTAGATTGGTCCTAGATATTCTTTGGGACAAGATATGTGAAAAAAGCCTCCCTAAGAGAAGAGCATTTAGCCCTTAATCATATAGAAAATTATACCCCCAGCCCCATAAACATGAATTGCACAATTTGGGAGGAGGATGAGGAATGCATAACTCAAAAACATGATACTTTCTTAGTAGAGGTGCCTGATTACCTTTTGGATGAGTGGGTTGTTGCTCATCAATTTGACCCAATGCAAGATGTTGTGGAGATGGGTTTTGTAACATACTACATGTTTGAAGAGAATTTTCCTATGCCCAATCTCATGAAAATAGAAGAAGGTATGAATGTATTATGGAGTATGTTCTTTGATGGCTCAAGAAACCAAAATGGTTCAGGTGCTAGTGTAATGCTTGTTTCACCTAATTTGGAGAAATACTTATTTTCATATAGACTCCATTTAGTTGCACTAATAATGTGGTGGAGTATGAAGCTCTAATCCAAGGTCTCCAACTAGCACAAAGGAGAGATATCAAGCTCTTAAAGGTATTTGGGGATAGTGACTTGGTTGTGAATGAAATCAAAAATTAGAATGTCATGAAGAACAACATTCTCAAATCATACTAACATAGAGTTTGGGATCTACTTGAAGGCTTTCAAACCGCTAATATTTAGAATGTCCCAATAAACAAAAACATACATACTAATAGGCTTGCAGTCATTAGTGCTCATTATGATATACTAGAGCATGTATCTGATGAAAAGAAGCAACAAATTAGAATTTTTGTAAGGCCTTCTATCCTAGACAATTTCACAAATTGGAAAGTGTTTGATTATGATTTACAAATTGTTAATTTCTTGCAAAATGAAGCAGAATTCTCTGCTAGAAATCAAACCAAGCAACAAAATTAGTATGGGGATTAGATTATGAGCCTAAACTCCAAAAAACTACCTAAAGTTCTAGTCACCTTAGAGGGTATTTTAAATTTTTGGTGATCAATCAAAAGGCAAAGGTTCAAACTTGATCGCAAAGAGGGATGACTACGCACTTTTCATTGTTGGTAATGGAAAGACTCTTAACTTGGGAAAGGTATGCACTAATGTTGGACAAGAATTTTTCATTAATTTATGTCAGGAATTCAATGATGTTATTGCCTGGACATATGAAGACTTAAAGGGTTTTGACCCAAGTCTATTTCAGCATACCATAGATTTAAACTACAATGCAAAGCCTATTAGACAAAAGCTAATGCCAGCCAACTCGAAGATTGAACACTTAATGAGAAAGGAACTGTCTAAACTTATAGAAGCCAATATCATTTTTCCTATTAAGCACTCTTCATGGGTAGCCAATCTTGTTCCTATTATAAAGAAGAATGGAGAAATCAAATTGTGTGTAGATTTTAGGGACCTTAATAAGGCTTCTCTTAAATATCACCATCCCCTTCCTTCTATGGAAAAAATTATGTTCAAGGTTAGTGGTTCAGAAAGGTTTTCTTTCTCATATTTTTTTTCAAGCTATAATCAAGTGTTACTCCAAGAGTTAGATAGATATAAGACAACATTCACTACCAAATGGGGTACCTATGCTTATTGTAAGATTCCATTTGGACTAAACAATGTAGGTGCCACATTTCAAAAGGTAATGGAGATGGCCTTCAAGGGTGTGCTGAAAATTTTTGTGCTAGTCTATCTTGATGATATAATTGTCTTCTCAAAATATGCAATAGATCATTTTTATCATTTGAGATAGGTATTTGAAAGATGAAGAGAGCATGGTGTGTCCCTAAATCCCAAGAAGTGTGTATTTGCTACTGACCAAGGAAAGCTCCTAGGACATATTGTGTCAAGAAATTGGCTAACATATTGTGTCAAGCAATTCTCTCTCTCCTACTCCCCAGTCATAAGAAAGGATTACATAGCTTTCTTTGTTGGATCAACTTTGTAAGAAGCTTCATTCCTGATCTTGCCTCCATGGTGAAGCCTCTCATAGCTATGTTGAAAAAGAACTTGGTGTTCACTTGGACTAGAGGAGGGAAGGATAGTTTTGAAGAGATCAAGAAATTGATTACATCAGCTCCCACTCTTGTCAACCCCAATTTATATAGAGACTTCATCGTTTATTCCCTTAGAGGAGAGTCAAGTATATCAGTTGTTCTAACACAGCTAAATGATGAGAGTTTGGAGTAGCCTATTACTTTCTTTAGTGAGGGACTTAAGGATTATGAAGGAAGATACAACTATGTACAAAAGAAGGTCCTTGCTATTGTAAGGGCTCTCAAAAAATTTAAACATCTTTTGTCCCATAACAAGGTCCAACTCTTGGTTCCACATGCAAGTGTAAAGGAATTTCTATTGAACAAAGATATCATTGAAAAACAAGCTAGATGGATTAAAAAAGTCATGGAATATGACATTAATATCAAGATCATCAAACTTGTGAGAGGCAAAGGATTGTGTGAACAAATGCTCTCCTCTTTTGAGACACCCAAGGAGGCTCCCCTCTTAATACAAGATGAGAAACCAATAGAGAGTGAAAATCAGATTGATTGGTTGTACAACATGGTTACTTTCTTGGTAGAGGAAAGATATCCACAAGGCTAGAGTAGAGGTAAGAGAAGACAGTTCAAATTGTAGTCTATTCCTTATGTCTTATGGATGGAATACTATTTAGGAAGGATTCTAATAGAGTCCTATTGAGATGTATCAAAATAGATCAGATCAGTAGGCTATTAAAAGAGTTCCATGATGGGCATGTTGGTGGTCATTTCTCAACTAGGGTTATACAAATGAAGATAATGAGTGTTGGTTATTATTGGCCAACTCTTTTCAATGATTGCCACAAACATGTGAGGAAATGTGAGAAATGTTCTTTCTTCTCAGGAAAGAAAAGATTGGCCACCCTTCCTCTCCATCTCATCCAAGTTTACCAACCCTTTGCTCAATGGGGTTGGGATTTTATTGGTCCAATAAACCCACCCTCTAGTGCTGGTCACAAATGAATCTTGGAAGCCATAGATTATTTCACAAAATGGATAGAGGTAGTAGCTCTAAAAGATGCAACAAAAGCTTCAGTGGTTGAGTTCCTTGATGGGATAGTAACTAGATTTGATGTTCCTTCAACTATCATATTAGATAATGCCAAATCTTTTATTGAAAATCATATATGCTCTTGGGCTCTATAATATGAAATATATTTGAGCACTTCCTCAAATTATTATCCCCAAGGGAATGGCTTGGCATAATCCTCTAATAAGAACCTCATTAGAATAATGAAGAGGACAATTAATGAAAATAAAAGGTGTTGGCATGCTAAGTTGAACACTTCCCTTTGGGCTAATAGAATCACACCCAAGAGAGAAATTGGGAACTTTCCTTTTATGCTAGTATATGGAAGGGAAGCAAGGCTTCCTATTTCACTTGAGTTTCCCTCTCTTGAAATAGCTCATCAATTGGAGCTAGTTGAGGATGATGCAATGACAATCAGGTTGGCTGAAATAATGGAACTGGAGGAAAAAAGATAGTAAGCTATGCATACACTTGAGGTACATCAATAGTAGGTCAAATGAAGATTTGACAAGAAGGCTACAACTAGAATATTTAAGGAAGGAGACCTTATCCTCAAGTGGAATGTTGATAGAGCCAAGCCAGGTAGGCACTCCAAATTTGATACTTTGTGGAGTGGCCCATATGTTATCACCAATTGTAAAGATGCCAACATTTTTTAGCTATCTAGGCCTGATAGAGAAGTTCTCGCAGTCCCAGTCAATGAGATTCACCTTAAACCTTGCTTTTAAAGGAGGACAAAAAAAATATGTGCATACTAGGATAGTTTTCTTGCCTTCCAATAAGTGCACAAGCACATTTTCTCCCTTTTTCAAAGCTCCTAAGAGTTTTTTTTTTGTTGGTTGTATTTTTTTGTGAAGTTATAGGTGGGATAATGCACCATGTCTTGCTGGTGACTTCGTGCCCAATGGATTTCTTAAGGCCACTGATCTATGCTTAGCAAGAAAGCATCCCATTGAGTCACCAAAAATGTTGGCCATTTCTACTCCCCATTCAGACCATCACTGATAACTAATCTAAGAGATCTTCAATGGGCTAATTTCTTTGATGTGGGTTAATATGCAATTTTTTTGGTGTTAACTTTCATGTTAACATGGTCTCTTCGTGTGTCGAGCTAGTTTAATTCCTTCATTGACTAAGTTGGTCCATTTTTCCTTCATGTTCCAAGTTACGAGTTAACATGTGTTTTTTGTCAAGGTTAACATTTTGCGTTAACCAATTTTTCTATTTTGAGAAGTAAGTTTTCTTGCTTCTACAAAATCATGAAATTGCATGCTACATCTTCAACTGGGTATTGGGAAATGTGCTAGAAAATGAATTAGTGCCAAGTGGTGGAACGTTGTCTTGCTAGAATACTTTTTATCTAATGATTCTTATATTTTTGCACCATTCCTTGGGACTTTTATGAAGATGTGATGGCCTTCAAATTTAGATGCATCTTTGGAGATTGTTTACTTCATCCCAGCCATCCATTTGATATAAAGATAATCTTGATCAAGGGCTATGTTATAACCAAGCATTGGGGAATTTCTTGCAACATCTGAGCCATCCAATTGAAACAAAGAGATCTACATCTACAATCATCATTTTTAGGGTAGATCTAATTTATCCCACATGGGTTAACTCTGTGATTTTTTGCAGTGGATTAACATTGTGTGTTATCCCATCCTACATTTTTTGTAGTAGCATGAATGTATTTTTTGTGGTTGTGGCACATCACTAGGACTATTTATTTAATGCAAAAGTAGTTGTTTGGGCCTTGTAGCACCAACGATGATCCCCTTCAATGCCTATTTAATGGTTTTGCAATAATAGTGGTCTTTTTGGCTACCAAACTCTTTCTTTGGCTCTTCCTTGCACTTCACTTCAACAAGTTAATTTTAGGTCAGATTTCATTCTGATAATCTCCACTCTATTATTGTTAGAGTTTGAACTCAAGGTTGTATCTAATTTATGCCTAATCTATAAAGGCAAGTTGTAAATACTTTTTCTAGGTTCTTCTCCATTTGTATTTTTGTAGCAATATTATGCTCTACAATTTTTTCCTTTCATGAATAGAAAACTTAGCATCTACCTCATATTGCTAGTCTAATATATTGTGCATTTTATGCCTTGAATGTATTATTTCCTTGTTTATTCTATCATGTTCGCATATCATGTGTAGCCTATTGTTGAATGTTGTTATGTAAATTTGTTTCCTTTCAAAACTTCATTAGTTTTACCTTCATGTGAATTCTAAAAGAGTATATTTGAGCCAAGATTTGTGTATTTAGGTGATTTATTCATGTTTTGTACAGTTATAGGCATATTCATAACCAATATTTCTATCTTTGTGTATCATCCCCCCTTTCCCTTCCAGCAATTTAATTTATGCATTCTTTCTCTCTTTTCCTCTCAAGAAGTAGTTTAGGTGCACCTTGATAGTAAGGAAGTTAGCCTTCTCTAGAGATTCAACCTCAGAGTGCAAGTCCCATGGTTGGAGGCCATTTCACGTTACACTAGGCTACCCAAGATGCATTCCCTTAGGCTAAGGTACAAACTTTTGTGTCAATAGTTACCTATGGAGAGAGGAGATCCATTTTGATTCCATGATTCTTGAAGTGGCTCTCTATAATCCATGTTCCTTTAGCTTCATGGGTGTCATTCCATTTGATTAGGTGCTCTTTGTAGACCTTACTCCTAGTGCTCTTCTTAACTCTAGTGTCCAGTATTCCTTCAACTTGAGGTTGCATCTCTTTTGGTACTTATAGATTTTCTACATCCTTATTTAGCCCTATTTGATATTGTACCTCATCAATATCTAGTCCCTTATATGGTTTCAATTCCTAAACATTGAAGATTGGTCAAATTGACATGTCCTTAGGTAGTTCAATTTTATAGGCATTGGCACCATACTTCTCCAACAGCTTACATGGTCCAATCCTCTTCATTTGAAGCTTACTTGGTATGCCCTTCTTTAATCTATACTTATTAAGAAACACCATGACTAAGTCTCCTCTTTGAAACTGCAACTCTCTCCTTCCTTTATCTTTCTTCTCTTTCAATTTTTGATTGGCTTCCATTAATATCATCTTTACCTAGTCATGAATCTCCTTCATTAACTAAGAAAAGTCATATAAATTCTCACTAACCCTATCATATCTTAGTAGCTCTATAACCTCCATTATCCCTTTTGGATGCCTACCAAATATAATTTGGAATGCACTCAGTCCCATGGTCCTATATTTATTGTCATTGTAGGAAAATTTTGCTTGAGGAATGACTTGCTCCCAATGTTTCCCATACTCCTTAGTCAAACATCTCAGTAGGTTTCCTAGGACCATGTTGATCACTACGTTTGACCATCTTTTTGGGGATTATAGGTAGAACTATGAGCTAAATTGGTGTCTAGTCACTACCAAAGTCTTTTCCAAAAATGCCCCATGAATTTGACATCTCTGTCTACAACAATACTCAATGTAAAACCATGGATCCTAACTATCTCCTTGAAAAAGGTGGGATATATGACTAGCATCATGTATAGTTTTGTAGGGTATAAATTGGCCCATCTTGCTAAATTTTTCTACCACAAGAAACACATGGTCCAATCTTTTCTTTTTCCTAGGTAGACCAACTATGAAGTCCATGCTAATAAACTTCCAAGGCCTATTAGGAATGGGTAGTAGATGGTAGATTCCTACATTGGATGAGGTTTTGTTAACCTTTTAACATATGACACATTGTTTTACATATCTCCTCACATCCCTTTCCATCTTACGCCAATAATAGTACCTCTCTACTACATCTAGGGTCTTATTAAGGCCAAAATTACCACTCATGCTCCCATTATATTTATCCCAAATGAGGTTTTCCCTCATAAACCCTTTTGGCACACAATTGTTTCTCTTTGAAAAAAAAAACCATTCTGCAAGGTAAACTTAGTAAATTGACTATGGAAATGGTTTTCAAATTTACTACATACCTTGTATGCCTCTGCAAAGTCAATGTCTCCACCATACAAATCTTTGAACTCTTCAGTCCCTATGCTTTGTAACTTAACCTCTTGGATAGTCAGTAGCCTCCTACTTAAGCCATCAAACACCTTGTTATTGAGCCCCTTCTTGTTATTTATGGTAAAGGTGTATGATTTCAACAATTTCATCCACTTTATGTGCCCAAGGCCAAGCTTCTTTTAAACATTTATGAAATTAGTGTTTGGTTGTCAGTGTAGACCACAAATTATTTGGGTCGTCGTCAGTGCCTCCATTTCTTAAGAGCTTGAACTAGTGAATATAATTCCAAGTCATAGGTGGAGTAACTTTTCTTTTCCTCATTTAGCCTCTCACAAAACAATTCCATAGGCCTTCCCTCTTGGCTTAACACTACTCTAATTGCAATGTTTCTAGCATCACACTCAACAATAAACAAGTTTTCAAAACTTGGGAAAACCAATGTTGGTTGAGTGGCCACCTCCTTCTTTAGTCTCTCAAAACTCTCATCTACTACATTGGTCCAAAAAAATTGGCCTTCACACCTCTTTTTATGGTTTCATTCATCGGAGCACAAATTTCACTAAACCTTCTTACAAATTTCCTATAAAATTGGGCCAACCCATAGAAAATTCTCACCTTAGTAGTAGACCTAGGAGTAGGCCAACTTAGAATTTACTCTAGCTTTCTCTTGTCCATTTTCAAGTTGCCTTGTGAAACTACTAATCCCAAAATAATAAGTTCCTCCTTCATGAACTCACTTTTCTCAAGATTGATAATCAAATTCTCCTCTTGACACCTCCTGAACACAATCTCCAAATGTTTTAGATGCTCTTCTTTTGTCTTGATAAAGATTAGGATGTCATCCAAGTACACTACTATAAATACACCTATGGAGTCTTTTAGGACTTCATTCATTACCCTCATAAATGTACTTGGTGCATTGGTAAGACCAAATTCCATTACCAACCACTCATAGATTCCTTCATTGGTTTTGAAAGAAGATTTTCACTATCACCTTCTTTCATCCTTATTTGGTAATATCTAGTCTTAATATAATTTTTTGAGAAATATCTAGCTCCACCAAGATAATCCATCAAGTCTTCTATCATAAGAATAGGAAATCTATACCTTATTGTTATCCTAATTATTTCCCTAGTATTTTTACACATTCTCCACTTACCTCCCTTTTTAGGAGCCAAGACAACTAGAAAAACACAAGGACTTATAAACTTTCTGACGAATCCTTGGTCAAGCAGTTTTTGAACTTGCCTTGCAATCTCCTTGGTTTGTTTAGGTGTCATCTTATATGTAGCCTTATTTGGAAAAGAGGCACTTGGTATGAAGTATATTTTATGACTTATCTCTCTCTTTGGTGCCAATGTAGATGGTGCTCCATCACATGTGATGTCTTCAAACTGATCCAACAATGGTTTTACTTCTACAAGTATAGGTGTTTTCTTTTGTGACTCCTCCTCCCTTGGCTTCATTGTGATGACATAACAAATTACTTTTCCTTATTTTAGGTCCTTTAGGAATTATTTCTCACTCATTAATAATTCATTGGCTTCAACCTTTTCCACATTTTCCTCTTCCAATAGAGATTGTATCTTGTAAGTGACTTCATTCTTTTTAAAAAAATACTTGTTCTCCTTACCATGAAGGAATACCTTCCTATCATACTTCCATGTTCTCCCTAACTATAGGTAACATGAATCCATTGGTAGGGCATCACAATATATATTTTCCTGATACTTACCTATGGTTAACTCAAACCATACTTGTTCATTGACTAGTATGTTATGTCCTTTGTTTAACCAAGTGACTTTGTAAGGATACACATTAGGTAACTTAGTAAGTTTTAGCTTTTGGGATGCTTCTTTTGATATAAAATTACTAGTTGACCCTAATCCAATAATGACTCTGCATACCTTGTCAAATATCTTGAATTTGACTCTAAAAAGAGCCCTCCTTTTCTTGTTTTCATCCTTGATAGTTTCCTTCATCAACACTCTCCTAAGCATCAAATTCTCACCTTTCTCTAAGTCTAAACTTACCTCTATATGTTTGCAATCCTCTTCTTGTACATAAGAAATCTTCTTCTCTCCTTGTTAAGTTGTTGGTTTGTTAGGAAATCGATAAATAGGATTGCCCTATTGGCCATAGTTATAACACTTCATGGAAGAAAAATGCAAGCTTCTTCCAAACCCACCTAATCTACCTCTTCCACCACTAGAAAATCCTTTTCCCATATTGTAGCCTCTTTTGTTATTGGAATCATGATATTTCTTACTTGTTTTTGTGTCCCCTTGGCCTCTATTTTCTTACCTCTTCCACTAGAACCACCTCTATGTCCACTTCTTGAATCTCTACTTTTTCCTCTACCCTTGTTACTAGACTCTTGTTTCTTCTTTAGTTTTTCTTCCACCTTAAGGGCCATCCAATAACTACTATGTAATTTTGTAAGAGAAAAGAGGCTAAACTCTTCTTGTATGTTCCATCTTTCTTGGATTCTAGATCTAAGACTTATCTTTTGAAACTCCTTTGTATAGGTAGATACATCTAGGTCTCTTTGCCTTAAGTTTGGTCTTTTCTTGTGTAGCTAGATATCATAGTCTTCTAGTAGTAATTCTCTTTTATCTTGGCTACCATAGTCTTCCAATTGGTTATAAGCGTCTTGTTTTCTTTCTCCCTTTATTCCAGCAAGAACTTCCACCAAGTTAATGCTTGTCCTCTCAACCTTGATTTGTCTATCTTTAATCTTTCTGCCTCTAAAAATGTCATCACAATTAAAGTTATTTTCCATGCCTTCAATCCATTACATAACTATTTCAACATTCATTTTTCAAGTGAAAATAGGTATACCTTATAATTATTTACCACTCAATTCTATTAATTCCTTGAGGAAAGGTTCCTCTACTAATGGAGGATCAGGTATAGGTTTTGCTTCCTCATTTTCTACCACTTTGTCTTTTTCCTTTTCTTTCTCACCCTCTAACTACTCCTTCACCTTATCTGTAGTCTCATTAACTTCCTCTAACTTCTTCTTCATCTCTTCCATCTCTTCCAAAACTATGTTGGTCACTATGATGTTCTCACCTATGGATTCTCCTTCTATTAACATCCACTATTCACTTCCCAAGCCTTTCAATGGCTCTGATATCACTTTGATGGGGAGTTTCTCACTCTTAGAGAGTTTCTTGCACTATCTAAGGCCTTTTGTTAGCCTTCTTAGGGTTCCTTCTAATACCCTAATATAGAGGATATTTTCCTAACCCTCTCCAACCTAGAAGCTATTGGAAGCATGAATGTTAATGATATTCTTGTGGCTTATTATTGTAAATACTATGATGATATGTTACATTCATGACTGAGTTTTTCATTGATGTTAACATAGCAGTCTTCTATGGCATCTAACAAAAGAATAGCAGAAAGATAAAGTTGGTATGGATGGCTAGTTGAGTATTCTCACTATCTGAGGTTATGGGAGACACTTCTAAGTATCTAGCATATGTAGTTAATGTTGTAAGAAGAAATGATAAGTCTAGAAGAAATTATGCAAGTTTTGGTGATGTCAATTTTGAGATAGAGTTTGCAAAGGCATGCTCTGGTAAACTTGTTATATTTCTTAACATAATTGTTATTCTAAGAATCAAGGTTGAGGATGTTAAGAATAAATGTTGGAGATGACATGGCTAAGTTTTCTCATCATAATATTACATGTACAGAAAGATTTTAGTTGGAAGGTAGAAGATTAATGTTATCACTAAGTGTAATGTGTTCTTAATGTGCTCCTATAATAATTAATTGAGAAGATCTAATAGTTGACTCAGGGAATTGTTTTATGGACTTAGTATAAAGGAAGGACATTTTCATTTATCAAGAAGAAGGTATTCTTGGCATGAACAAGTGATTGTAAGCGACAGAGAGAGTGGAATGTGAAGTTGAGAAGAGTAGAGCAGAAGTGAAGGAAACCTCATTGTTGAGGTTTTTTCGATTGATCTAAGGTTTGATATTTGGATCTAAGATTTGTGACCTAGTCTACAAGGTCTAATAATGATTGGTTTAGTTGAAAGAAAAAAGGAAAGAAGAAGATAATATTTAATTGCATGTTTGAGTAGTGAGCTCTTCTTTTAGTTAAAATTACATGTTTGGATAGTAGGCTCATCTTGCATACATTGTACTACAACTCCTAACAAGGTTGGCACAATTCCTAATAGGGATTCAAAGTCTCCTAATAGGGTCCATCCTCTAACAAAGAATATTTATATTAGTACATCATCTTGTGGGTATCATTCCCATCAGGGTTTTCCCTCTAATCAATGGTTTCCCTAGTTAAAATATTTGGTATAATTATCTATGTGCATCTTATTACGGTTGATATCTACTTTGGTTGAATGTTTAAGTTTGTTAAATAATATAAATTTTTTAACTATTGGATAACTAATTCACCTCCCCCCTCTTATTTATCTTGGTGGGCTATTATTTCTAAAAGAAACTCACCTATCAATTTAAAATCACCATCCTATATCCTCAAACCCCAACTAAGCACTAAGATACTCTCCAAGTAGATAGACACAATAGAGCTACCAACTTGGCGAACACATTCTTTGATCATCCCTTCAATGCTTTTGGTCCTTTACCAACCATCTTGCACTGACTTTTCAAGACCAAATCTCCAAAATCATCAAATTGCTCTATTTGGTCTTGTAGCCCTAAGAGCACCATTTAGGCCTCCTAAACACAAGGAAGTTTCAATAACTTCAAAAAAATATTAACAATTCCCATAGATGTCTCCTTGACTTTTTTTCATAATCACCTAGACTCAAGGATTTTCTAGGTTTTATACTCCCATTGCGTTTGTATAGTACTTTTTTTGAAACCCTTTCTTTTGAGGGTTTCTAGGGAAATGATAGCAAACTAATTCACCATTTTCTGAGTGTTATTTATCAATACTTCTCCTCTACCCTATAGACCCTTGTCTCTTCCTAATACATTTCTCCAACCAAGTTTTCTCATCCCAATCGAGCAAACACACTCAAACTCTTCTGCAAGCTTCTTGTTACCTAGCCAAACAACTCTAGGCTTTCTTAGGGATCACTTGCAATAATAGAAATATTTCTTTCTCAACCTCCAAAATCCATATTTACAATATATACAAAGGCTACTTCTTGAACCCCAAAGGCCATTAAGTTTTAACCATGGGCATTCAAGTTATAGTCATTCTATTCCAAGTTGCTATTTACAAACTAGCAGGAAACACAAAATATGATAATTTAAAAAACTTACTAAAATGAATTTAAAATTCTCCAAAAAGCACAAAAAGACCATTCACATTGTATAAAATAACTAATCCATTGAAAACAATAGGAGAATCAATCCAAAATAGTAAGTCTTTAAACCAAAATCACATTTTTTGTGTATTGTCTTCCCACTTCACATAAATAATTTGTACAATACAAAATCCAACCATTAAAATTTGATTAAAAGATGCTTATATTCATTATTCCTAACTATTTAGACCCTTAGGATGAGCCTCAAACCACTTTATTGCATATTCCTAATTTTTAGCAAAAGTTGTCATGAGCAACTTTTGCAATTTTTACAAAAATAGACTTTTGGCACCTCTAACCTATCTAGTTTGATTCATATCCTCCCAAAATGATCCAAAACCACCTGTAGATGTCATTATAACCATAATTTCATAATTTTGATGGATTTTGCAACTTTGACCAAGGTTGACCCTGTTAAGACCTCATGACAATAACTAGGTCTTAATAGTTAGAACATAACTAATACTTGTACTCAACATAATTGGTCATACTCCAACACACCTTTGGACTTCAAAATTAGTCCTTATTTGGTTAATGGTTGGCTAAACCATTTACAAGCCAAAAATGACTATTAAGGTTTGTCTTTCCCCTAAGGTGCTCCTACACTAACAAGGTTCAAGAAAATGAGGAGGATAACATGTGGTAAGGTAGTCACTATGAGGTAAAAAGTTGTAAGGATGGAAGGATGTTCATTTATGGTAATTACTAAAAATATTCTTGTCATTATAAATTGTTAGACAAAAAAATCTTACTAAAATCTATCCTTTACATTGATTAATTATTCACATCCTTTAAGCATGCACATCCTTAAAGGTGAGTTTAATTTCATTTTGAATATTAACCATGGATATACGTAGGATAGGGGATTCACAAAGCTCGAAAGAATTTATTTTTCAAGTTCAAAGGTAATGTTTTGATGTTTCCTCAGTTCAAGTTTTTGATTCTCAGCAAATTTCTCTTTGATTTTAGTTGAGCATTAATATTTTCTTCAAGAATTGGGAAAAATGAAATCTTTCCTGCATTTATTTAGTAACCATGCTAGTATGGATTGCAAGAGTCATATTTAACTATTGCCCTTACCTATAGAAGAGCCAAGTGTTTGCTGATTACAGAAAGGTTCATGATTTTTTCCTAGGTAAACTATATTTTGAACTAATGGTTAGAGGGGAAGAAAGGGTTTCTTTAGAGACTTTGAAAAGTATGTTTCTCTAGTTCCCTAGATTCACATACATTAGGGTGGGAGAACTTGGTGAATAAAATTTAAGGTTGCCTAAAATTTTCTCTAGATTGTTTCATTCTAGTTGAATCCTATCATCACTTGGAAGTGGTAACAGTAAACTTTTTACCTAAAGAGAAGAATGAAAGTTTGTTTCCAGTAAGAATTAACATTATTTCATGCAAAAAAATAGAGGATGCTATAAATATTGGAATTAATTTGAGTTCTTTCAATTTTAAATTCCATTGAGCTAGATAATAATTCGATAACAAACAATATTTTGGGAGAGTTCTAGAGGTGGGAGATCATTTCTCACTTATACCTCAACTTAGAATATTGTTGGGAAGATTTCCTTAACAAAAGAGAATTTCAAAGGAGGATTCATTCTAGGATGGTGTTGTTACAAGTTATGGCCTTCAAGTTAAAACCAAACCCAAGGGAGTGCAAGAGGATAGTTTAGGAGTTGTTGAACCTAAATACCTAAAGAAAAAAGATCACCTCATACCTCCTATTCATTGATCTTAACTTGAAATAAATGATATAATGCAGAGAACTAATGGTGTTGAATACACCAAAACATGGATTCAACATAAGAGGAAAGAAGGAACATCTCAGTCTCTAAATCAAGAGACAACCCAAGAATCCTCTTCTACCTCTAGTGCTAATGCAATATTTCCCACTAATTCTATAGGTAATAAAAAGGATTTGAAGGTAATTGTTTCTAAAATGGTTCAAAACAAACCTATGGTACAAAGGACTAAATCCAAGTCAAGGTTCAAGAAACAAAATCATATGGCCACACAAGAACAAACTAAACTAGATCTTGATGTAGATCAAGAGAAAAGTGAAGGTTCAATGGATAATGAACATCAAGTTTAGACCACCTTGGATAGTGTTTCATAGGTTTCAGATTCATTGAGTAAACCCATAAAAGATCTAGCAAGGACCGCACCTTTTTTAATAATAACAAATTGGTTGACTAATTTTGTTAACAAGAAAAGAAGTTTGGTTCTAATATTTGTACCTGCAAGGGAAATGGAAAATAAATTTACTACCAAGGCCATAAAATGTAAAAGAATAAAGAACTTTTCTCACTTGATAATTGATACCGAAATAGGAGAGGTAATAATAGAAGTTTCCCTATATAAGCCCAAAGGTACTTCCACATATCTGAATGTTAGAGATTTTGAGATCATAAGGGTAGGTATGTGAGTGTTAAATAGAGATACCAAAGAGCATTGGTTGACTGAATCCACTTAGCATATGGTGATTCAATCTCAGAAAGATGCAAGGGAGAAGAAAGATATGAAGCAAATAATTAATGCAATGGTTGATTATATTGATTCCTTGGATAGTTCTAGCTTTTTTGTTAGAAAGTAAAGTCCACCAAGATAATTGAGAGGGGGGGGGGGGAGAGGGTGTGAATCTTTTATCTAGATATTCAAACATTTATCAACCTTATTATGTTGTAAGAATGTAAACAATATAATCGACAACCATAAGAAGATAGTCATACACAATTGCACGAAATATGTTAATTGTGGAAACCCTTGATTAGAGGGAAAACCCCAGTTGGGATGGAGCCCAAAAAATGATGTACTAATATTAAAGATCATTGTTAGAGGATGGACCCTATTTGGATCCAATGAAATACATTCAATACATATCAGCCCATATTAGGATACTTTGAATCTCTATTAGGAGATTCCAACCCTAAATTAGGAGTTGTGCCAACCCTATTAGGAGTTGTAGAAGGTAGATGGACCCACTGTCTAAACAACTTCAAGGATAAGACCATTGAAATCACTATCCAACTAGTCTCTATATTATTCCTTGTAGAATAATAAAAATGTTAAGTTCCTTATCTGTCCTTTCACCAAAATTATCCTCTTCAAATCTTGATACCAAATCACCAATTTTGTATCCAATAATCCCTTGGATCACTTACTCACATTTACCGAATAATTTTCATATCATTTTCAAATTGACACTTCATTGAAAGGGAAATAACCTTCCTTTATAACATATCCTAAAAATAATTCCTTGAGTTAGCCTTGAGGCTTTTCCAATTAATCATAATAGGACCTCATGAAGATATTAAAAAAACTTTACATCTTTTAGCAATTACAAATTACTATTGGCTCCCAGCCTTTAGAACTTCTCACATGTGTGACCTTAGACCTTTCTCACTCATTGATGCCATCATTAGGTTTTTATTTTCACTATCTATCTACATTTATCATCATTGTATCTTAGTAAATAGATACCAATAAATCATTAGAAACTACTTCTTAGGTACTCTATAAGTATAAATCAAGCATATTTTCTGCATGTATTTGACTTTCTATCTATGTACTTAACCATTTCATTAGGATATAGTGTAGAAGACATTCTTAATTATGCTTGACCTAATCATTAATACACAATAATTATGACCTCATTTGGTGTTTGCTACTCTACCAGTCTTCTCATAAACAATGCTATGTTGACATCAATAACAAACACAGTCATGAATGGAACATGTCAATCATTCTAACAATCTCCCTAATTTTTTCAATAATGCTTAGGATACTCCCCCAAAGGGACACTATCAAAATTCATGCTAACAATCTCCCCCTTTGGCATTTATGGAAACATAGATGAAAAACATCTAAGTTCCAAGAATACCAAATCAAACTCTGTTGTTGCTACTATTGTTCTCTTCTTTTCCAATCCTCTTTATTAATCAAATCTAGAATCGATTGGAACACTACTTTGTCTATGTTTTCTCATTCTTAGGAATGACATCTATTGTTCACATTATTATTCTTAGTAATAACTCTCATTCTTAAATGGATAGAGATCAATTGTTCACAACTTCTCCCCCATTCAATGTTTCTCCTCATTGACATTGACAATACTTGTCCCCAATACATAGGAGATATCTTCTATGTAATCTCTCCCCCATTCATGGGATATGTTTTTCATGTGTACTTCTCCCCCATTGACATAAATGAAAAATTCTTCATTATGTCAATCATCTACTACAAGTCCTCAATTAGCTCAAGTGTCCAAAGATATTTTTCTATGCCAACTACCAAGATTCATTGGTGAATCTTCTCATTTGAGATACTCACCTGTATAGGAAGCATCCATATTCAATCTAGTAAAATAATAATGCTTTGTACCACTGGATTGATGCACTCTTTGTATCATCTATTTAGAAGTAGGAAGGGTCATTACCCCAAGCATACCTCGCAAAGACTCAAATGTATCTTTAGGAAAAGGCTTCATGAAGATATCTAAAATCTTTTCTTTTGTACTCACATACTCTAATCTAATCTCTTTCTCTACAACTTTTTTTCTTAAAACATGATACTTCATAGATATATGCTTACTTTTAGAATGTAACACATGATTCTTAGATATACTCATTGTACTTGTGTTACCACAATATATGATAACAGGTTTTAAAAATTCTAGCCCAATATCCTTTAGCATCTACTTCATCCACATGATCTGATTATAATTTTTTGTTGCTGCTACATATTCTACTTCTATTGTACTCTGTGAAATAAAATCATGTTTCTTTCTTAACCAAGAAACCAATATTCCTCCAAGAAAAAATGCTCCACCACTAGTGTTCTTTCTATCATCCATACTACCTTCCCAATCTGCATCATTATATGCACACAAAGTGAAATCAACTGATCTATCATACCATAATTCAAAATGAGGTGTACCCTTTAGATATCCTAATATCCTCTTTACTTTTTCATAATGAGATTCCTTAGGATCAGCTTGAAATCTTTCTACTATCCCAACTACATTTTATATATCTAGTCTAGTGTGAGTTAGATATTGCAAACCTCCAATTATAGATCTATACTTCTTATGCTCAATTGTAGGTGTCTCATCTTTTCTAGATAACTTGTGACCAGTTATCATAGGTGTACCAATAGGCTTATAGCTTTCAAAGCCAAATCTTCTCAACAAGTCTTTTAAATAATTAGCTTGTGATATGAAAATACCATCATTATTTTGTACAATTTGTAAACCCAAGAAAAACATCATCTCACCAATCATGCTATCTCAAACTTACTCTTCATTTCATTAGAAAATTTATAACTTGCTTCATTAATTCCTCCAAATATTATGTCATCAAAAAATATTACAATGTTTAGCAATCCATTCTCAATTTTTTTCAAATATACGTTACCATTTCCCATACCTTTAGAAAATCCCAATTTTTCCAAATATTTGTCCAATCTTGCATACTAGGTTCTAGGTGCTTACTTTAAACCATACAATGCTTTCTTTAATTTTCATACCATATCTTTCTCTTTTGCCAAAGGAAGTCCTCTAGGCTTCTAAATGTTGACTTCTTCTTCAAGTTCTCCATAAAAAAAATGCTAACTTTACATCCATTTAATACACTTTAAACTTCTTACTTGCTACATAATCCAAGAACATTATTACTACTTCCATTCTGGAAACAATGGCAAATGTATCTTCATTATCGATACCTTCTTGCTATGAATAATCTTTGCATGCCAATTTCACAACTTCACCTTGTTCATTCATCTTATTTTTGAACTCCCATTTAGTTCCTATAACATTCTTGTCTTTAGGTCTAGGAACCAATTCCCATGTCTCATTCTTCACAATCTAATCTAATTCTTATCTCATTGCTTATATCCAATTAGCATCTTTGCATGCCTCGCCTGCGCTCTTTGGGTCAACTTGAGAAATCAAACATAATTCCTCATGAATTATGTTTCTTTTCATCACTCCTTTGTCTTTACTTTCAATAATCTATTTAACAGGGTGATTCTATGCCAAATTCTTGTTTGGTGTAGGAGTTGCTACCTCAAATCTTATCTCTTCTCCTGGTTCTGATCTCTATTCATTTCGTTGTTCAACAATTTGAACATCATTCTACAAATGATTGTTAGTCTCAAAGAAAACTTCAATATTTTCTTTAACAGATTGAGGGATATCTTCTTCTTCATTAGAAACATAATCCAACATTCTCTCTTTAGCTTTGAAATTTTCATCTGCTTTTACATTCCTAGACTCAATAATTGTCAAAGTTATATGATTAAAACATCTATAAGATTTTCATTTCAATGAATAACCAAGGAACATACCTTCATCACTTCTTGGATAAAACTTACCAATATCATCATCTCTCTTTATGTAACACTTTCTTTTAAAGATTCTGGAATACTTTAGTGATGATGCATGTCCAAATCATAGTTCATAATGAGTCTTGTTTGTACCTTTTCTGATTTGCACTATGTTCATGATGTATACTACTATGTTGATTGCTTCTCTCCAAATTTTCTTGGATACATCATTTTTTCTTGCAAACCCATTTTTCTCAAGTATCTTGGGTGATGATAATTGTCTCTTAATTCCATTTTCTTCAGAAAAGATGTTAAACTCTCTAGAAGTAAACTCTCCACCTCTATCTAATCTCAAACATTTAATCTTTACACCAAATTCATTCTCAACTCTATTCTTATGAACCTTAAAATTTTCAAATGCCTCATACTTTTATTTAATAAATTGTATCCATATCATTCTAGTGAAATCATCAACAAAAATCATAAAGTAACTTTCTCCATAGAATCCTCTAGTTCTAGTAGGACCACTCAAGTCTGTATGAAAAATCTCCAATTTATATGTGGTAGAGAACTTCTTGCTAGCAAATGAAACCTTCTTCTTCTTAGCCATAATATATTTTTTGAAAATAACATTAGTAGGCTTCATGATTCTAGGTAAATCTCTGACTGCAAATGTACTTATATCCTTCACAATATTATTAAAGTTTATATGACAAAACCTTCTATGACATAACTAGTTGTAATCCACTATTGCAACCAAACAAGTCATCTTAGTAGGGTTCAATTGAAATACATTACCTCTTGATCATGTACCTATTCCAATCAACTTACCATCCTTATCTTTTATAATGCAAGTCTTCTCTATGAATTGTAACTGATAACCTTTATCAACCAACTTTCCAACACTTAAAAAGTTATACTTTAATCCATCAACAAAATAAACATGACCAATATTAGTCTTTTCATCAAGAGTAATAGATGATATTCCTATGACATGACAAACTACATTTTTACCAACTCTAACAATTCCTCCATCATGATTTCTAAACTTTAAAAACTTATTCATATCTCTAGTCATATGATACGAACATCCATTGTCTATAATCCAATCGGATTTCTTTTCAACTTGTTAAACTAGGGATTTTCTTCTCTAAGTTCATTTTGAGAATTCTCTTCTTTTATAGCCACAAATCTTAATTCAACATCACTTTCACTTTGAATTTTTTCTTCAGACTCATCATCTTTATTTGCATGTAAACAATCTCTAGGTCTTCTAGGCTTGAAATTCTTCTTATACTTTTTATCTCTTTAGGAAACTGAGAAGCATAATGACCAAATTCATTGCAAGTCTAACATTTAAAAAAATTATTACCATATGGTTCTCTTCTCATAAGTAGAGATATTCATTCTTCAATTTATTTTATCTTATTTAGATCTGGATTTGTTGGTGCTAGCATAGACTCTACTAGTGCTTGTGCTCCTTGATAAAGAAGGATGAAAACTTAATGCACTAAAAGTTGTTTCCACTCTTAGAAATTCTCTAGATTGCTTCCAATCTTCCAAGTAAGGTCTCTATGGTAAACTTCTTAATGCAAGGTATCAATTTCTTAATCATCTACAACATTTTTCTAAATGGTGGTGTCATGTGTTTAACATTGTCCATATAATCTCATCTTCTTCTTTATATCTTTCACAAGACTTAATTCCTATAACAATCTCATATATTCAACCAACATAGCTTTTGAGATATTCCTCTTCCATCATTTTAGCATCTTGAAATAAACATATCCAATTATGTAGTTTAACTCTTTTAACATGCTTATCACCTCCATAAGTAGATTCTAAAGATTTCCAAATTTTTAAGTTATCTTGAAATAAAGATAGCTGAGAGGGGGTGAGGTGAATTGGTTATCCAACTAGTAAAATATCTATAAACCTTATTATTATTTAAGCATGTGAACAATATAGTTAACAACCTGTTGGTGAAAATTTTGTCTTTTCCAATTAAGCATTAATTTACTCTATACCCAAGACTAGAAAATCCAAAAATATTCACAGTAGTTAGGAAAAAATCATATTATTTGTTTTTCCTCTACATTTATAGGTACAACTCCCTTTGTAAAATTTATCAACAAACTCGAGGAAACCAACAATGGTTAAATGTGCACTTTTACCAGAAAGTGCATAAGGGACACTCACGTACTCTTAGGTATTGAGGTAACAATTTACATACTTGTTTACAAAAATAAATGAAAAGCCCATATTCTTTTCATTAGCAAAAATCTAACTGAAATCTAAATACTACCACAGTTCAAACTAATTATGCAAGGAGATAAATGAACATAAACTACAAAGAAATAGCAAAAGAAATCGCATACACCTGATTATCAATGTTTACAAAGTATCCATGATTAAATTGCTTCAAACACCAAGTTCTAAATCACAGTGAAAGATGACAAACATGTATATATTCAAAAACTTTCTTCAGCACGGTCTTTTGAAAGATTATATATATATATATATATATATATATATATATATATATATATATATATATATATATATATATATATATATATATATATATATTCTATCAGTCTACCATTATTTCTATCTAATTAACTTCAAATAGCATTAACTTTATCAAAGTATAGTCTTTCCTTCTAATCTCTAACTCTTAACTAGTTAAATGTTTCAGCATTTATAGTTTCTACATATCCGAAAAGGCCTCCATTAAAGCCAAGCCTTTTGGTTAAAATAGTTAAAAACATTAAAGACATTTTTTTGAAATAGTTAAAAAAATAAACAAAAAGTAATTGATTTGGCTAGACTTCATCTTCAATTTTCTCTTCGTCAACCATGGTTTGCTTCACCAATTTCTAGCTTCTGAAGAAATTCATGAATTCCTGCATTGCATGGGAGTACAGGTTTTCCAAGCTGATCAACTTAGATCTGTAGGCATCTTTCTACCATTTGAACTCTTTAATCTTTTGACTTTGCCGTGACATGATATTCCTATTTAAATATAACATCATTTTGATGTTTACCAGCGTAGTGAAATCGCTGGGAGTAGGTGTATCATTGTCTTTGACTTTCATTACTAAATCATTAAAACTTTTTGTCAATACCTCAGAGTCCATATTTCCATCCTCAAATTGTGGAATCCCTATGGGATTTACAACATTCATATCCTTTAGGAGCTCTTTCTGCATCCCGATAATTTTAGCCTCAATTGACTACATTTCCTCAATGGCTTCTCTATAGATAGACTCCTTCCAACACATATTACTTTTTAGGATGAATAACATGCATGAATCCATAGTTTTCATAAGATTTTCACCCAAAAAAAATTAGTAATCCATACTTTTCAAATTCATTAATCTGAAACATGATAGCCTGACATCGATTTTGATCGACTTCCCATCCTGGTATGAGGCTTTGAATTGCACCCAATAGTGTCTCTCCCTCTGTGCATATAGTAGTGAAATCCAATATAAATTTGCTTCCTTCTTTGGTTATTGAAGCTACCCAGTCTTGCACCACATCTAAGAGTAGCTTTCCCCTTTGCATTTGTTTGACTAGTTGTTGGCTATCTGCAAAATTGGGATCAAAAGACTGTAGATTCTAAACCACTGGAAGATCACCAAGGTTCATCAATGAATCTATATAGGTAGCCATGGTAATCACCAACACCTTGAGTTCTTTATTTTCTTTACTGTCCTTTTCTAACTGGGTCAACATGTGATCTGCAAAGAACTTGAAAAAGTGGTTACCTATGTCTCTGTTCATGGTTCCTAATTCCACAGTGATGACCTTAAGGCCTTCAATATCAATTTCCCTAGATTCATGCTTCTATTTGTATGTGGTCACTTCTACTATTATTTTCTTAGTCACTAGATCTTTAATCATATGGGCATCACTTTTTAATGTCTTGATCTTAGAACTACGAGTTGTGTATTTGGTGATAATATCCTTTATAGGTGTAGACATAAGTTGTAGGTTCCTCTTCTTACTGACTAAATTGGACAACCAAGATGGGATAGTGGGAGTAGTGGAAATTCCTTAGGCTTCTTTGCTAGGAATCATGAACTTGGGTTGGTCTAGCCTAGGAGCTTCAATTAGTTGTACATCACCATCGGGATTATTTGAAAAACTAAGTCCATCACCTAGACCCTTTCCTTTAGCCATTATCTTCTCTTTTTGAATCTCCTGCTACATGAGTGCCTCAAATTTGGTCTTGGACCTAGTTCTAGGGGTCGTGTTTTGTGTAGGAGACGGTGATATTTTCTTCCTATTAGGAGTTGATGAACTACCTACAACAGGAGATGAAACCAGAATGTCAGAAGTTAGTGGTTTAGAAAAATAAACCATTTTTGGATATTTTCTAGTTTGTTGTTCATTGATTATCCTCATGTTTCTTCTCCTTAGCCAGTTATCTATGTGAGTGAGTATGGATCTTGTTCTCAAATTTATATCATCTTCTTCTTCTTGGTTCTAATCCACTTCTAATTGTTTCAACTCACTTGCTTCTTCCCATCCTGGCTTGACAATGTCTAAACCATCTTTAATCACTCCCTCTAATTGGAACTTTAGCTTGAAGGAACTAATTTTTTGAAGCGTTAATCTTGAATGGTCTCTTCTTAACACTTCCTCTCCATTCTTGCAATCCTACCACAAATCCTCTAAATGTGGAACTATAGATGATCAACCTTTTAAACCAAGAACTTGAGTTGCAAATATTTTTCTATCAAAACCCCTCCTTCCTTGGTAGGATCCAAAATTAAAACCAAGTAAATTGCTTCCAATGATCAACGCATTAATCATGCTGCTACAAGCTAAATGGCCAAGTTTGATAGAGAAAATTGATTCTTGATTTTCTTGAGGCAAGTTATCCTTAACTACTAAAAACAACTACCTGCAGACCTTGGCTAAGCAATCAAGTGCATAGCAAGGTAGTTTCATTGGTTCTTCTTCAAATCTACCCCACCCTCAAATGGGTAAATTTAGGAAATTGGATAAAATAGGACCCATATTTTTGAATTAACCTTTGGGCTTCAAAGGATAACCTAGGAATTGGTGCCTTCTTTAAGCTCAAATGCACACTCTCTATTAGCACATCATGCACTTTTCTAAAGTCTTCTAACACCCTGTCCCTTTGGAGTAGAGGGCAATATTGGTTGACAGTTATATCTTCACTCCAAGTTTCTTGTGGAAGAGAGGTAATATTACTAATGCAAGTGATGCAATAAGTTAGATAAGAAGCCATGTAGAAATTCTTCCTAGATTCTTTAGAATTCTTGAGTTGGTTCCTCGATGAACTAGCAATTACCTCAGCCCGATCTAACAATTGTTGTCCTTTTAGAATAATCTCCACATAATGATACATCCATTCTTCAAAAGAAAAATATTGACCAAACCTATAACCCGATGTAATAAAACCATGAGGTCATGAATTTGGGGTTTCATATGGTCTTTGGTGACTATTTTGGGCAGCCTTGAACCACTACCATAATTGGTTTCTGTCCACTTCCTACCCAAGATGTTACGGTATTTGTTTGAGATTTCTTGATACTCAACCAGGGACTGGGTAGGGGTAAATGCAGCAAAGGTACATTTAGGTAAATGAAAAATTGAGGAGATGGTTTCCCTATAAATAGCTAATTTAGGTTCTCCATTCTTGTTCAAAATTATTTTACTCCTTACATCGTAATGATTAATACATAGCTGAAGTAATTCAAGACTCGACAAAGTAGAAAGAAAAACCACAGCTTCAATTAGACCACTGGTTAAAATTTCTAAACAACCATTCACCTCATCAACTTTCTCAAGAAAATTAGCTTGCAAGTTTTCTACCTTGACACCCTCTAAATTAGTATCACAATGACAGGTCTTTTACATTCTAAACTTGAAACATTCCCAAAGACATGTAAAACAGACTTCATTTCAAGCAAGTAAAATAAAGCCCAATACTGATTGTTTCTTTAAAATGCACATAAAGGATAGAAAAAAGGGAGAGGTTTTATGTACTCTCACCCCTATCTTGCTGAAAAAAATTAGACCTTTACCCTTCTTTTTTTGTCACTTTTCCTTCAATTCATTTTTTCACATGAAAAACAAAAAGAGGAAACTTGTGTTTTTTAAAAGGGAAAGGAGAACATACAGGAAGAAGTATGGCCTCATAATGAGGCATTCATGGAAAATTAGTTGCATCCAGATTCATATGTTAGAAAATCCATGACAAGACCTCTTCATTTAATAACCTCCCTTTGTAGTTGTCCTTGCAATGATCACCTTCCTCTAATAAACAATCTATTTTGCAGGTGAAATATTTCCCTTTCCAAGTCATGATGACAACTCTTCTCGTGTTTGAAATAGAATTAATTAAATCATGACTCCAAATCATTACCCCCTAACATATCAATTAATGCCTCAAGAACCACAAACATTCAGGAAGTCATGAGTACTTTTTACCCAAAAATATTCAGTGGTAGGACCACTTCGAACTACTTCAAACCGAGAGTAAAAGGGGTTCAAAGTGGTTTGAAAGAACATCTTTATAATATTTAGTAGGTCCCACCTATAGGAAAATGGTAAGGGAAAAATCCTTTTGTTGAACTTCTTTGAACTACTTCAAATTAAGGTTCAAAGGGGTTCAAAGAGGTTCAAAGTAAAAAACATGTGACAGACAGCACAAGGTGACTTCATTCATACAATGTTTGATGGTATTCAGGAAACATGAAATTGAGGAAAGTGGTTTCAATGGCTAACATGAGCATGCCAGAGAAAAAATAGAAAAATCAAATAATGGCAACTTGAAATAAGGGAAACCATAAGAAGATTCTCGTACACAATTACATGAGATATGTTAACTAGGGAAACCTTTGATCAAAGGGAAACCCCAGTAGGGATGTAACCCACAAAATGATGTACTAATATAAAAGTTCCTTGTTAAATTATGTACCCTATTAGGGGCCAATGATATACATTTAGTACATATCAATCCCTGTTAGGAGATTCCAACCTTGTTAGGAGTTGTAGAAGGTAGATGGACCCACTATCCAAATAGCTTCAGGGGTAAGACCATTGATCTTACTATCCAAATACTATTTTCATTATTCCTTATAGAATAATATAAATTTATAGCTCCTTTTTTATCCTCTAACTAAAATTTTCCTCTTTAGACCTCGATTCCAAATCACTAGTATCACATCCAATAATCCCTTGGATCACTTACTTGCATTTACCAAATACATCACATATCACTTTGAAATTCACACTTCATCAAAAGAAAAATAACCATCCTTTACACCATATCTTCAAAATAATTCCTTTAGTCATCCTTGAGGCTTTCCCAATTAATTATAATAGGACCTCATTAAGATATTGCCAAAAAATTACGTAATTACAAATTATTGTCAGCTCACAGTCTTTACAACATCTCACATGTGCAACTTCAAACCTTGTGCACTTGTTGATGTCATCATCAAGTTGTCTACTATCATTTTTTAACTATGTCTATCATGATTCTATCTCAGTAAATAGATACCAATAAATCATCAGAAACTACTTCTCATGTACTATGTCTGTATAAATCAAGCATATCTTCTACATGTCTTCAACTTTCTATCTATGCACTTAACCACTTCATCAAGATATAGTGTAGAACATATCCTTAACTATGCTTGATTTTATCATTAATATATAGTCCATATAACCTCATTCTCTTTCTACTACTCTATTAGTCTTTACAGAAATAATGCTACATTGACATCAATGACAAAAATAGTCATGAATACAACATGTCAATCATGCTAACAATCTCCCCATGTATTCTAGAAATTCTTAGGATACTTCCCTAAAGGAATACCATAAAATTTCATGCTTACATTTTCCCCCTAGCACAAGAACCTCAAAGCTTTGACCCAATGTCATCAAATAGTAAAAATTGTTGAACCAAGTTCAATGAGGCAAAGTACTGGTGGTTTTTGTCGATTGAATGGATAGATGGTGTAATAAAAATAGGTAAACAATTTATCTAGCAATGTGCAATTTTTTTTAATGAATTTGATGCTTTACTAAATGAGGTACAGGCACAAATACCCACCTAAGAAATAAAGGAAGGTAAATGGTCAGTCATAGTGTTACAAATCTTTGACATGGAATAATATGGTCTAGAAAAGTTTTTAGTTGAGAACCCTTTCAACATAGTACACTTATGTATATTGTATGAAATAAAGAGAAACATGACCTAGAGATGCTCAATCTATAGGTTTGCTATCAACAATGCTCAAAGTATTGAAACTGAGATCAAACACATGTATACTGGATTTACTAGAGATATGCAGATTATAACCCCCAACAACATAATCCAATTTGATGCAGGAATTCTGATATTGAACCTTTGTTTAAATATTTTGAGACTAATTTTAAAATGACCAAGGAATAATCAACCTCACTCTTGAAAATTCTACAAAGGTAGCATAAATGGAGTCTATGTTTACATGTTGTATGGACCACTTATCATAATTTATAGTATAACTCAACATAATGAAATGGGATTGTGACATGTGGAAGGCATGACTGCTAATCCTAAGGACTACCAATTCAAGTGTGATTCACAAGTTTGTGGGTGTCTATTATGGATGGAAAGTGGTGCAAGATGCAAGTCGCAATGAAGAACAAGTTGGGAACGAAGTCCACAGTTCATTGGCTTAATGGATCTCTTTATAATATGTTTTAAAGACTTTTGAACTCAATGGACATGTTTCCTATTTTGAAATTTTTCTATTTTAATAACCACTTTACTAACTATCAAGGGGTTGGGTTTTTAGGGAGAACTCCTAATGTAAACTATTTAAGGTAGCCTTAAAAGATTGATTAGGGGGTTAGAAGTTAAAAAAAAGGAAAACATGGTGGTTTTTTGTTCTCTTTGTTTTAGATTACAATAAAAGAAATTTTTGAGGGGACCCACAACCCCGTATATTAGGGAAAAAGGAATAAACGTTAAAAATTTCCCTAGGTTTTACAAGGACTTGGAACATGAAGATTCAAAATAGCTACAAAATACTGGGTTTTACAAGGACCTAGAACCTACAAAATAATCAATCAAAGTTCAAAACTAGGTTTTACAAGGACTTGAAACCTAACAAAAAATTAGAAAAAAAAAAAGTTGGAAAAAGGAAATAGACATACAAAGAACCAAGACCAGCAACCAATCTAGCAACTAGAGCAAACAATTAAGCTAGCTCTTTGATCACCTTAGCTATCTTTTTACCAGCGACTATAGTCCCTTAAAGGATGTCCTCCACTGCTAAACTAGGAATAGAAACAATAGCTTTTTTTTTTACTTTTCCTAGTTCTCTTACTAGGGCTACCAATTAGATGAACTACAATAGGGGAATGATTTTCTTATTGCTTCTACCAATGCTCACAAAAGCACACATTAACTTGAGGTAACCATATCCATCTGTTGATTAATGTCCTTAACTAGTTAATGTAGCTCCATTAAATATGCATTTATTTCCTCAAGGATATTACTCACCTAGTTCTTCATCTATATTCTTTTTTCTCTCTCTTTATCCAGGTTACTCTGAAACTCCCCCATCTTCTTGTTGAGAATTATAATCACATTGTAGAGCCAAGAATCAACCAAGCATCAACTTTTAATTTATCCTTATGGAGGAAAGTAAGAAAACCCTTATTATACCCATCTTCATTGGCCTCATCTTCAAGCAACTTATCAAGATTGTAGGTAGCATCCTACATCTCATTCAACTTTAATTGATTTTCCCTGTTTAAATCCCCTTGGCCAATATTTTCCTCCTGGTTTTCCTTATTCAAATATTGATTATTAATCACAAGGGCATTTTTGTTAGTAGGCTTTTCCTCTATATTTGATTATTAATCACAAGGGAATTTGTGTTCTCTTTGCTAATATATAACTGATTTATTTTTTACAGCAATAATAAAAATAATCTAGTATCTGCTATGTAATGGATCTCTTACAATTGAACTGGGAATTATTGCAGAATGAATGAATCATAAAATTAATCTGAAACTCTATGTTTGAGGTTTAATTAAAGAAAGCTTCTTTGACATTTTTTCTTTGAATTCTTTGGTTGATTTATATCTTTTCTAATCAGTAATCAGATTATTTGAATATCATTATTATCTTTTGATAAATCTGTGAATGTTTGAACAAAAGAACTTTGTTTTTCTTGATTTGTCATGATTTCTTACAATTATTTTTCAACAACTGTTCATCTATGAATATGTTATGTTACTTTTAATTTTTTTCTAGTTAAAAATAATATTGTGTGTTTAGTTTGAGGATTCATTGGATATTCAATGGGGGAGTTGTAGCTCATACTAATTCAAAGGGGAGGTAGCTATTGAACCTGCCCAAGTGTTGTTAAACTCTTTTGTCTTCAATACAGAGTGGGAGATAGGGTCAATAAAGAATCATTAATATGAAGACAAAATTGTTCACCAACACATATGGATATAATATTTTAAACTTTCTTGAAGTTACTAGACTTCATATGATATATGTAAATAGAATATATGCCAATTCAAATATGTTGCCCTTTGGCTTGGAAATAGTCATTGACTTTTTCAAAATCTATTGCTTATAAATGCTTAAACTCATGTATGAAATGCTTCTCAAAATATGATTACAATGTATATATCAAAACTTATTTGAAATTAATATCTTCATACTTGTTGTTGTTTGTAGCTATATATTGACTACTCTAAAAGATTTGTATCTATCTTTTCATTATCTTCTTCACACCAATATTTGTAATGAATTTGAATTTCTCTATTAATTTTTTTCTAAAATTATTAACCTCGTGCTTTCTTTTCCTTATGTATATTGTGTTCTATATATTTTATATTTCTATAGTAGTGTGATAGACAATTCACTATTAAAAATTGGCTATGCACAAGGTTTTAAGTCTGTCTCCATTTGGTAAAACTATATTTCTCCACACTATATTCCACTTTAGCATTTTTATTTTTTATTTAACTACCTTATGATTTGGTAGGATGATATTTTCTTATTATTGAATATCCATGATAAATGTCTTTTCAAATAAATCATATGGTCATGCTTGCTAAAATGGTAACTATGTTTATTTTTAATATTCACCAAGTCATTTCTCTCATGAAACCATTATTTGTTCCTATGTGTTATTTTATATAATACCCAGTCTTTTGGAGGTTTCTAGATATATAAGTGTATTGAATCTGTATAACACTTTATCCCATGTTTATGCACATATTAAAATTTGTATCATAGTGACACATATAGATGAACACAAACATTGTGACCCTGTGGTGTTAAATATTGTGTAAGCATTCGTAATGAAAAAAATGTTGATCTCAAAAAATCATTAATATGTTTGTACCCTCTAACATTATGAGTATTTTTCCCTTGTAATAACCTAAATCACCTCATTATGGACTGTTGGTGTAAATGAATATTTACCATTTACACTTTACTTAAGTTTACTTAGGTTAAAGCATATTCATATTAGTTGTCATATAGACACTTAGGATTTTGAAAATTCATATGAGTTGTCATGTAGACAACATAATAGTTTTCACTCCAATTGAGCACATTTTGTCTACTACATCTCTTTATGAGATACACCTTTGTATTCTTATCCTCACATTGTTGCACGTACATTCATGCACAATGGAGGATAATCCACTCTTGCTAGACATGTGCTTAGTCGATATGGTTATCTGTTTTCATGACTCCTAGTCATCTTGATTTCCTTTATATTCAAGGAACTTCTATGATGTATTCTTCCAATCATCTAATTAATCTATTCTCATTTGATCATATCATGTCTCTCTTGTGCTATCTCTTGAGCTTCTAGATCTTGGCATTTCATTCTTTCCTTAGGAAAATTCTTACATGTTATCAAAGCTATAGAAAATTCTTATATGGCATTAGAACCATAGGAGTTTCATTGCATAACCATTGGAGAGATATTTTTTGTAGGTCAAAGGTTGGAGCTTGTTGGTGCAAAATCAAATGTTGGTATCACATTCAGAAAGTCAAAAACCTCCCAATTCGGCTTTTGTTTCATCAAAATCAAACTTCTAAGGAAAAATCTAGATTCGCTTAATTTTTGAAGGTGCACTAGTGAGGATTCAAGAAAAATAATTGCACAGGTGATTTTCAAATAGCGATATCTCCCTCATACAGACTCTTGTTTCTAAGCAATTATTTTTGTTTTGGGGTAGAATTTAATGACCTACACATTAGTGCAGTTTGTTTGTCATATTTTTTCATGAAGTTTTCTACAAATAGAAAATCCCAATTTTTGCAACTTTAAAGGCTTCGTTCGAGCTCATATGGACACATATTCAGTGCTATTTTTTTTGAAAGTGCATAATTTTCTATCTGATTTCCATCTAGTATTAGGTTGGAGTAATTTTGAGTGGAGATTCTAGGGAGTACATCATGGATGAGAATGATTTAATTATCTTGACAACACAAAACTATAAGCAATGGAGTGAATTAGTTCTCACTTATCTTAGTGAGCATAATGCATTGCCATATTTGAAAGGAATTTCATCTATGGTGACACTATTATGGTCATTTATCATACACTTTATCTACATATGAATATGTTTGTTATGGATTCACTTGATGAAAAGAATTTAACTAATTATTATGATATTTGGATCTATCTTTGGGAGATGTAAGGAGATCCACATGTCCCTCCATTCCCAAAAGATCTTTTACCTCTAGTTGTAGCTACATCCTCTCCATTTGAGATCACTATATCAATTGTTTCTCTTGATGATGCTTGTATTTACACAGTCATGGATTCACATAATTCCGTGCAATAAGATATTCATTGTCTTCCAAACTTAGTTCCGTGGGATGACTTCTTGACAAACATTGTAGGTTTATTTGTGGAGTCCTAGATTGAGGATATGGGAGACACTATTGATGATATACATATTCTCTTTATTAAGGATGATCCTTCTTCAGTTGTTTTGAGGGAACACTCTAACCCTCGTGATACTCCACTTGATCTTTCTTTTGAGTTTGACATTATTGTGGATACTTTCTTACAACATTTGTAGGAGTTTCCTCTCACTATAGAGAAGACATTTGAGTCTTTAAACATTTCTTTAAATGAATCTCAAACTTCACTTGAGATGTTAGATTGCATGGTTGATCAAATTCCTATGCAGTTTCCTAAGAAAAATTACCTTCTAAGAGTTATTCCTATTAATTGGGGAGGATTCTTTTATACACCCATGACACCATTTCTTCCTCAAGGGAGAAATATCATTTAGTTTTCATGGTGCATCTTCTACAGTAATCTAGGAGTATATTTCATGGGTGTAGATTCTACATTGAGGGGGGGATTATTTGTTTCTCTTCCTACTTCTTCTTTTGAGAAGGCATCTTGGTATATGGAGTTTGATCCACATTCCTATATGGAGCATTTTCCATTGGTTCCTTATCTATCACCTTCTTCTATTGGACTTGATCTTGATTGGTTCATAACATCTCCGTTACTCAAGGACATGTTGACACATCTTTAGACTTCAAAGTCAACATACTTCATATGGAGGAGGGGAGATTTAATTTCTCCTTATTTCTTTCTTATGGAGGGATTCTCTATTTTATATGCATAATGTATGTCATAATAGAGGGGTCTTGATTACTTCATCCATACATTCATCTTACTTTATTTGTGTTCTCTCTTTTTGGACAAGGAATTTTCCCATGTGGTTTTCCCTCTTTCTTCACTTTATGAGAGATTTCATTGCATATCTTTTACACTTACAGTTTTTACATGGGTACTTAACATGGCCTAGTAGTTAGGACCCATCTTGCATTATTATCTTGCTTTGGAGAGCTTAAGTACATTTCCCTAAGTTTCACTTAAGGTGGCGAAGGTGGTGTTGGTTTAAATAAGTATTTACTATTTAAACTTTGCTGAAGCCCACTTAGGTTAATGTATATTCATACTAGTTTTCATGTAGACATCTAGGAGTTTGCATATTCATATGAGTTTTCATGTAGACAACAAAATAGTTTGCACTCTAATTGAGCACATGTTGTCTACTACATGTCTTTATGAGATACACATTTGTATTCTTATCCTCACATTGTTGCATTCACATTCATGCATAATGGAGGATAATCTACTCTTGATGGACATGTGCTTAGTTGGCATGCTTATCTCTTTGCATGACTCCTAGTCATCTTAATTACTGTTGTGGTATCCACAACACAGGCCCATTTCCTCACTAGGAATGGGGACCCCCTACTTTTTTTGACTCCTAGACTCATAGTTTGGGAGTTGGGAGAAGAAAACTCGATTAAATAAGTTAGAGTCAAAAAATAAATAAATAAATAATTTAAAAAAAAATTTGTGCATGCGCATAGTGAGGCACGCGCTCTTTGCAAAGACAAGGAAGGAAGGGAGGTTATAAAACCCCCTTCCCCCTTTTTTCACTTCATTTTTTTTTAGAGTGCTGAGAGGAAGGTATGAAACCTCCCCCCCTCCATCTCCATAAATTTTTTGTGATTGCGTGCACGTAGGAGAAGAAGTGCACGACGCGTGCCCTTTTTGATGTGTGCACGCCACCGCGGCGCCTTTCTAGGCCATGCACAATGCTGTGCTGCTGTGGCGCCTTACAAGGAAGGCGCACGCACGATGCTATCATCGTGCCTTGGGATGCCTACAGTGCGGCATCGGTGTTGCGAGCTTTTGGCACGCATGTGCCGCTGCTACCACTCCCCTCTGGGCCACGCATGGCCACCCCCACGCACCCTTTTGGACATGCGATGGCACAGCTGTGATGCCCATGTTCTGGGCCACGCGCCCTTCTGGACGCGCGCGTGCGTCGCCACCGCCAAGTTTTAACCCCTTTTTTTATTTTTTTTTAAAAACAATTTTATTTTTATTTTTATATTTTTTGTGTAAAGTCAAAAACCCAAAAAATAATAATAATAAAATAAAATAAATTTTAAAAAATAATAATAATAATAATCACAACAAATAAAATAAGTTCTAGAATATCATTTTTTTTAATTTTTTATATGTATCCAGTAATTAATCATTCTTTTTCTTTCTGATGTGCATTTAATATAATCAAATGGCATCCACATCTGGATCAATAGCAAAGCTAGTTGTGTACAAGTTTCAAGGTGTAACCCCAAAGTCATGATTGCACAATGAACACTCTGAGATCAAAGACACAGAACTTGGACACACGAACTTGGGAGAGTTTTTGAGCGTTTGTAACAACCTAACTAAAAGATCTTCTTTGAGATCGACCTTAATCCGGTCTGGATTGGTAAATGCAGCATCACATCCTAGGACCGTTCAGTCAGCTGAATTGATTATAACCTTATCTCAACATTTTGTTCCTAAGGAAAGGGTGGTAAAGAGCGTCACTGGGGAAGTGGTCTTAAATCTATGACCTGATAATATCGAGAGAGTTTTTCACTTACCTAGAGCTGATCAATTTATCAGGCTTTCATATGAAGCAGCTAAGAGGTGGCATAAGGATCATCACCAGGAGGCCATCGACATCATATATTCCTCATACTTCATTGAGAAGCCATCTCGAGGAAAGACAATTAGTAAAGTAGATATGGCTCAAGGATACATGAAGGATGACATTGGATATTCAATAATTCTCCTTAGCAGAGTTATGGGATTGCCTGCTGCAAGTCAGCTTGCTCCATTCATGGTTAACTTCATTGAAACCATTAGACACACAAAGATGCCACTGGATTGGGCCACCACACTTAGTGAGAACTTGTGTGGTTAGTTGCGAACAATAAAGGACAAGAAGAAGTTCTTTATGACTTCTTATGTGGTATATCTACTTGTAGCAAGAGCCACTGACTATCTCAAGTTATACAAGAAGGCAGTATGCAGGATCCTAATGCATGGCCGTATATAGTTTATCCTTGACTAGTTAAGAAGAAGCTCTCACAGCAAAGCAAAGAGTATAGGATTATTAATGATGCCTTCATCTTTGCCATCATTCGATTCATTGAAGAGGATTATGGGAAAAATTTCCTGATGAGGCTAAGGCACAGATCACAGCTCTTGGTACATATTTCATCTAGTTTTGAACATTCACATACCTTCGGGTTGGTGGTGCATCCATTCATCCAAAGAAGCTCCCAGGGTACCCAAGTGACAAGTTTGTTCCAATGAAAATTTCTCGACAGATTGAGTCAGCTTATGAGAGGATCATGAAACAACGAAGGCCTTGTTGGGATTCACCATTTGTAATAGGAGCATACCAGGTAAAAAGAAAGTAGGATATCTTGACTTTCAAGTGGGAATGGGAGAATTATCCTCTCGAAGAATATAACTCCCCCTGGCCATTCTTCAACAATGTTGGTAAAGTGGAAGATCTAGCAGGAAAAGAGTTCTACCATGAAGATGCCATTGAAGATCATTGGATGAATGCCACAAATGACTATGATGTTCGTATCGGGGACTATTGTAGAATGACTTTGTATTTAGCAAAGAAGGCTCTACATTTGACCATCCCAGATGAGATAAGGTTGTAGGATTTGCAGGAGCTACTAGATCCCTTATTCAATACAGATAAAGTTGGCGAAAGGCCCATCCTAAATGCAAAAATTGATAGAGAGGAAGGAGATGATATTAATCATCGAGCAAGACATGTCATCATAATGACAAAGAGTTGGATCAAGAAACCCTTTCCACTTGATCAAATTTCAGACATAGTGATATTCCATGCACATGCTCACCCAGAAAGGGTAAAGGGGAGGAAAGTCACAGTTCCTATCTTTGCGCTCCAGTCACCTATCAAGACAAAAATAGTCTACCAACTTGATCTTCTAGTGGGATACTACCATCCTTCAGAGAAGAACAAACAAAAGAGGAAGAGAGCCTCTCCTCAGAGGATCCAGATAGAGCATGTTGAAGAACAGGCCCCTTTGTAGCAACATGAATCTACTCCCCAAAACCCCCGAGACCCTAGAATTTCTCATATACAGGTTGATTTTCCATTGCCTCCTATTTTGTCAAGCCAACAAAAAGGAGAGATTTCAGAGACATCCATTCATCTGATGCATGAAGAGCCTGCTTCTCCTATGGTTTCACAGAAGCAAAGGAGGGTTAAGGTTAGAATGAATAAAAGGCAGAGAGTTCATAAAAGATTAGTGCCTAATCCATCTATGCCTTAAACCATTCCTGAGGAAGAATTAGATGAGGATGAGATAGAGTCAGATGGGGAGGAAGAACAAGTGCCTCTACAAGGGAGAACCCGACTAGCCAAAGCCATAGAATTGGAAAGAAAGAAGAATGTCACAAATACCCCATCACCCACCCAAGCTGAAATAGTAGAGCTCTCTTCTTTGAAAGATGAAGTACAATGATGGGTGAATGAGCAAAGGGAGCTAGGTGATGATATTCTCTCCATTCTAGATTTTGATTTCATGCCAGTGGGTACAGAATTGGTTGGAGATAAGATTAGAGATACTCCTATAGGCGAATTTCAACAACAAGATTGGATGCAGATGCCACTTGAGACACAAGGTCCTCATCCAACGCCCCCATATTCACCTCAGGCTATGATGGTAGATAAGGTTTCAGTGACACCTCCACCTCTGAGTTTAGAGGAACATGTTCATAAGGAATCATGATTACAAGGAGAACCAAAACCAAGGACTACTAGTGAGCCATCAAAAGAGGCATAGGTAATGGAATGTATACAACAACCTTCCTAGGAAGTTGAGGATCAAACTATGGGATCTACCAAAATTGAGACTATAGAAGAAGAACCCTCACAACAGGAAACTCCAAGCAAAAGCAACAGAGGGAAGGAGGTAGTTGAACACATACCTTCATCATCTAGAGCCAAGGTTACAGAAAGACATATCTCAAGATGGTTTCAGAAAGAAATAATGAGAAGTGCTAAGCATCAATTCATTGCTTCAGAGGATGATATTTGTGACATTGTAGAGATTTTGAACAAGCCTGACTCTCCATTATAGGATGCAACACCATTTACATTCATTACCACTACTTGGAACTAGGACTTATTTGTACAAATGGCTCACCCTCCAAAAGGTACAGATGAAGAAGTTTTCAGCCTTCAGGACTATGAAGTGAAGGATATCATGTTAGGGAAGCCTACATGGGATACTTCTCGATAGATGATGACTATGGGAGTCAAAGAGGTTCTTAACCATATGGAACATGATGAGATTGAAATCAAAGCACTTCGAAGGCAAGTTGAGATCTTGAAATGATATCTAGTTGAAGTTATTGGTCCTCTTGGTTCTGAACACCCTGAGGAGACTTTGACTACCATTCTTAAAGAAGGGGAAGGTGTATGGCTCAGTCCATTCTTGAGAGCTTGTCAGGATTGGTGAGACAACCTTGAGGATAGGGGTGTCACTATAATTACAGGAAGTCTAAAATTATTACATGCTACACAAGACAATGTTGATAAGATCGTGGCAATTTTGAGGTAGGACTTCAGTATTATGGATGAGGTATGAGTTTGGAGCAAGAATTTTCAAATTCTATAGGCCATAAAATGACAAAGGTACCACATTCTGACTAATGTATATATCGAAGAAGAGCTAGACATGATAGATGATTGGATAGAAAAGATTACAGAGGAAAATAAGGTGATGGAAACATTGCATGATGAGATACATAGGCTTAAGGACCAAGCTCGAGAGCGAATTTTGGAAGCAAAAAGTTATATAGTGATGCATGCTTGGATATTTTTGAAGATGAAGAATGAGAGAAGATTTTACCAGTTGAGGTAGTTGTAGAAAACTTCAAAAAGACTTTAGAGGAAGCATCTAGTGATGAAGACATCAAATAAGCCTTCAAGACAAAAGAAGCATTGTTAGAGTTGGATACCAAACTCGAGGATTTTCTAGAAACTTGAATTGAGGTGGACAACTACAGACAGAAGGTCAAAGATAAGTATGAGGCTTTGGATCTTCTCGATGCTGCTAAGATTACTGAGATTATAGAGAAATTCAAGGGAAAACATCCAAACATATCTTTAGGATAAAGATGAGAAAAACTTAGATGCTAGAATTTCAATTTTGACACTTAGTAAAATTTTGAGATTTTGACCCAGTCGAGGTCTGCAGCTCCGCAGGTCTACAATTCAGAGGTGCACTGATAGTTGACTACTACTTCAAAAAATAGCACTTTCCATGCATTGGAAACGCATTTTGATGGCGATTTAACTTCGACACACATCAAGTGAAGGGCCAGCTTCTATTTTTGGTGTCTCCATACACTTCTACTTCGACTGATGGCTTCCTCCTACTTTCTCTCTCATGATTTCATTGTTTTTGACATGTAAAGGGCTCATGCATCCAATTAATGAATAAAATATGGATGGAGTCCCTCTAAGCACCAGTTAGATTACCAGTTTTTATAAATTTAGTTTTTTTTAATGTTTTAAAAGTATTTTATTGCATCAAGATATCTCTCACTCTCAACACAAATTGAGGAGACAATTTCTTATAAATACCCCATTGTAAAATGTAAAAAGAGCCACCATTATTATGCAATAAAATTATGCTTTTGGTGCTAGCATTCAGAGTTTAGTTATTCTTTCCTAAATGTGTCATTGTTTTGTGGATTTTATTCATGAGATTGTAATTGAGCCAAAGGTTTATTGCATTGTTTATGGTTGTGCAATCTTTTAGTTCTAGTGTTTTCTATAGATATATGAATTTCATTGACGTAACGAGCTTGAGAAGAAATCACCCAATTGAGTCTACATAGCTTTTTGTCTCACATGAGTGCACTTTCCATGGCCTTGCAATTTGATGAAGAGTGAAACATCATTCAATTTGTTAAAGATTCTCCTCGACGATTACATCAATGGATTCTACGAAGCGTTGCTCCTATTTTCATTGGTTTCCTACTAATTTCTTCAAAGGTTTAACTCACAGCGTGTTGTGTTTTGTAGCTTATGTCTGTTTAGGAATTTCAATTTCAAGTTATTTGATTTTATGTTATTTTCTTTTAGTTTCATTATTTGCTTTGCTAACTCCCCCTGTTAGAATAGGACCTCATAGTAGCTACATTGTTAGAGTTGCATTCATTGAAAAATAGAAAATACAAAAATATTGTTCTTTTGGTGTGATATTTTGAGACAGCGAACAGATTTTACTTGATACCAAGGTAAAAGAGTTTTTGGAACCAGCAAAGGCCTCCTCATGAACATTCACATTTATCTTCTACTGAGCGTATTTTGGTATGTCGCAAGACAAACACTAAACCTTGGAGTGGATCCTTAAAAAAAATTTCTTTTCAAGAGAGGAAATACACTATGGATTCCTGACGTTGACCTCATGCAAAATGAACGCCCAACAATTACCTTTATATTCAAGGTACTTCTATGATGTATTCATCTAATTGTCTGATTAATCCATTCTCATTTGGTCATATCTTCATCCAATTATTTGATAAATCCATTCTCATTTGATCATATCTTGTCTCTCTTGTGTTATCTCTTCAGCTTCTAGATCTTGGCATTTCATTCTTGCCTTAGGAAAATTATTACATGGTATCAGAGCTATACCAAATTCTTACATGGGCAAAACCCAAAAAATACTTTTTTTCCAGAATTACCCTTATCTTCCTAGAAAATGCAACAATAAAAAATTGTACATGTTGATTACAACTTCCTTTTGGAAAATTTGAATCTTGTATCTCTAATTTATTTCTTCATAGAATAGATATTGTACTTGATAAGAAGTTGTAATTTCTTTTGTTGATTGACATTTTTCTTTACAGTCTACTAACTATTCAATTTTCCCATTGACCTTATGTTTTGATTCCAAAAAACATATTTAAAAGTAAAAAATGATCAGATGGTTGGGAGTGTGTTTCCCAAAGAGTGACTTGTGTAGCTACAAAAATGTTAGCAACCCACCTGCAAAACCCACAAGCATAAAACATTACGTTGGTTAATTTATCATAAAAAACCCAAAAACATGATTAGATTGACCCAAATGCAAATTCCCACCGAGTGTGCCAAAATGTATCACCTAATATCTAATAATGTAAATTGAATACTAATCCTAACAAGAGCATTCACACAACTAAACAAAGCTAACACTTACGATAGGACTTAATGGTTATCACCACAAAAGGAAGCAAACCAAGAATGGTAGGCTCCTTATGGTATAACCCATGATGAAGTGGATTTGTCCCTGATAAGTAGAGATGTGGTGCTCATGATTATGCTCAAGCTTTAAGTGGATGGATGGTATGCATGGAGGATGGTTTTGACAATGGAGGTACGGAGGGATTTCAGCATTATAATGGTATTTTGATAGTTTTAAAACTCTCAAAATAGCATTATAACATTGCATGAAATGTGGATGATATTTGTGAAGGGAGAGGATTCCATTTATAGGCTAAGGAGTAGAGAGATGGATGGTCAGGAGGAAAAGATGACAAGATGGTGAGGGATGGTCAAGATGCACTCAAAAGGGAACACATAGATTGTGCTTGTTTAGAGCCAATAGGAGAGTGACACTTGTCACAAGGAGGATGCGTGTGAGAGGATAGGATAAGGGTTGGTTAAAGGAGTAATGAGGGAGTTTGAGTATGTAAGAGGTATGTAAGAGTCATAAAGGGAGGTGTAAGAGATGTAAGATTCATAAATGTTGGAGGGTGAGGGAGGTTGAGTTTGTTGACTTTAGCTTGGCTTAGCAAGTCTTAACCCTTGCTTAAGGTTGTGCACATGTTTAGGAGGGGGATTAGGATTAGCTTAGAAAGGGGGTTAGGGGGCAAGTGATTTAGCTTTGATGGGATGGGTTAGTTAGGTGGCTAAGTGAGGTTAGTATGGGTGAATGGGTTGGATTAAGGATTAGGATAGGGTTTTGGGATATTTTTAGGGTTTTAGATATTTTATTAAATAATTTATTTAATAAAATGGAAATATGGGATCAAATTAAATAGATTTGAGGATTTATTTAATTTAATAGAGGAAAAGGGATTTAAATGATAAATTGATTTTGGGTTATCATTTGATTTTATCAATTGGACTATAGTTAATTAAATTAATTAATTAAATAGTAAATATTTAATCAATAATTTCCTAGGAGATAACTAAATACGATTACCTATTTGTGTAATCAGATTTAGGTGTCTACATTTTTCCCCTCTTTGACATAATGTTGAAACAACACTCTTTCAAAGAAGTTTGAATATAAACGATGTGAAGAAGATTGCTTAAAGGGACACAATTGCCCTAGTCTTAAGTAGAGGAGAAGAGAATGGACTAGGGGATGCCCCCTCAAGAAGGTGGCGGGGAAAGAATACGAGGCACAATGGCTTCCTAAAAATTTGTAGTAAGCCTGTGGGGGATAGAAGGACATGGAAGAGGGAAAAATAGGTAAAATAAGAGAACAAATGAGAGGAAGAAGAAGGGTAGTGAGCAATAGGGGGTTACTAGAGGAGGTGAAGAGGCAGCTAGGGCATCGAGGGGGCCTATAGTTGGCTGGAAGAGGGCTAGAAAGGGTCATTTTCTTTTAGATAGATGAGGAGATATTGCTACCAAGAGCTTTGAGTTGGATTCTATGATGGTGGTTATTGGACGACTAGAGCATTGATCTGATGTGGTGCAATGAGTACGAGTGTAGCGGAAGCCCGATCATTTGGTAGGGTCGAAAACCTCTTTGTGTTTTTTTTATTTTGTAGTAGTTTAGAGCATTCCCATGAAATCTAAAATTCCATAGGCCATAGAGACTAGTAGGCAGTGATGGAGGAGGGTCATTTGCAGGGGGATGGGATGATGGATGAGTAGCCCATTATGCCTCACTACAGTAGAGTCATGATGTTACTAGCTACCTACAACATGACACATAGCAGGAGTGAGATCAGCTCAGGATAGAGCAAGATTAGCTATGGTAGGAGTGAGATGTAGCATAGGGCCAGGTGGATAGGGAGGGGATTGAGGTGGGGAGACTGCAAATGGAGTTGGGGCAGATGGAGGGGAGGCTGGATGTGGTGAGCCTAGAGATGCAGGCTATGCAGGCAAGGTTAGATGCCATGTAGCAAGAGTGGGATAGACTGGTGGAGGAGGTGGTGACCCTATGATTGTAGGTCGCAATGGGTGGAGGGATGAAGGAGTTGAGGAGATTGTGGGCCAAGGTGGAGGATCTGAGGGAGAGGGTTGGATTCTATCAAGGTAGGTATTGTGCAACAGTCCCAATAGACCAGATAGAGCACTACAGGTGACTGACATGGTCAAGTACAACTAGGATCCACACAAGGATTTAGGGAGGGGGAGTGTGGATGGAGTACTAGGGTCTCACAGAGTACAGGCAAGTCTCAGCGAACTGGGTAGAGTCACAAGATAGAATAGAGCCAGAGGTGAGAGATGGGGATGAGGGAGAGGAGGGGTGAGGCAGAGAACTCGGGGATAGGAGGAGAATTGATGGGGCCAGTACCTCCACCACTAGTAGCACCAGGGGTAGGGAGGGGCATAGAGGAGGATCCATATGTAAAGGTGTCAAATCAGGGAGACCAATGATATGCTAGATTCATTTGTATGATTAGCATTTTGTTGTACAAATCAGTAGTTTTGAGATATATGTATAATTTTTTGTGGGCACAGACTCGTTGTAGCGATATGTATGATATGGATACTGTATATTTGGACTTTGAGGGACTGTATTCCTTTATTATTTTATTGATTATTTTTGGAGGAGATATATATATATATATATATATATATATATATATATAGAGAGAGAGAGAGAGAGAGAGTATCATTCTTTGGGGAAAGATATGTGTTATGGACTTATGATGGCATGAGTATGATTATGATGTGAGTTTTATTTATGTTTAGATTTAGTTGAGAGACTAATATGTTTGATATGCAGGATGTGATTTTGGATGATATTGTTGACAGTTTGTGATGCAGGATATGATATGTGATGAGAGATATGATTTTGCTAATAGTTTATGATGCAGGATGTGATTTTCTATGATAGTGTAAATATAATGTGATATCTTTGTGATGCGGATTGCTATGATAGCGCTAACATGATGTAATGTGAGATTTTTTTGATGTGATTTTTTTCTATGATATTGCAGATGTGATGTGATACATTTTGATGTGACCATTGATGATGTGATTTCCTTATGATATTAAATATGTGATGTGATATGTTTTGATGTGATCATTGATGATGTGATTTCCTTTTATAGTAATTGATATGTTGTTGTATGATGATAAGAATGTTTATATATTACTCAAAAAAAACACAAACTAAAGATAAATGACAAATTTAAAATGAATCACCAACTAAAGGATAAACATGAGATTTAGGATATGTTAAAATGGGCACAAACTAAAGAATAAACATGGGATTTATGATATGTTAAAATAGACACAAACTAAAGAATAAACATGGGATTTATGATATGGTAAAATGAACACAAACTAAAGATGGATGATAGATTCAAAATGAATACAAATGAAAGATGAATTACAACATTTGAAATGAATCACAAACTAATGATGAATTACAACTTGAAAATGAGTCACAATTTGAAAAGGAACATAAACAAACTAAAAAAAGAACGTGAAGTTTATGATATGCTAAAATGGACACAAACTACCATTGTATGAGCTTGATGATAAGCTAAAATGAACACAAACCACAAGATGAATGTGAGATTTATGATAAGCATGTGATGATAACATATGCAAAGTGAGCTAAAAGAGTGATCAGTAAATGGAAGATCAAATGCTAGGATTATAAGAGAGATCCAAGGTATGATAAAAGGATACAAGCTATGATAGTACAACATGCTAAATTCTTGGAGGAGGGGAGATAGTAAATGGATGTAGGCAATGATGACAATACTAAGATATAGGAAAAACTATGATGGTGGAATAGGATAACCAGTTCTTGAATTGTGATAATGGTCTATGATGTAAAAAGTGATCATAAAACATTGGTGATATTGACTCTAAGGAGAATTCTGTTGTAAAATGAGTGACCAAAAAACTCGTAGTCAACAAGATAGTAGAGATTAGAGCTAGGATAGTGACTTATGATAAGGATCACATGAGGATGGTGGTGAAATCATAGCCTAAGGGATCAGAAGCTGTAAGAGTAGGATAATGAAAATAATTCAATGTTTGATGATTTGAATTGAAAGATTCTGATAATGGAAAAAGCTAAATTTTGAGAGAGATAGGTGATGTAAAGGAAGAGGAAGGAAAGTAAAAGGAAAAAAAATGTGGGGTGTATGGGAAGCTGGAGCACGGGATGTTGGATACAATTGGTTAATTGAGTGTTGTCTTTGATGTTACAAAAATGTCATATCAGTCATCAGACAGAGTCTACCGAGCTCAAAAGGTAAGCATAGTCGTTTAAGAGTCTACCGAGCATTGTTGTATATTACACTATAAAGATAGCTTCTACCGAGCTAACTTGGTTAAACGAAGGAAGTTCAGAACTTATTGAGCTCACTCGATGATCGAAGGAAACTGTGACAGAGTGTTTACTGAGCTGGGAAGGTAAGCAAAGAAAAGTTAGTGTTTACCGAGCTGGGAAGGTAACCGAAGAAAAAAGATAGTGTTTACCGAGCTGGGAAGGTAACCGAAAAAAAAGTTAGTGTTTACCAATCTGGGAAGGTAAACAAAGGAAAGTCAATGTTTACCGAGTTCACTCAGTGTCCAAAGGGAATTTGACAAAGACAGTTTCTACCGAGCTCACTCAGTCATCTATACTTACCGAGTTCTCCCGATGATTGAAGGGATGTCACGAAGTTTGCTGTATTAACCGAGCTCAGTCGGTTAAGACAGGAATTATTTTCTGAACAGTATTAACCAAACAGTGTCGGCCAGTAAAGGGATTTGTTAGTTTTTAATTTTAATTATTTCTAGCCGACTATTGTATTTGTTTATTGGTCAGTGATTAGAGCTGACTAAGACAATCTGTAAGGTATATACGAAAGATCAAGTTGTGAATTCATGAGATGTAAGAATTTGGATGCATAAGAAGTGTGAATGAATGGATATGGAATGAGCGAATATTGAACATAAGAGCGAATATTGAAGAAGTGTGATGAAGGATCAGATGCATTGAAAGAGCTGCAAATTTGTATGTGATCAGTAAGGATCCAGTCAAGCATAATAGAGATCTGCAATCAGCAAAGATAAGTTGCACATTATATCAGGTCACTTCATTGTTGCTTTCTAACCATTGTAACAGTGAACTCAAAATCTCTTAACAGAGTTGGTTTAATAGCCATTCTATAAATCCTCTAACAAGGTGACAGTTCAGTTGAATTTTTCTAAAGACCTCTAGAAAGGCCACTCCTAACAGGGTGATTAAATCCTCTAACAGGGTCACACCTAACAGTGTGTTTTGTAACCTTTAACAGGGTTGGCTCCTAATAGGGCTCACTTCAGAAGAGTGAAAAATAGTAACTAGTTACATTGGCAGTTTTTCCCATATTGGGTTTCCACGTTAAATCTGGTGTCTTTAGTGTTCATGATTGCTGAATTGTTTTGGTTACTAGTTCTTAATAATTATTAGTATTTGCTGCATTATCAAGTTTCAGTAATCTGTAACCAAGATCAAGATTTTAGACATCTAAGGGACTGTGAAATGTTTTTGTGGTAACTGATTCACCCCCTCCCCCTCTCAGTTAATTCATTCTCATTTCCAACAATTGGTATCAGAGCTTTTGGTACTTGCAGGAGAAGATTTCACGGATCTAAGAAAAAGATCAGGATGTCTTACAAAAGAGAAATTCCAAAACTTAATAGAGATAACTTCTCATCTTGGCAAGGACTGATGAAACTTCATCTGGCTACTGTTGGTGATACTGGACTGAAATACCTTGAAGAAGAATATGAAGAACCTTCTGGCACACTGTCAGTCAATGATATTGTTGAAAAGAAAACTCACAACAACATGATGATAGACATAGCATCTGCTCTCAGCTATGAAGAATTTGATGACATTAAGGATTGCAAAACTGCCTTTGACATGTGGAACAAGCTAAAAGAAATCTATGGAGGGGATGAAAATGTGAGAAGAGCAAAAGCAGAAAGTCTAAGAGGACAATTTGATCAAATGAGGATGAGAGAGGATGAAAACATTGCAAAGTATGTTGAAAGAGTTAAAGCATGTGTAAGTGCAATCAGGGCAGTTGGTGGTGACATCAAAGGAGAAACAGTTGTAAGCAAAGTTCTCAGAACCTTGCTTCTCATTTATGCAATCAGAGTGTCTGCAATTCATGAAAGAAGATGTGAAGAAAATCATCAGATAAATCTTGAGGCCATAGTTGGGAGATTAACTGCATTTGAACTAGATAACTTTGACAACTATGTTCCAACTTCCAAGAACATGGAATCAGCATTTGAGGCCAAACTTTCACTCAAGGAGAAAAGCAAAAAGAAACTTCAGTCAGAAAGTGAAGATGAATTAGATCTAAGCTCAGACAGTGATCTTGAAGTAATTGAAGCCCTTCTAGCAAGAAAATAATCCAGAGGCAGAGGAAAATATAAAGGTAAAGTTCCTCTAATATGTTTTTCATGTGAAGAAATTGGTCATATTGTAGCTAGGTGCCCGAACAAGCAGAACAATGATGAAAAGAAGGATCATAAATGGAATGGAAAGAAAGATTTCAAATCATTCAAGAACAAAGGTAAGAAATCATGTTTCATGGCTGAAAATTTTGAAGATTCTGATAATAGTGAGGATGAAATTGTTTGTATTGCTGTTAAAGATGATTCTGACAATGATGAGGAAGATAAAATTGCTCTTATATCTCATATTAGTAAGAATGATACATGGATTATAGACAGTGGTTGCTCACATCATATGACTGGTGATAAAACTAAGTTTGATCAGTTTAAAGATTATGATGGTGGCAGTGTAAGGTTTGGTAATAATGAACCTCGTTTCATAAAAGGAAGAGGAAGAATCTGTCTAACCAAAGAACTTGTTTGTAATAATGTCTATTGGGTTGAAGGTCTCAAACATAATTTGCTAAGTGTGGCACAGTTACTCAATACTAGATTCAAGGTGGAATTCATGCATGGAAAGGCAAGACTGTTGAATGAGCAAGGAAAGCTGATAGGATCTGGCACCCAAACTAAAGGTAACTTATTCCATCTAGAACTTGGTGAATGCTCATGTTTTATTGCTCAAATTGAAGAGAGTTGGTTATGGCATAAAAGGTTGTGTCATGTAAATTTTGATAATTTGATAAAAATAAGCAAATTCAAGAAAGTAAGAGGCATTCCTAACATTAAGAAACCTGAGGTTGGTCTATGCAAAAACTGTCAGATTGGTAAAATGGGAAGGACTAGTTTTAAAGTTAAAAACTATCAATCTGAAGATATATTAGAAATTGTGCATACTGATTTATGTGGACCTATTGGAATAGAAAGCTATACTGGAGAGAATTTTTTCATTCTCTTTGTTGATGATTACTCAAGAATGATGACTGTCATGTATCTAAGAAATAAATCAGAAGCATTTGAGAAATTCAAATGGTATTTGGCAAGAGTAGAAAAAGAAATAGGGAAAAGACTAAAATGTTTAAGGTCAGACAGAGGTGGTGAATTCATTTCACATGAATTCAATAACTTCTGCATTGAAAGAGGTATTAAAAGACAAGTTTCAGCACCAGGAACTCCAGAACAAAATGGAATAGCTAAAAGAAGAAACAGATCCATTATGGATTGTGCAAGAACCCTGATGATAGAAAAGAACATTGCTATCAAATACTGGAAGGAAGCCATCAGCACTGCAGTTCATACATTAAACCAAGTACAGCTGAAAAAGGACTCATTCAAGACTCCCTATGAATTATGGTATGGACACAAACCCAATGTAAGTTATCTTAAAGTATTTGGAAGCAAATGTTATATTTTGAAAGAATCTAGAAAAGGAAAATTTGATGTAAAAGGTGATGAAGGAATATTTTTGGGATATTCTTGCAAAAGCAAAGCATATAGATGTTTAAATCTATCCACTCAAAAGGTCATAGAAAGTGCACATGTGAAAATTGATGAGTTTGCAGACAAATCAGAAGAAGAAAGAAAAAAGGTACCTGAAGACTACAAAAGATTTGTTTACATTGAACCAGATACTATACCAAGTATACCTTTCACTCAAGAATCCACAACTCCTGAGTCTTCAGTAACCGAGTTGCAAATAGTTCAAACCGAGCCTCAGCAACTTTCAGACACTACCGAGCAAGTATCTACCGAGTCTGAATCAACCGAGCCAATATCTACCGAGCCAGAACAGCAAGAATCTGAAGTGCAGAAGGATAACAATGAAATTTATTCAAGAGGCAAAGAACCTGTTTTAGCAAAATATGTCAGAAGACATCATGCACCAGATCAAATCATTGGAGACAAATCTGAAGGAACCCTGACAAGAAGTAAGTTGAAAAATACTTGTTTACTTGCTGATTTTGAACCTAGAAGTATTAAGGATGCACTGGCGAATGATAGTTGGATTGAGACAATGAATGAGGAAATAGAACAAATAGAGAAAAACAAGACATGGACTCTTGTAACCAGACCTAAAGACAAGAATATAATTGGAACCAAGTGGGTATTCAGAAACAAGTTGACTGAAGATGGTAAGGTATCCAGAAACAAAGCTAGATTGGTATGCAAAGGATACTCACAAGAAGAAGGTATAGATTATGAAGAAACTTTTGCTCCTGTTACAAGATTGGAAGGAGTCAGAACCTTACTTGCATATGCTGCTCACAAAGGATTCAAAGTTTATCGGATGGATGTCAAGTCAGCATTCCTCAATGGAATACTGGATGAAGAAGTTTACATTGAACAACCTGAAGGTTTTGTTGATCCAGATAAAAGGAACATGGTCTGCAAATTACACAAGGCACTGTATGGTCTGAAACAAGCTCCTAGAGCATGGTATGAAATATTGCATAATTATCTTATTCAGATTGGTTTTCAAAGAGCTAATGATAATAGTAGCTTGTATATAAAGGAAGGTCTAGATAATAAGATTGTCTTGGTAGAAATATTTGTAGATGATACTGTTTTCACAGGGCATGATGATCTTTGCAAAGAATTTTTAGAACAAATGAACAAGGAGTTTGAAATGTCTATGTTTGGTGAGATAAAATTCTTTGTTGGTCTTCAAATCCAACAAAATAAGAATGGCATCTTCACTCAGTCAAAATACATCAAGGAGATATTGAAAAAGTTTGGTATGTGTATTGGATTGAAACTTACAAAAGATGATGAATCCAACGAGGTAGATCAAACATTGTATAGATCTATGATTGGAAAATTGCAGTATGTAGTTCATACCAGGCCAGATATTGCTCTCGCAGTTGGTATTGTTGCAAGATTTTCAGCAAAACTAAGAGAAACTCACTTGATGGCAATCAAGAGAATAATGAGATATTTGAAAGGAACTGAAGATTATGGGCTATGGTACAAATTTGGAGGTAATTTGGATTTGAAATTTTTTACTGATGCTGATTGGGCAAGGAACCTTGATGACAGAAAAAGCACAAGTGGAGGAGCATTCTTTCTTGGAAAGAGATTGGTTTCTTGGACAAGAAAAAAGAAAAATTGTACATCCCAATCTACAGCAGAGGCAGAGTATGTTGTTGCAGTAGTAAACTGTTCTAACATTGTTTGGTTTAAACAGTTATTACAAGGAATGAAGATGGAAATCAAAGAACCAGTTGTTATGTTTTGTGACAATACTAGTGCAATCAACATATCCAAGAATCCGGTGATGCATTCCAAGACCAAGCACATAGCAATAAAATATCATTTTGTCAGAGAATTGGTGCAGGACAAGGAGATCAGACTAGAATATGTGCATACAAAGGAACAAATTGCTGACATATTCACAAAGCCATTACCTAAGGATACATTCTTGTAGCTCAGAGGTAAGTTAGGGATCACTCCCCTATCTGAAGTTCACTAAAATAAAGTTTTAAGTGATGCATCAACCTATGACAAATTGAAAATCAATCAAGTTGATGCAGCAGAGTATTGAAGTCATTGCATATGAATTTGTACATGAGGTACACTGTAATCCAATTGAGAAGTAATTTTGGCATACGAAAAGAGCTTTTACTGTGTTATATTGTCTTTGGCATGTGTTGTCAAAGAGGGAGAGTAAAACTATAATACCTATTCTGAAATTTGTAAGCATTTGTAAAGGGAGAATAAAACTGTCATATCTTTCTGTTATACAATTCCTTCACAGAGGGAGATTACTAAAAGAGGGAGAAGTTTCTATCTAAGAGGGAGAAGTATTATATTGACATATCGTGCTGCACTAAGAGAAGGACTTGTTTTCAAATTTCATTCTGCTATGACATGTTGTGTTGCCATCAATGCCAAAGAGGGAGATTGTTGGATACAATTGGTTAATTGAGTGTTGTCTTTGATGTTACAAAAATGTCATATCAGTCATCAGACAAAGTCTACCGAGCTCAAAAGGTAAGCATAGTCGTTTACAGAGTCTACCGAGCATTGTTGTATATTACACTATAAAGATAGCTTCTACCGAGCTAACTTGGTTAAATGAAGGAAGTTCAGAACTTACCGAGCTCACTCGATGATCGAAGGAAACTGTGACAGAGTGTTTACCGAGCTAGGAAGGTAAGCAAAGAAAAGTTAGTGTTTACCAAGCTGGGAAGGTAACCGAAGAAAAAAGATAGTGTTTACCGAGCTGGGAAGGTAACCGAAAAAAAAGTTAGTGTTTACCGATCTGGGAAGGTAAACAAAGGAAATTCAGTGTTTACCGAGTTCACTCGGTGTCCAAAGGGAATTTGACAAAGACAGTTTCTACCGAGCTCACTCAGTCATCTATACTTACCGAGTTCTCCCGATGATTGAAGGGATGTCACAGAGTTCGTTGTATTAACCGAGCTCAGTTGGTTAACACAGGAATTATTTTTTGAACAGTATTAACCAAGCAGTGTCAGCCAGTAAAGGGATTTGTTAGTTTGTAATTTTAATTATTTCTAGCCGACTATTGTATTTGTTTATTGGTCAGTGATTAGAGCCGACTAAGACAATCTGTAAGGTATATATGAAAGATCAAGTTGTGAATTCGTGAGATGTAAGAATTTGGATGCATAAGAAGTGCAAATGAATGGATATGGAATGAGCGAATATTGAACATAAGAGAAAATATTGAAGAAGTGTAATGAAGGATCAGATGCATTGAAGGAGCTGCAAATTTGTATGTGATCAGTAAGGATCCAGTCAAGCATAACAGAGATCTGCAATCAGCAAAGATAAGTTGCACATTATATCAGGTCACTTCATTGGTTCTTTCTAACCATTGTAACAATGAACTCAAAATCTCTTAACAGAGTTGGTTTAACAGCCATTCTATAAATCCTCTAACAAGGTGATAGTTCAATTGAATTGTTCTAAAGACCTCTAGCAAGGCCACTCCTAACAGGGTGATTAAATCCTCTGACAGGGTCACACCTAACAGTGTGTTTTGTAACCTTTAACAGGGTTGGCTCCTAACAGGGCTCACTTCAGAAGAGTGAAAAACAGTAACTAGTTACATTGGTGGTTTTTCCCATATTGGGTTTCCACGTTAAATCTGGTGTCTTTAGTGTTCATGATTACTGAATTGTTTTGGTTACCAGTTCTTAATAATTATTAGTATTTGCTGCATTATCAAGTTTCAATAATCTATAACCAAGATCAAGATTTTAGACATCTAAGGGACCGTGAAATGTTTTTTTGGTAACTGATTCACCCCCTCCCCCTCTCAGTTACTTCATTCTCATTTCCAACGTGGGATACTTATTGAGGAAGTAACACCATATAGTGTGAGCGCTTTATTTGATATAGGAATATTAGAAATTTGCCAAGGTTACTAAGAACATCAAGGTTGTTTCCCCAATATTACATAGGACTGACTCAAACAAGCACACAAGGATTGCCCCAGCATCACACATGAGTCTCAGAGAGATCAGTGTGGGAATGATGTTGGTGATCCACAAGCAAACGATATCACCCAAGTGCATCATGTTATCAGAAATGAAAACATGGTTGAAATATTCAAGGGTGATATCTAACTGACTCACAAGAAGAAAAAGACTATGATCAAAACCATGCCTTTGAGTTTCCCCAGTCAAAACACACCATGATATGAAGTGATCATGGTGACCTTGAGGAGGGAACAACTAAAATCACATGGAAGAAACCAATCAAAATATGAAAAAACCAAAGACTTAAAAGAAATAATAGAAGTGCAAAAAAATAACCTTTTGCTAAAGAGATCGGGATGATTGGCTACTGATAGGCTTAAAAACATGAAAGAAACATGTGGAAAGGACTTTAAGACTAGGATGTGTAGGATACTAACAAAAAAGGGAAAACAACTTCTTTCTACAAATGATGGGCTAGGGACACAAGATGTCACAATAAGACCTGAACAATATGCACAAGCATGACTATACAATTGATTGGGGACTCAAGAACATATGATAAAACATAGTAGTAGGTATGTATATGAAGGGGGAAAGCTTAGGATGAGGAGATAGCATTGTAATACTACAAGTATTGTTACAGAGGTTTGATATGTAAAGCACAATTATTTTTACAAGGATTATGATACTGCTATATTTACAAGATTATGATACATATGATACAATTTTTAGTACAAGGATATGATACACAGAAAACTACTTGCTGAGTAGGATACATATGGTAAAGTACAAGGATGAAAAAAAATTGATAAGATATATGTGGTAGAGTACAATGGTAGGGTATATTTGAGATGATACATGGGGCATTTATGAATGAGAGCTATAATAGAAGAGCTAGGTGGGATGCTACAAAGTGCAAAGTGTTGGAAGGTGATGTTGCGAGGTTTGGTGGGATTGTAAATAGTAAAGCTATGAGGAACATCTTGAAAAAATAGGGAGATGGGTGATGTGATATGGAGTGGTGATGAGGGAGACGTACATCATTGATAGATAATAAAAAGGCTTAGCACACCTGGTGCCTAACTGCTAGGTTTTCACCAAGGTACCTATCCAAGGCACTTGAATTGCCAAGTTTTTAACATTGGACGCTTGTTTTTTCTTTACCTATTTTTTGACTAAGAATTTTGTTGTTAGGTGTAGAATTTATTAAGGTGAATGATGTTGGTAGGATCATTCAAGACTTCACCTTCAAGTGTAGATAGTTGATAGGCTCCTAAGCCAAAAGATGTTGTGACCACATAAGGACCAAGCCATGTGGACTTGAACTTACCTTTCTTTTCTTGGTCGGTCTAAACCTTCATGTTTTCTTTGAGGACCATGTGACCTTCTTGAAAAAAATTTAGATGGACCTTCTGGTTGAAATTGCACTTGAGGCGATTCTGGTAGACCATGAGGTGGTCATAGGCTTGTTGCCTTTTCTCATCAAGTAAATCAAGTTGAGTAAGGTGAGCCACTCTATACTCTTCATCGGATATCTGGCCCCATAGAGAAATGTGAAGGGATGGGAGTTCAACCTCAATAGGTAATATTGCTTCAACACCATAAACCAAGGAGTATGGGGTTGTGCTGGTGGATGTATGGAATGAGGTGTGGTCTGCCCATAGGGTAGGATTGATTTATAAATGCCAATCACAATCAAAATCATTGAAAACTTTCTTTATGATTTTAAGTAGGGTTTTATTAGTTGCCTCCACTTGATCGTCACCTTGTGGGAAGTACGGGCTAGAAAAGTGGTGATGGATGTAAAGGGAAGTGCACAATTCCTCCATATTTAGGTTTTCAAAATTACCTCCATGGTCAGTAAAAATGGTACCCAAGATGCCAAAGTGACATATGATATGATATAGGATAAATTTGGACACCTAAACTCCTATGGCAGTGACAAGGGGAACTGCTTTGTGTTAGAATCTGAAAAGATTAATAACCCAGAAAACTAGTGCAAAGAGTAAATATCTAAACTATGAATGCAAATGATACAAAATCAAAATAGCATCATAGAGTTAGTCTCCAAGAGAGTAATGCAAATGCTGGAAGCAAAATAGCATTAAGAGGATGCAAAAATAAGAGATGCAAATACAAGCCAGGTAGCATGCTTATATAGGCTAGGAAGAGGGAGGAGGTGTCAACACCAACCAATGAGGAGCAACCATCTATCGGACTAAAGATAGCAAAGTATCTTCCCAAGATAGCTAATGGATGCTCACATGTAGGAAGGTGACACTTCACAACCATTCACCTAATAAGACATGCTTTATTAACCTAAGCAAGATTATTAAAAAGTGTAGGAAAAACCTAGCAAAATAGGAAAAATTAAAAACTACACTAACACCTCCCCATAAGCGAAGCTTAGGTGGATGTAGAAATGGGTCCCGGCAAGTCAAGCCTAATGAGGTACCCATGTACATAAGATTTCTCAAAAGAGAGAGAAAAGAGACCCCCCCACAAAAAATTCAGGACTCCGAGTCAGAGGAAGAGGCCCCCCCAAAAGATGAAGCATCCCGCACCCCCAGCAAAGCTCGCAAATGAAGGAACTTGCTCTCAGTGAAGGGTTTGGTGAAGATATCAGCAACTTGCTCGGAAGTCGGACAATAGCGAAGGTCAATGACATGACCATGGATGAGCTCCTGGATGTAGTGCATGTGGACCTCTATGTGTTTGGTCCATTGATGATGAACTGGATTTTGTGAGATCTGAATGGCACTCTGGTTGTCACAAAATATGACTGATGGCCGTCTGATCTGGATACCAAACTCAGTGAGAAGATGTTGAATTGAAATGGCCTCAGTGGCAGCATTTACAGCCCCTCGGTACTCAGCCTCAGTAGAAGACAAAGCAATAGTAGACTTCTTTTTGCTCGACCAACAAACAGGACCTGACCCAAGTGAGAAGCTATACCCTGAAGTAGACTTGCGATCCTCAGAATCACCTGCCCAATCTGAATCTATGTAGCCCACCAAATCAAGCTCAATACCTGCTGCATAGTGAATCCCACAACTATGAGAACTCTGAATGTAGTGAAGGATCCGCTTGGCTTCTTTCCAGTGTAACTCATGGGGCTCCTACATGAATTGAGAGACCATGCCTACAGCATAGGAGATGTCAGGTCTTGTATGAGTCAGATAAATGAGACTCCCAACAAGTTGGCGGTACAAAGTGCCATCAACAAGTGGAGAAGAACATTGAGCCTCAAGTTTGACTCCAGAAAGGAAGGGAGTCAAAGCAAGTTTATAGTCAACCATATGAAACCTCGAGAGTAAATCTAGAGCATACTTGGATTGTGTGATGGTGATCCTAGAAGGAGACTGAAGGATCTCAATCCTGAGAAAGTAATGCAACAAGCCCAAGTCAGTCATCAAAAAACCTGTCCTGAAGGGCCACTTTGACAGCCTTAATGGTGGGTGAAGAACTTCCTGTGATCAGCAAGTCATCAACATAAAAAACCAAAAATAAAAGTGAATCACCCTGTTGCAAAATGTACACATTAGGATCAGAATGGCACCGAGTGAACCCAACTGATAGAAGGAAGGAGTCCATCTTGGCATACCAGGCCCGAGGAGCCTGTTTGAGGCCATAGAGAGACTTTCGAAGATGACACACAAGTGAAGAATCCTGAAGGAAGCCCTGTGGCTACTCCATGTAGATCTCCTCATGAAGGTTACCATGAAGAAAAGCACTCTTCACATCCATCTAATGTACTTCCCAACGATTAGCTGCAGCAATGGCAAGAATAATTCGAATTGAATTTATTTGGGCAACTGACACAAAAGTCTCAGAGTAGTCAATCCCAGGAACCTGGGAGAATCCTTTAGTGACCAAGCGAGCCTTGTGTTTGTCAACTGACCCATCTGCTGCAAATTTTGTCCGATAGATCCACTTACATCAAACAAGTTTTCTTCCTTTAGGAAGAGGGACAAGATCCCAAGTGTGGTTCCTCATCAAGGAACTATACTCTTCCTGCATAGTTGTATCCCACTTGAAAATACCAGAAGCCTCATGAAAAGACTGTGGATCTAAGGTAGTAGCAATGAATACATGTAGAGCATCCTGGAATTGTGAACGAGTTTGCCTGGTGTCTGATGGATCCCCAACCCAATCACCTGCAGACTGCAAGGTCTGTCTAGCCCAAAGTGGGCAAGAAGATCGAGAATCTAGAGGGGACTCATTAACCTCTGAATGATGACTAGGAGAGGAAGGAGGTGAGTTCTCTGAATCACTTTCTGCATCAGAAGTAGAGGTAGAAGACTGTTCAGGTGAATCTAACTCATCAGAAGATCTGTCATGTATTCCAAGTGACTCTAATGTCAAGGTAGAAGGAGTTGGAGAAGTGATAGAAAGTGAGCTTGAAGATCCCTCCTCAAACTAAACACTCCTCTCAATGAATAACTCATGTGTAGTAGGGTGGAGCAACCGATAATCCTTTACACCATCAGGATAACCTACAAATATGCAAGGTCTGCTTTGTGGATCCAAGGCCTTACGTTTCTCTGTTGGAATGTGGGCCCATGCAGGGGAGCCAAAAATTTGAAAGTGCTTAACTGATGGTTTTCGACCGCTCCAAGCTTCAAAAGGAGTAACTCCCTTCAAGGCTCGGTGAGGAACACGGTTCTAGATATAACAAGCACAGTTAATGGCTTTTGCCCAATACTGCGGTGCAAGAGATCTAGAGTGAATCATACAGTTTGCCATTTCCTTCAAGGATCTATTCTTCCGTTCTGCAACACCATTTTGCTGAGGATTGTATGGAACTAAGTGTTGTAAATCAATCCCCTCTGAAGTGCAAAATCTTTCAAACCGATGGTTGACATACTCACCACCATTGTCTATGCGCAAAACCTTGATGGCTTTCCCAGATTGCTTTTCTACAAAATTTTTGAAGTCTTGAAAATAATCAAATACCTCTGACTTCTGTTTGAGAAAGTACACCCATGTATATCGAGAAAGGTCATCAATGAATGTGAGGACATATCGGGCCTTGCTGAAAGAAGGATGTTGAAATGGACCAGCCAAATCATGGTGAACTAACTCTAGTATTTGTGAAGCTCTCCATGCCTTACTTTTGTCAAACTTTTCCTTAGGATGCTTACCAAGAATGCAACCTTGGCAAACACCTCCAAAGAATTGAACCAAAGGCAACCCTATGACCATGCTCTGCTGGTTGAGCTGATGCAAATAGCGAAAGTTAAGATGGCCAAACCGCTCATGCCATAATTTACTCACATCATTAGATTGAGTGAGAAAAACAGATGAAGGAGGATCAGGAACAAAGTGAGAAAATAGATAGAGCCGTGACTGATGATCTGCTCTCCCAACTGCAACTACAGAATCACTATGCAACTCACGTATCTCCACTGAATCAGGAGTGAACACAACACGCTTGCCTAAACCTGTGTGAGTGATTTGGTATATTGATAGGAGATTAGTTGATAATGAGGGTACACAAAGAACATCATGGAATGTGCCATCCCCCACATCAACAGACCCTCTCCCACACACCTCAATAGGAGTGTCATCACCCATCAAAATAGAAGGCATAGTACATGGCTCCAAGGATTCAAGTTCTTCCTTAGATGAAGCCATGTGGTGTGAAATGCCCGAATCAAGAACCCAAGTGGATGGTGAGGAAGCAACTGCAACAAGAGCTTTGCCCTTTCCTTTCCCCTTCTTGTTTTCTTTTGCCTTGTTAGACTCTACATTAGAACTTTGTTTGATAGACTCAGGAACACTAATATTATTCTTCTCAAGAATGTATGTCAAGTGATCAATTTTTTTCTTCAAACATTTATGTTCATCATGATCAGGTCTTTTATAATAGGCACATTTAACCTTTTCTTTCTTAGGCTTATTGCCCTTAGAGGATGAGGTATCAATAGTTGCTTTTGAAGCAATTGGTATCTGATCCTTCTTTTCCTCACTATTATTTTGTTTCTCATCCTTACTATTGTTGTTACTACTTTGTCCTTTTTGTTCTTTTGTGCCTTGGTTGGTTGCTAAGGCATGTGACTTAGAGGACTTAAGAGTGCCCATCTGGATTAGCTTGTCCTGTTCTCGAGTGAGATTGATAGCAAAATCATCTAGAGATGGCATGGTGAATTGAGTACCAAGTGCACCCTTAGTAGCATAGAAGGTAGAGACAAACACAGAATATTCTAAACTTAGCTTAGAGAGAATACTGAGAATCAGTTGTTCATCTTTCTTTTCAATTCTACATTGTTTTAACTGTAGCCTTAGTGATTTCAATTTGGTGAAGAAATCTTGGATTGTGTTGAAATTGCCTGGACTCAAACTAATTAATTCATTTTCCAACATATGACCCCTCATTGAATCTTGTGTGCCAAATAATGTTTCTAGCTTTGTCCATACTTCATTTGGTGTATCCAAAGACTCAATGTGAAATAGCAAGTTAGGAGAAACAGACAAACACAATGTTCCATATGCCTCATCACATTTGTTAAACCACTTAGGCTTGTCTTCATCTTTAGCAGGTTCAGTTTCAAGTCCCATAGTTATCCTATTTAATCCAGCTTTCCTTAAGTGAATTATCATGCGTGATTTCCACTCAAATTAATTGTATGGAGTTAGGATGGGCATATTTGTTTCATACATGATGAAGAAATGCAAAGAAATGCTAAAAAGAAGAGAACCCAGCCACGACAATGCCCCCCCTTTTTACTCAATCAAAGAACCCCCCCCCAAAGAAATATGATTTTGCACTTTATTTTAGTGCATTTACAACTACCACTAGAAAGAGATACTTAGTGGTCTTGATTTCAATGCATTACAAACCCTCATGAAGAGCATATGCTAAAAGTGAAACTTGGGCACAATAATCAAGGAAACAAACAGAACCACTGCGATCTACTCGAAAAATCATGCACTTTCAAAAAAAGAATCGCCTCGATACGAGGTCGTATGAGAAATTTATGATCCTCCGAAGTTTCCAAAACGAGAACTGTGCACAGTCACGGCTGAGAATCTGCAATTTTTGAAGAATTCATGCATGAAAATCAAAAAATAACTCCACTAGTGGATAGAGCACAAAAAAATAGCCAAGTTCATAACAAGAATCATCAAAATCGGAGTCCATATGAGCAAGAACGAGACATTTGAAAACTGCATTCAGATCTGCGGCTGCCAATGGAGAGGGGTATGGCTGTACCTTTGCATGCTCGATTCTGAAAAATATACAGCTTGCATGCAAAATCTAAAAGATACCCAGATGGTTTTTCGGGGCTGTGAACAAAACCCAGAAAGCATTTTTCTTTATGATGAACAAAAGATGTTGCTGTAGTGTAAATCAGACACCTTTAACAGTAAAAAATGGCTCCAAAATTCAGAAAACGACCCCAGCAACCAAAAATGACATGCAAATGCTAGATCAGCTTCTTAAGTCCATCAATGACATGCTGGAACCTGCAAAACTGATTGAAGACTCCAAATATGCAAGTTGGTTGTTAGATTTGAGATTGAAACCCTAGAGAAAAATTGTTTTTGTCAAAACTTTTCTGATTCTCAGGATCATCCAAAGATGCAAGAGAAGAGCATACTTCGTTTTTCAAAAAACTACAATAAAGTTTATTTGCCCCCCCCCCCCCCCCCCCCCCCCCGAATATCTCAAATAAGGAAACTAAAATCTACTCTTGCACATAGAAAAGCTCTGATACCATGTTAGAATCTGAAAAGATTAATAACCCAAAAAACTAGTGCAAAGAGTAAATATCTAAACTATGAATTCAAATGATACAAAATCAAAATAGCATCATAGAGTTAGTCTCCAAGAGAGTAATGCAAATGTTGGAAGCAAAATAGCATTAAGAGGATGCAAAAATAAGAGATGCAAATACAAGCCAAGTAGCATGCTTATATAGGCTAGGAAGAGGGAGGAGGTGTCAACACCAACCAATGAGGAGCAACCATCTATCGGACTAAAGATAGCAAAGTATCTTCCCAAGATAGCTAATGGATGCTCACATGTAAGAAGGTGACACCTCACAACCATTCACCTAATAAGACATGCTTTATTAACCTAAGCGAGATTATTAAAAAGTGTAGGAAAAACCTAGCAAAATAGGAAAAATAAAAAACTACACTAACACTTTGATCCACTTAGTGAAATAATGGCGGTGATTATCCACTTGTGTCCTTCTGAAGAAAGTGGTATGATGAGACCAACAAGATGAAACCCCCAACAAGAAAAAGGCCATGGTGGTCCTATAGGTTGTAGATCTTGAGTTGGGGCCTAGATTAGATTACCATGTTGTTGATAGGGTACACATCATTTCACAAACTCACATGCATCATGCTCTAGAGTATGCCAATAATATCTAGCTCGAAGGATTTGCTTAGCTAGAACTATCCTACTCATGTGAGCACCAAAAATTCTAGTGTGTACCTTTTTGAGAGCCATTGCAGCCTCATTTTGGTCTAAACATCAAGAGAGAGTATCATGATAACCGCGATGATATAGGGTTTGGGCGATAATAGTATAAAACGAAGCTCTATGAATAAGGTTATGGCATTGGGTTTGTGTGAGGTGGGGAGATATGATACCATTTAGTAACTAAGCATGGATTTTATGGTACCATGGGGATTGAGGACCAACCAAGATGCATACCTGTGTTGACTCATCATTCTCATATGCGGGCTTGTGTAGCTACTTGACCAAAAATTCATATTGTGTAGCCTTGCGTGGTATTTCCAAAAGAGAACCAATGGTAGCCATGGCATCTGGTACCTTATTTTGTAGTCTAGGTATCTGTGTGAACTGGAGTTGAGTAAAATGTTCCTTTAATTGATCAACCAACTCCTTGTAAGGTAGTATCTTTTCATCCTTGGTATGATATTCATTCAAGGCTTATTTGATGATAAGTTGGGAATCACTGTAGACCTGTAGCTCTATGATATTCCATTCAATGGCTATCTTGAGCCCTACAACAAGGGCTTCATATTTTGAGATGTTATTGGTACACCGAAACTGTAGTTTGAAGGATTTAGGAATGTAATCTCCTTGAGGTGTGATCAAGAGTATGCTAGTGTCAGATCCATGAGAAGTGTAAGAGTCATCACAGTATAACTTCTAAGATGGTTGTTCTTCTATCAAACAGAGGTGTTCATCTGGGAATTCCATAATGAGTGGGTGGTCTGCAACCAAGGGTGCATCTTCCAAGTGATCTGCAATAGCCTAGCCTTTGATGGCCTTTTTGTCAATATATTGGATATCAAATTCACTGAGAAGCATGACCCATTTAGCTAGGCATCTTGTGAGTACTATGCAAGATAACATATATTTTAATGGATCAATTTTGGATATTAGTTGCATAGTGTGACTCAACATGTAATGATGCAACTTCTAAGTGGAAAATACCACAGCTAAGAAAGCCTTCTCCATTGGTGTGTAATTGAGCTCATACCCCACTAAGGTACAGTTGATGTAGCAAATAGCCCTTTCCTTTCCTATATCATCAAGTTGTGCTAGAAGAGCACCTAATGTCATGGGAGTAGTTGTGATGTATAAGATGAGTGGATGCCCTGCAACCGAAGGAACACAAATAGGTAGATTAGCCGAGTATTTGTTAGATTAGGTAGATGAGCCCAAAGTTGTGCTAGCAAGTAGGGTCCCATCTGAAGTTTTGATCTTTCTTGAGGAGATGTGTAAATGGTTGGCATTTATTAGTGAGCTAGGAGATGAACCATCTAACTGATTGAAGTTTTCCATGTAGAGAACGAAGGCGCTTGAGTGTCTTAGGAGGAGCCATATCCATGATGGCCTTGACCTTTTTAGGATCAATCTCAATACCACATCATGACACAATGAATCCCAGGAGCTTTCCCAAGGTAACACCAAAGACACATTTCTTAGGATTGAGCATGAGACAATATTTTTCCAATCGATTAAACACTTCCTCAAGATGAGATAAGTGATCAAGGGCATTGAGAGACTTGACTAAAATATCATCTACATAATCCTCAAGAGTCTTATGGATTAGGTCATGGAAGATGACCATCATGGTGCACTGATATGTTGCCCCAATGTTCTTTAGCCCAAATAGAATTATGTTATAGCAGAATGTGCCCCAAGGTGTAGTAAATGTTGTCTTATGTTGGTATTCCTCTGCTATATGAATCTAGTTATATCTGGAGAAACTATTCATGAGTGACAAGAGCTCATGATCTACAGTGAAATCAATAATCATGTTGATATTTGGTAATGGCAGTCATCCTTCGAACAAGCTTTGTTGAGATCTCTGAAGTCTGTGCAAATTTTGATATCACTAGAAGCCTTGGTAATAGGTACCATGTTGGAAATCCATTCAAAATAATCTTTTGGGAAATTTATTTTTGCCTCTAGCAATTTTTCTAGCTCTACTTTAACCAATAAAGAAAATTTGGGGTGCATCTTATGGAGCTTTTGCTTGATAGGTTTGGTCTTTGGATCCATGGCCAAATGGTGCACAGCTAACTTGGGGTCCAACCTCGGCATGTCTTGATAGGACCATGCAAAGCAACCCACATTTTCATGAAGGACTTCAATGAGAAGGTTTTCTTGCTCAGGTGGTAGAGAGGCTATGATATATGTGATTTGTGGTATCTACATCAAACTGATATTGACTGGTCGAGTTTCCTCTATCAAGACTAAAGATATGGGCGACCTATGCTCCTATGGAGGAAGGATGAAATCTCCATCCTCAGGCACCTCTGAGAGGTTTTCACCATCAAATACATCCTTTATTTTTTATTTTTCTTGTGAGGAATCCAATCATGCTCCATAGGAGTTTTCACCAAAGGATGCTTTTCTTTTTCTTTTTTGCTTTTTTGTGTCTTTTTTCATTTCAATTTTATGACTGGAGATTTCCTCCTCCCCAAAGTAACCTGCTAGATCGAATTTGTAGACATATGCTAATGGTGGTGGCAGTCATTTTTGCAGCATTTTTGCCCCCATGAATTTAAGGAGAGCATGCTCAATAGAGAATTTGTCAACGTGAACAACACTTGGTTGGTCCCAATCAATGAGTTCAGGGTGAGCGAGGGGTAGGTCTATGAGATTTAAGGACAATTGGCAAAGCACAGAGGCACCTAGGATAATTTCATCAAGGAAAATATCATTGTAAGCTTTCTTTTTTACTTCCTTAAGAATTTCTTCGACCTCAATGGGGCTATTTTGGATGTTTGTGAAGGCATAGCCTTCGATTGTAGTGCCCCCAATTGTGGGGAATCCATAGCGTAAGACCTTTTTCTTTTCTAGGTATGCTTCAATAGGCTATCTAATACCTGATTCCAAATAGCAAAAACCACCTCCTTGATAATCCCATTACTCAGTGGAAAGGTGATGTGACCATGAATATTTCTGTTTAAAGTGATCAAGAAGTGCTTCACTTTTAGGAGGTGGTTCCTTGTATAACCATGTGTTAATGTCTAGCACAGTTTCCTCTCCATTAAGGATACCCTTGGTAATAAATATGGTAGAGCCCATGTGTTGGAGTTGAGAAGTGGTTTCTAGTCTGGGTCCTTGATTTGTCAGGCACCCTTGAGTATGTGGATCAAGTGGTAGAGCACCGACAGCAAAAGCATCTCTGAGATTGTATTCGCCACAACCTTGGTAGTTGATCTTGACCGTGGAAAGAATGGAGGCTAAAATGGTATCTGGATCATGGTAGGTGCCAAAGGAACTAGCTATGGTGTGGCCAATTTTGATTCCAAGATAATGGTTGGTGTATGAAGCTTCAACCGCATTACAACAAGCAAAGAGTTTAGGATCTGCATGGATGGTTACCTCAGTGCCATTATGCAAAAATTTGATGCACTGATAATATGTGGATGGAATAGCTTTTATGACATGAATCCATGGTCAACCAAGGAGGATGTTGTATGGAAGGTTAAGATCAACTACATGACAAACTATTTCATGAGTGGTTAGGCCGACTCTGAGAGGAAACAATATGGTTCCTTCAGTGGTACACTCCAAGTTGTCATATGCCTTGATAGTAATTACCTCATTAATGATATCTACCTCAATGTATCTGGCCTATTTGATGAATTTTAAAATACATAGATTTAAATTTGATCCATTATCTATCATAACCTATTTGAATACAAAGTCAAAAACCATGACAGTTATACGAAGTGGAAGGATTTGATCAAGTTCAACTATTGAGATGTCAGTGGTTTTGAAGGATAAAGCACATGATGCAGAAAGATGACCAACCAAGTTGCAGAACTTAGTGGCATTTATGTTAGTGGGGAAGTGTGAATCATGTGGAGTACTATTGAGGATCTCTTGATAAAGTGGGCTTGTTCGTAAGAGATCTAGAATGGAAATCTAAGCTGGCATATTTCCAAGGTGTTCCAAGATATTATACTATGGTCCTAATGAGGATGATCCTAATGAAGGTGCTCTAGATGGAGGTGGTCTTGATGGTGCAGACATAGGTGGGCCAGCTATATTGAGTCAAGCTCAGTGAGCAGTAACTATACATTGGGTATTTGGGCCTTTGATGTTTATAACATTGATAGATGACTCAACTTGTGATATATAGCCGATAAGGCTCCCATAGTACAAACATGTTGAGGTATAGTTTTGAGATTTATCTTAGTTGTCACCCTATTTACTTGGAGTATTGTTTGGTTTTTTGACAGGAGGGTTTGTAGGTTCTTTTCCTAGGTTTGTTATGAGGAGGGAAAGAATTTTGATACATCATCAACACTACATTAGGTGAAGCTTGTACCCCCACTATGATCTCCTTCTAGTCAATGAGGTCCTGGACATAATCTTTGAGTTGCATGCATTTAACGATAGTGCGTCCTTTGACGTAGTGGAATTTGCAAAACTCATTATCCTTATACCAAGATGTTCTAGACTAATTAGGGTCCAAGGGTTGTGTTTTCAGATATCAAACAAGATTATCCTTAGCTATGTTTTCAAATATTGTATCAAGGGGCTCCCCTAATGGCGTGTATATGCGTAGTTACCTCTGAAAACATGGTTTAGGTCCTGCCAAAAGTGTAATGGCATTGGTTTGATTGTGATGGGTAGGTACTTGTTGATTGTTCTGAATAGGTGTTTGTTGATATACAAAGGGTTGTTTATGATAAGGTTTTTGTTGACAAAATGTGGTGGGAATATTGGTAGATGCCCCAACAATATGAACATTTTTTGTTTTTATTCCAATACTGAGTTTTTTCATTTCTTGGGCCTCAGTCTTGGGTGTTTTCCTTGTAAAGTCTGATGACTTTATGAACATTTTGACAAGGTGATGTTCTAGGATGGTATAGGAGATCCTAGTCATGAGGATTTGCCAACATTGTAAGTATTTTGCAAGGCTTTCTCCTCCTTTCTGCTTGGTATGAACTAGGTCTACTACAGATAATTCAGTTTCAACCATATGGGCATATTGAGCCACAAAGGCTTTAGAAAGATTAGTGAAGGTTTTAATAGTACCCTAAGGGATACAATAGAACCATTCAAGGGCTGGTCCTCCTAAGCTTTTCAAAAAAAAATTGCATGAGGAACACATCATTATATGCCACCTCTTGACAATGCATATAGAATTCCTTGACATGTGTGATTGGATCACTTTTCCCCCTAAATTTATCAAACTTAGGGATCTCAAAATGTTTAGGAAATGGTGTCATTGTGATGGTTTTGTCAAGTGGATATGGGCAATCATTTTCAAATTTAAAAGTTTTGGAGTCTGTCCCATCTTTTAGGGCCTTAAGAGAATTTTCATTTCCTCCCATTCAGAGTTTATAGGTGGGGAAATGGATGCCCCCAATTTAGGATACATGGCAGATGTCGAAGATTGATATGGAAAATATTGATAGCCATATGGTGTATATGGAAAAATAGGTTACACAACTCATGGGATGGATGTTATGGGTTTTTGGAATGTAGTTTGTGCATATTATTACAGCTATTGAGAAGGTAGTCAGTGGAGAAGTTAATTATTAGGTTGTTGCCCTATGAGATAGTTCTACGTGGATACTTGAGCATACTATTGGCATGAAGATTGCAGTTGAAAGGGTGGTAATGTTGGTAATGTCTGAGCCATAGTTTGGGAATATATACCTTGCCCAATATTTGTTGCTTGGGCTTCTACTTGAGAAAGTGACTGGTTATGAATAGGTGCAAGGTAATTAATTTGAGGTATAGTGTTCACAATAGGGAATTGCAGTGGTGGAGTGTTTTGGCTATTTCCTAACGGTGGCATAGAGAATTAGTTGGTAAGGGGTGGTAGTGAATATCTTTGTGAAGTGATTGATGAAAGTTCTTGAGGTGTGGACATGGATGCAGTGCTAGAGGGAAGGCTAGTGGTAGGCCCTTATGCCATAGCAACATTCCAAGGTCCCAAAGAAAAAGAGGGTGAAGAACTTTGGCTAGTTACAAAGGGGTTGATAGTGATGTTGGTGGGACAGGAGATGGGGTATTTGACCCTAGTGGTAGCATTTGAGTATTAAATGGACTAGATGTGTTGTGATGCGGAAGCGAAAAGGTAGTGCTACTGGATGCAAATGGAGGATTTGGTGGAGTAGGAAACTGAGTGGTGGAAGTAGATGCAGATGCTACACTTGGAGTTGGTTGGGATGTAGTATGTACTAAGGGTTGAGTGAGAATGGGATGGGTGTTTTGTGGAATGGGCACAAGCACCTGGGTTGAGGGTATATTCGGGTTTGTTGGTTCCATCTAAGGTGGTTGCCATCCAAATATAGGGTGCATAGGATCGGAAATGTCGATCAGTGGTGGATGCCTAAATTCAAAGGAACCAACATTATCCCTTAATAAATCTTCCATGATGGTTTCCTTGTTTCGATCTATGATGGCATTTCCAATGGTGGCGTGATCAAGTTGGTTCATGAAAGCATCAATATCTATGGAGGAACCTAGCTCTTCTAGGATTTGCGGTGGTGGATCTGATGGCATCATGGAAACTATGGGGTATAGCTGAGCTTGAGATGTGTTACTACTATGACTAGGATCCATGTCCTTCTTTTTTTGTGTGTTCTTGCCAAAACATGTGGTGGGTGGCATGAAAGGATGATTTTCCTAGGGATGAAAATGTAAAGAAGGATGATGCTAAGTGTATATGATACTTTAGGAGTCTAGATGATATGGTGCTAAGTGAAGGGGATTGCATTTCCTTTAAATATGATAGTGGAAATGTGATGGTGATATGAAATGTGTGACCCAAACCTTTGGCTCAAGGTTATGTGGGGCACAAATGACTATGATGGTGGGATGAATGATGTTGAATGTTTTCTAAGTAAGTGAGGAAATGGTGGAAGGTGTTAGGTTTTTAGTAATGGATATGGAGGATTCTTTGAAAACCTAAGGTTGATGTAAAGATGGGAGGAGGTGGTCCTATTTTAAATGGTTGTATGTGGTAGTGGTGTTTCTAAATGAAAGACTAAACCTATGAGGAGATAAGTGCACAAGTGTGTGTGGAAAAAAGAAAGGACCTAATCAGAATGAATAACACTAGAATTGTTGATAAGGTTTTGATTGACACCGCGTCAAAGAGTTAGGTTTTGAATTTTGTAGTCCCACTCAATTGGTAATGCTACATTTGCACCCTCTTTCTTAATTTGATCTATTTTGGAAATCCTCAGGTTGGGTGTGTATTTCTTGTTCTCTACTTCTATTTCCTTGTAAACTGGTATTTGTGGAAGTTTAGCCTTTTTGAACTCAGTCTTGGGTTGGCCTGACATGAGATATTTCCAAGGGATTTTGATCACAACTATGGGGTTTTATAGGCAGTGACTATGATAAGTATACCTTTTGGACTTTGGGTTGGGAACACAAATCAATCAAGAAATAGCTAAGGTTCTAAAATAATGAAAAAGTTTGAGTGTGGCAGGACAAACTAGACTTTAGGTTTTTTTGTAGATGAACTTGCTAACAATCTTTTAGTCAAGAGTAAAAAGTGTTGTTTTTGGTCAAGTAGGGTAGGTAATAAGGATACTTTGGAAAGAGAAAAAAATTTGGATTTGAACAAAAGGATTGTTTGAAACTATATTTTCTTGTCTATTTTGTGGGTTTTTAGATAATAAGTATAGGTAAGGATAAACCACGAAGGCAAAATGTTGTTGTGAATGGACTTGCTAACAACTGTATGGGGTCTTTCAACGACAAAATGTGATATTTTTGGTCAAGTAGGATAGGTAACAAGGATATTTTGAAAAAGAACAAAACTTGGGACCAAGGAAAAAGGATTTGTAACTAGGACTTTCTTAGTGATTTTGTTGTTTTTGAGGGAACAAGTATAACTTTTTAGACAAAGGGAAAATTGGACCAACAAGACAAAAGTTTTTGTTAATGGATTTGCTAACAACTACCATTTGAGATTAAAAAAAAAGGTGGAATTTCTTTGATATGAGTGTTTTTATGAACAAATAGTTTCTCAAAGGACAAAGCAACTTTGAGAAAGAAAAATAGATGATCTCTTTAGCAAAAGGATTTTCATAATAACCACAAAATTGTGTATGTTTTACAAATATTTTTCATAGGTCTTGAGCACAAATAAGATAGTTCAAACACACACTTTATCCCTAAGGTCAAATTTTGATTGCAATATGCTATTCAACAGCCCACAACTTGGTGTCAACTAATTCTAGTGCAATATGTCCCTCTAATCGAAGAGGTGAATTGATAAAAGAGTCTATCAAAAAATGATACACATCAAAGTATTTTCAAGGCATGGAAAATAGAAGTTCCCCTTCTACGGGAACAATGACCCTTGGACATGAAACCCAAGTGGTCTTATGCCTCTACCAGGGGAGCACAATGGTGAGTAATCTTGAGGGATGTTATTTCCCCTACACCATGAATGAACATACCATGGAAAAAAGCAAGATACTTTTGACTAAAAGGTTTATAAATGGGTCTATGGCATCCCTTAAACGGTTGTTACATATGAGATCCACTTAAGAATCTATTTCAGACATGCTGAAATCATGGGAAAGTTTTTCCACCTCAAGCTACCCCTAGAAACACACCACCTGAACTTAAGAGATAGAGTGAGAAAGTTTACCTTTCCCCTCATTTATATATCAGCCAGACTTTTTACCAGTTTGAGCTTCTCACCAAAGGGGACGTGCTTCCCAAAGGTGGATGAACTCACTGGAAGCACTCCTAGGTTGTTGCAAATTGTCTTGCTAACAACTTTGGTACATGCGTCATGTATTTAAATGGTCTTACTTTGCAAGAAATAGAGAAGTCAAAGATGTGCTAAAAGACACAATCTCAAGATATGCAAGACATTGGATTCATTGCTATTTGGACACTTCAATGCTCTATTTTATGATTTGAAGACACACATGATTAACATTCAAAGGTTCTTTCCAACTTAACAACGTCGTCAAAAAAAAAATTTGAGTCAACAAAACGGAAATCGAGCACGAAAGCTTTAAAGAGGAGGGAATAAGAACATTTTAGACTTTAGAGCATTTAAGATTGGATGAAGTTTATTTTAAGCCCCAAATTTGAAGTGTTCGAAACATTATTTTCATTTGTGCTTAAAATAAAATGTTCATTGCATTGGTTCAATTTTAAGCTTTAATCATTCATTCCATGAAAAATGCAAGATTTGTTCAATTTTAAGCTAGTAAAAGAAAATTATGATGATAAAACTTGCAGGAAACCAATTAGCTCAAAAAATTGCAACAAAAAATGTCATAAATTACAACAGAATAGTCAACACTACAAAACCCATAGGTATAGATAGCAATCCAACGGGCATGGGAACATGGTCAAAGGTCACAGAAATGTTGAATAGGACTGGTGAAAAACTATAGGAAAATAGGCCTCAAGATGAAAAGTCACAGAGCGATCTCGCAAGAAGGCGATCTCGTAGGTAGTTTTATCAGTGATTCTGTGGATAGGTTCTGTGACAGGTTTGACTGGAAACAGCAAAAGTTGACTTGAAGGTTTGACTAACTAGAGGTCGCATTCCCATAGGTAATAAATAGTGATCCTGCAAGTGTATAATGGCATTCCCGCAGGAAGAAGAATGGCGAGGATGTGGGGGCTACTTTAGGACACGTGCAAAGGATGGTTAGTGATAAATAGAAAACTTTCTTTCGTAGGTTTGCATTCCCACTAGTGTGTAGCTACAATCCCACGATCATAGGTTTGCATCCTTGGGGTTATGAGATCATGAACAAAAAGGTTTTTGAAGTGTTTAAGAGTCAAAAATGATCAGATGGTTGGAAGCATGTTTTCCAAAGAGTGACTTGAGTAGCTACAGAAATGTTAGCAACCAACCTACAAAAACCCATAAGCATAAAACATTATGTTGGTTAGTTTATCATAAAAAATCCAAAAACATGATTAGATTGACCCAAATGCAGAGTCCCACCGAGTGTGCCAAAATGTATCACCTAATATCTAGTAGTGTAAATTGAATACTAATCCTAACAAGAGCATTCACACAACTAAACAAAGCTAACACTTACGATAGGACTTAATGGTTATCACCACAAAAGGAAGCAAACCAAGAATGGTAGGCTTCTTATGGTATAACCCATGATGAAGTGTATTTGTCCCTGATAAGTAGAGATGTGGTGCTCATGATTGTGCTCAAGCTTTAAGTGGATGGATGGTGTGCATGGAGGATGGTTTCAATAATGGAGGTACGGAGGGATTTCAGCATTATAATGGTATTTTGGTAGTTTTAAAGCTCTCAAAATAGCATTATAACATTGCATGAAAGGTGGATGATATTTGTGAAGGGAGAGGGTTTCATTTATAGGCTAAGGGGTAGAGAGATGGATGGTCAAGATGCAAAGATGACAAGATGGTGAGGGAGGGTCAAGATGCACTCAAACGGGAACACATGGATTGTGCTTGTTTAGAGCCAATAGGAGAGTGACTCTTATCACAAGGAGGATGAGTGTGAGAGGATAGGATAAGGGTTGGTCAAAGGAGTAATGAGGGAGGTTGAGTATGTAAGAGGTATGTAAGAGTCATAAAGGGAGGTGCAAAAGATGTAAGAGTCATCAATGAGGATGTAAGAGTCATAAATGTCGGAGGGTGAGGGAGGTTGAGTTTGTTGACTTTAGCTTGGGTTAACAAGTCTTAACCCTTGCTTAAGGTTGTGCACATGTTTAGGAGGGGGATTAGGATTAGCTTAGAAAGGGGGTTAGGGGATAACTAATTTAGCTTTGATGGGATGGGTTAGGTAGGTGGCTAAGTGTGGTTAGTATGGGTGAATGAGTTGGATTAAGGGTTAGGATAGCGTTTAGGGATGCTTTTAGGGTTTTAGATATTTTATAAATGATTTATTTGATAAAATGGAAATATGGGATTAAATTAAATAGATTTGAGGATTTATTTAATTTAATAGAGGAAAAGGGATTTAATTGATAAATTGATTTTGGGTTATCATTTGATTTTATCAATTCGACTATAGTTAATTAAATTAATTAATTGACTAAGGGATGACGATTAATTAATTAAATAGTAAATATTTAATCAATAATATCTAAGAAATTACTAAATATGATTACCTATTTGCGTAATTATATTTAGGTGTCTACACTTCTACTTATGATTGCATAATGTATTTTCTGAATATTTGTGTTTTACTTGGATGGAATAGTAGAGATATATAGGAACATCTTTCATTTTTCAATTTGTATGAACTGACTCCTTTCATTGCAATTTTGCAAGTTATATCTAAGCTTGATGCTGGCCTGGGTCTCTATCAAAGTTCAACTCACTGGTCTTACATTCAAGAAATGGGAGTTTTTCATTTACCTCTTCCACATTTTATGCATTTAAAATGTGTGTATACACATTGTATGTTTTACATTGCCATGAGTTGTTTAGATTGTGAATGCATTGTTGAAGAATTGAATGACTATAATTTGAACATCATATACCTTGTAAGTAGTTTTGAAACATATTTCAATAAATATATGTTTTTTTACTTGTATGTTAATTTCTACATTCAAATCATTTTGTAATATGTATGAACAACAACTTAAAACATGTAGCTCAATAAATAGGAAAATTCAATACTTAGCAATCTAAGTGTGGGCTAAATTGGTAACATTTTTTATAACCTCTTAGGGGTGTTTGCATGTTAAAAAATAATAGACCAATTATCTTATGTATCCACTAGGCACAAAGTTTCTTTACTTCTAGAAAGATCAACCTTCTCCAAAAGTATGAAATTATCAAACATAGAAAATTGAAACACACCTTGTTGAAAGTAAGCACTAGGGTATTTTTTAGTGGTGAATATTCATAATTTAGTGAATATTGGGATTTCTTAGTGTCAATTTTGGTTATTTTTAAGCCATTACATGGTGGCCCAATTGCCTAACATTATTAGGGTTAGCAGGTTATTACTCCTTTTAATCACCAAGCATGGATTCGCATTTGACTTCTTTGGTAAGATTATTCACCTTTCACGTAGTCAACCTAGCTATCCTAAGTGATGCCATCTCTGCCATCCCTCAGTCCATTAGATTTTCATGTGTATGGGTAGTTCGCCCAATGTATTTTGCCAATAATTTTCCATTTTGCATAGGGTAGTTTGCCCAATATATCTAGATAAGTAAATAGATAGGAATGATATAAATTTTTTAATTTACTTATTTTGTGAGAATTTATTTTATTTTATTTTATTGTAATATTATTATAAAACTTTACAATATAATTATAATGTATATATTTTATATTTAGCATAATGAATCAATTCACCCACAAAATTAATGTTTAATTTTGAAAAACCTATTATTCATCAATGTATATATTTTATGTCTAGTACAATGAAATGATTCATCCAGAAAATTAATGTTTTACCAAAAAATAAATTTTATTCACCAATGCATATATTTTTGTGGTTTAAAAATAACACAATTTGTCCAGATTTTACACATTGTTTGAGAGAATATGAATGATTCACCAATGGAGATTATTATTTTTTCTTTGTAAATTGGTATTTTTTGCCAAAAAAAGTATACACTGGTAAGCACACCACACCAAATTGAATTGAAATTAGAAACAAACTATCAAATCTGCAACCCATGGTGTAAATATACATCTATCTTTCATTATTGGCATGATATAGATGGTATATCTAGTTTCTTGGAGTGAGTTTTACCTCATGTTTTGTCATTTTTTGCTTTATGAGGTACCTTATCTATACCATGATGATGGTGATTGTCAAGTTTTATTTTATATCATTGCTTGTAGATTTTTGTGCTCTAAGACACTTATTGAAATCTGAAACACACTCAAAAAATTGAAATGAATATTGTGACATGAAACATCCGATGACTTTTACTATTATTGTAGTTTCAATTCATGTTCCACAAGGTGTGCCAAAAACTACTATCAATCAGGATTGTTCCTATAGAAAGATGTAGGATCTATCTATCCTACTGAAACATGGAAACTCTCTCAAGTGGTGGGTTTTCCTAAAATGGGAGAAGAATCTTTGCATCTAGTTGGTTCCTAAATAGTGACTACCTAAAAACTAACTTGTATGTGGGAAAAGAGATAACAAAATGAATGGTAAGACAAATACTAAATCCTAAATGAGGTGATACACCAATGGTTTGTATGTGACTTCAATTGAATCAACTTAAATTACACAAGATAATAATAATTCACAATACCCAGACAAGCATACAACTACCAAAATGATTTTATGTAGGGACTTGCAATATTTTTCTTTGAAAGGAAAACTTAGGCTTTACCAATTTTTTGAAAAAATAATAAGGACACAAACAAAGTCTTACAATTACAAGTATTGAGATTTGAACATTGAATAAGGAATATAGCTTGAATAAAGGATAAACGGAACATAAATTGTGAAGAGTTGCGGAGATTGTCAAGTTGCAAAAGGAGTAAGTCAAAATACTAGTTTGTATACACTTATTTTTGTCCCTAAAAAACCTTGGAGTCACATTAGTATGGATTTTTTTCTTGGATTGCCTAAAATGGTGAAAGGGTATGATTCCATATTGGTTACTGTGGATAGATTTTCTAAAATGGCTCATTTTATACCTTGTAAGAAGGTATTAGATGCAAAGAATGTTGCTAAAATAAAAATAAAAATTCAGTTAGTCAAATTATGGACATATATCTTGGCTTATAAGTATTTTTCCACCAATGCCAAAGGGGGAGGCTGCTGGCATTAAGTTAGTATTGTCATTAGTGACAACACTTATCTATATCAATATTTCTACCAAGCTCAGAACTTAGTTTCCTACACTCACCGAGCATTCTAGTGTTAACCAAGCTTCGAAGTATTCAACAGTTTACACCGAGCAAAATAGTGGCTACCAAGTGAATTCAGGCAATGTGAAGATCAGTAGTATCTACTGATCTCTATAGTGTCTACCGAGCAGTAAATTTGTGTCATGGAGATTTAGTGTAAACCAAGTGTTGGAAGAAGTAGTGTTTACTGAGTGAAACAAGGTAAACTTAGTGTGCAGTATTTGCCAAGTGAAACTACATCTATTGAGTCACCAGTGGTCACCAAGTTTAGAACTACATCGAGTGATTAGTATGGACCGAGCCTTCACTTTTACCAAGTGCATGATGATGATGTGTAATGTAGTGGACACCGAGTATCAGAAGGTCATCGAGTCAGTTTAGTGAACCCGAGTTATTTACTATTGGGCCGACTTTGTAATGTGTTGTTCACTTGTGTTTTGGCTGACCTTGTAATTTTGTAAATTGGAAAGGTATATATGTAAGATGTATTGTAGGATATCATGTTGTATTGAAGTATTATGATGTAATTTTGAGAAGTGCACGTGAAGAATTATTAGTAGCAGTTTAAGGAATGCAGCAAGGTTAATATAGAAGCAAAAAAGTCATATCTATCACATAAGGTGATCAGTACATAAAGGATCTTATCAGCAATTAGTTGTAAATAGATCCACTACTTCATCTTAATAGGTGAATTAGTTTCTAAATCCTTTAACAAGGTAGACTTAATAGTCTTTGTATAAATCTCTTAATCGAGTGCATACTTTATTGTATGTTTGTAAATCCTCTAACAAGGTGGACCTATCAGTCCTTTGTCCTCCTAACAGGGCAGATCACTAGAAGTGTTCAATGTAAGCCTTAACAGGCCAACTTTTTGCTACAGTAGTGAAATTTTATGGGTATCATCCCCACCCCTGATTTACTTTCTATTTGGAACGTTTCTTGGTTACCAAAACATTGTGTTCTCTTGTGTGATGAATGTTTTATCTTTCAGTACTAATGTATGCAATAGCATAGATGGATTTATGGTGAATTTAAAAGAAGAATTTTAAAGTTACTGATTCACCCCTCCCCTCTTAGTAACTTATCATATCTTGAATATTTCCAACATGACCTAAAGTCCTTTAACCAAGCTCACTTCTAACAAGGTGATTGAGATCCCTTAACTGGATCACACTTAACAATGTGTGTTGTAACCTTTAACAGGGTTGGCCATTCCTAGGGCATCACATCAGAAGAGTGAGAAAGTAGTAGCATGTTATTGGTAGTTTTTCCCAAATTGGGTTTCCATGTAAATCACTATGTTATGTGTGTTGATCTTTCATGTCTTATTGTTGCATGATGGTTTAATAGTAACTTGCTAGTTAGAATGTTTTTCTTGGATGCATGAATAGTTTATGGGTTCACTAATCTAAAAAAGGTTTTATTGAAACATCTAGACCTTGAATAACTAATTCACCCCCCCACCCCCCCTCTTAGTTATTCTAAAGAAATTATAACAATTAGTATCAAAGCCATCTACTAATTGAACTAGTTTGAAGGTACTAGAAGCATAAAGATCAAGATGTCTAAGAGAGAAGTTCCCAACCTCAACAAAGACAACTTCACTACATGGAAAATTCAAATGAATTTGCACCTTTAAGGAATAGATGACCATGCACAAACCTCAATTATAGTGGAACATGTTGATCCAACTGGTGTGCCTACTACTGAAGATATGAAGAAAAAGAAGGAGCACAATTAGGAAATGTTGGAGATTTCCTCTACCCTCAGCTACACAGAATTTGATGACATCAAGGGATGTGAGACTACACTCAAGATGTGGGATGCCCTATCAACTATCTATGGAGGAGAAAAAAATGTCCAGAGAGACAAAGTAGAAAGTCTCAGAGGTAAATTCGATGATATGATAATGGAAGAAGGTGAGAATGTTGGCCAATATGTTTCTAGAATAAAAGAGGTTGTATGTGCAATAAGAAGTGTTGCGGGTCATTTAGATAATGAAATTGTTCTTCGAAAAGTCTTAAGAACTCTACTACCCATCTATGCTATTAGAGTCTCAGCTATCCAAGAATTAAGGTGTATTCCATGAAACAAACTAACTATTGAAGGCTTAGTAGGAAGACTCACTACATTTGAGTTATCCAATTTTGACAACTATAAGCCAAAAAGTCTTGAATCTGCTTTCAAGGCCAAGTTATTGCTAAAATATTCTAATGAGAAGAAGCAAGGGAAGAAGAGAACGATAAAACATGTGTCCAGTGACAGTGACACTGATGAAGAGGACATCAATCAACTAGAAGCATTGCTAGTGAGAAGATTTCACAGAGGAAAAGGTAAATTTAAAGGTAAGTTGCCTATCATCTATTTTAATCTCAATAAAGTTGGACATATTGCTTCTAGGTGTCGATAAAAGAGAAATTACAAAGGAAATGACAAATACAAAGGCAGAAGAAATGATGATAGCAAAGAGTACAAATACAAAGGCAAAAAGTGCTAAATTACAGAAGAAGATGATTTAGATGAAAATGATGATGAAGTAGTCTATGTTGCTATGAAGAATGAGTCAGATGAAGATGAGGCAACTACACTTGTGACATGTGTGAATAAGAATGGCAAATGGATCATCGACATTAGATGCTCACATCACATGATAGGAGACACAAGTAAGTTTGTCACCTTAACTCAATATGATGGAATAAGTGTTAGATTTGGAAATGATGCTCCATGTCTAATAAAAGGAAAAGGTTTCATCAAGTTTACAAAGAAGATTTCATGTGATAATGCATATTATGTTGAAGGATTAAACTACAATTTGCTAAGAGTGTCACAATTAAGCAATGTAGGTTACAAAGTAGAGTTTAGAAATAAAACTACCAAGATCTATGATACCAATGAAAATCTGATGGATAAAGGAGACCAAACTAAAAGAAATTTTTTGTACCTAGATATAGAGGATGCCACTTGTTTTATTGTTAAATTTGATGATGTGTGGCTATGGAATAAGAGGCTATGGCATAAGAGGCTATGTCATGTAAATTTTGGCAGCTTGATTAGCATCAGCAATATGAAGAAAGTAAGAGGTTTGCCTAAACTATAAAATTTTGACAATGTAATGTGCAAACAATGTCAGCTAGGCAAGATGAGCAAGTCAAGTTTCAAAAGTAAAACCTATACTTCTAAAGAAGTGTTAGAGATTGTTCATACTGACTTGTGTGGACCTATAGAAATACAAATTTACAAAGGAGACAGATAGATAATGATGTTTGTAGATGATTACTCTAGGATGATGACTGTCATGTTTCTAAAGAAAAAGTCTGATGCTTTGCAAATGTTTAAGTGGTATTTGGCAAGGGTTGAAAAAGAAACAAGAAAGAGTCTAAAATGTTTGAGATCAAATAGAGGAGGAGATTTCACATCAAAAGAATCTGAGATGTTCTGTAATGAAAAAGGAATCAAAAGACAAATATCTACTAGATCAGTGATGGATTGTGCCAAAACACTTATGATGGAGAAGAATGTTTCTCTAAAGTACTAGAGAGGAGTTGTAAGTACAGCTATCTACACCCTGAACTGAGTACAAATCAAGAAAGGTACAAATACAACACCTTTTGAATTATGGTATGGTCACTCACCTAATTTCAAACATTTCAAAGTATTTGGTAGTAAATGCTATATTCTTAAAGATACTAGAAATGGTAAATTTGATGTAAAAAGTGATGAAGGCATATTCCTTGGTTACTCCACAAGAAGTAAAGCATATAAGTGTTTAAATACAAACACTAGCAAAATTGTGGAAAGTGCAAATGTAAATTTTGATGAATACACAGAAGTTCATGATGATGAACCCATCAAAAGATCAGAAGAATACAAATTATTTGTATACTTCTATGAGAGAATGTCTGTTGAGGAAGATGTTACCAATGAAGTGGAGATCTAGCAACAAGTTTCAATAACTGCTGAATCACAGCCAATGAATGTTGAGTTGCACTCAGATGTTGAGTTGGAGAATGAAGAAAATGCACATTCTGATTCTAAAGTTAGTACACATGGAGGATATGCTGAATTACTTGAAAGAGATGTGCATAGTGACTCTAAAGTCGAATGACCAAGTGTGGAAATAAGGACTGAACCAAGATTATCCAAGTATGTCAAAATGCATTACCCTTTTGAATAGATCATTAGAAATAAGGATAACAAACCAATGACGAGGAACAGACTAAGAAATGAATCATGCTTGCTGAGCTAGACAAAATCCGAAATAGTGAGAGATGCACTAGAAGATGATGATTGGTGCAAAGCTATGGAGGAAGAAATTGAGCAAATAGAAAAGAACAAAACTTGGAGCCTAGTTCCAAGACCAACTGATAAAAATGTGATTGGTACCAAGTGGGTGTTTAAGAACAAGCTAGATGAAAATGATGAGATCACAAGAAACAAAGACACACCTGGGTTTACCCATAATAATGGGTTACACCTTTTTGCCTAAAATGACACTGAACTATGAATTTTCAAGAAAACTTTCGTATTCAAATGCAAATTACCATTTAACAGAAAGGAATTTGAAGAAGAAGTTAATTAGAGTCTTTTACAATTTTTTGTGTAGATTCTAAATATAATTTTTATTTTATTTCTGAGTTTATTTTATTGAATTAATTTTTCTCCCACGAAAATTGCTATGTTATCAAAAACCTGATTTTTAAAAAAGTGACATTGTTTTTGACAAACATAAATTTTTTTCTACAAGATATCAATATGATTCTTTATAATTTAGGTTGTTAATATCCATACCAAAATTGTAGAGGTGATATGATGTCTTTATCCTTAGTATTTCATATTTTATCAAAGTTTGAAGTTGACCTAACACTAATTTGGACATAAGTGGCTTTTGACATATGTAACTTATTATAGATTTATCCAATTTCAAATTTTATTTTTTTGACTAAAAGAGGACTTGAATACGAAGATCATAGTTATTTTTCAAAAAACTTATTCTCCTAGTTACTATTTTTCCATAAGCATTCAATATATAGGTTTGTTTTTTATAACAAACCTCTATTCAATTAACGTAAAAAAAATCCACTTAAACCATTCGAAATATATCAAATCATAGTTATTAGAAAGCTAGTTCTGAGTACATGTGTCATGAAAAATGAAATATCTGAAGTGCTCCATCTAAACCTAGAACCAAAGCTTGGAAGCCATGAAAACAATAAGAAATATTATAGACTTTGAAATATGCATTTTCTTTACTAGTTTTGATAGAAACTAACTTTCTATCGAAAGTTTTTTAATAGTTTTGATAGAAACTATTTAGGCCAAATTTTTCATGTCTAATTAGTTTCGATAGAAAATAAATAATTTCTAGTTTCTATAGAAACTAAAAATAGCTTCTATAGAAACTATTTAGTTTCTATCGAAACTATTTAGGCCAAAAAAAATTGTTTAGTAAGTTTTGATTGAAACTACCTTCAAAAGTGGTTTCGATCAAAACTATGTCAAGAATTTCTATTGAAAGTTTTAGGGCCAAAAATTTGTCTTGCATATTTTTGGATAAATTTTTTTCTCCAAAAAAGTGTAACCCAATATTGTGGGTTATCCCGTCTACATAAAACAGCTAGAAGGTTTTTGTAGATGACAACAACAAAGACATGGTATGTAAACTACATAAAGCACTTTATGGGCTGAAACAAGCACCAAAAGCATGGTATGAAAGACTTCACAAATATCTTGTGAAGATTGGATTTGAGAGAACTGATGATAACATCAATTTGTACATCAAAATAGAAAAAGGTAAGGACATACTGTTATTTGAAATCTTTGTTGATGACATAATATTTGGAGGAAAAGATGTTATATGCAAGGATTTTTCCAATCAGATGAAGCATGAGTTTGAGATGTCAATGTTTGGTGAAATCAAGTTCTTTGTTGGCCTACAATTTTATCAACTGAAGTTTGGTATATTTGTTACCCAGTCAAAATACATCAAGGAGATACTGAAAACATTTGGACTAGAAGATTCTAAACCAGTGAGTACACATATGATAGCAGGACATAAGTTATCAAAGAATGATGAATCAGTTGAAGTAAATCAGACACTATATAGGTCAATGATTGGTAAGTTACAATATGTTGTACATAGTAGACCTGATATTGCATTGTCTATTGGAATAGTTGCAAGATTTTCTGCAAACCTAAGAGCAAACCATCTTATGGCAGTAAAAAGAATAATGAGGTACTTAAAAGGAACAGATGACTTTGGCTTATACTATAAGAAGAATGAAAAGTTTGAGTTAAGAGCCTACACTGATGCAAATTGGGGAGAAAATATCGATGACAGGAAAATAATCAGTGGAGGAGCACTCTTTTTAGGCAGAAGACTAGTTACTTGGACTAGCATAAAGCAAAGTTGTACCTCACAATCCATAGCTGAAGCTAAATATGTTGTTGTTGCCATCAACTATACTAATATTGTATGGATTAAGCATCTACTAAAAGGTATGAAGGGGGACATAATTGAACCTGTGATACTTTATTGTGATAATACCAGTGCTATCAACATATCAAAGAATCTTGTGATGCATGCCAAAACAAAGCATATTGCAATTAAGTATCATTATGTAAGGGAGCTAGTGGAAGACAAAGAAGTGAAGATGGAATATGTCAATTCAAAGGAACAAATTGCTAACATCTTCACAAAACCATTACCTAAAGATGCATTTGAATATCTAAGAGGTAAGTTAGGGGTGATATCCCTTTCAAAGGTTGTTTGTGTTAGAGTAATTATTTGTTCTAACTTATTAATTAAATCACTTTGATTTAATTAATTAAGTTGCCTATTACTCTAGTTTTCTTAAGCTATCTTGTAGGTGCATATAATTAATATTTTATTAATTATATTGTGCAACCCTAGCTTTTTTAGGCTTTAGTTTCCCTTTTTGGGTTTCGTGATTCCTTTATAAGGATTCACCTCTTTGTATTTTATTGATTCACTTATTGGATTATATGAGATATTGCTCTTTGCATGTCCATAAGATGGATCTGGCTTTTTGGCCTCCTTGATTTTTCCTTACCTCTGTTCTTTGCTTCATCCATGTGACAGGGTTATGCATGCAGGTGTTCTTGGGAGATTATTTTTTCACCTAATCTAACATGGTATCAGAGCCAGCTTACTGCTTGCTGTTTGTGGTTTGTTGAAGCGTTTCAGAAGCTACTTTTTTCGGAGCAGTGGGAGGCTATACGGACAACTTTTTTGCAAAAAAAAAAAAAATTGGAGCACTTTGGGCTCAAACAGAAACTTCCATTGGATTCAGAAGGTCGTTTGCAGTGAGAATCCATATAAAATTTGTCCATTTTGGACACCGTTGGTCTAGGAGGCAAATTTTTTTTACCCAGGCCGTACGGCCCCCTGGCACGCAGTTCGAGTCGGATAAATTAAAAAAATTGCAAAAATTTTGGGAAAAAATGCGGTTTTTGGTCGCAGTGGTTAGAAAAACCACTGGCGGTCACAGAAACCGCTAGCGGCTGCGGTAAACCGCCAGCGGCTCTATGGCCGCTGCGGCTCCACCTCCGCCGGCCGCCTGCGCTCAGCCGCTCGCCTGCGCTCGTCCTCCACCACAGCAACGGTGCTCCGCCCTCCCTCCGCCCGACCACCGCCCGACCGCCGCTCCGCCAGCGGTGCGGGGGTGGTGCGGGGTTTTTAATTTTTTTAAAAAAATTTTTTATTAAAAAAAATAATAATTTTTTCATGCATTTCAGAGGGCCTAGTGTTTTTTCTCCGTAACTTGAGCATACGGACGTATTTTTTCGATCTGAAAAATGTGCCAGAAAGCTGGTTCCGAGATAGAGATATTTGTGCAGGATTTTTTGAGTTTTGATGCAATTTGGTTGCCTGTTTTGGCAGTCAAAGCTGGATGTTCTATTTTGCACTTCGGGAGGCGTATCTTGAGCATCCGATCTCTGATTTTGGACTTCTTTATATCGTCGGAAAGCTCTTTCTGTGCTCTTTCCAATGATGCTGGTTGTTGTTCTAGATTATATTCTAGGAACATCTTATTTAGTCTTTTGTATTTTAGCATTCTGGTGGATATCCTGTTTGTTTCAGGTCCAAGGATCAATTTTGTTGGTTCAGTTGCTTCGTTTTGGGCTCTACCTTCTATTGTTTCAGCCTTATGTTTTTTCTAATCATTATTGATATTCATTGTAAGCATCTTTATGCAACGCACTGAGATAAAGTGCCATACTGCATCTGTATTTTCGTTTCAGTTGTTTGCCTTTGTTTGCCTTCTTATTCGAGTAGTGTCATCTGAGGACACTCATACAGATTACTGTATTCTTGGGATTCATTATATCTTGTACCTTATTGTACATGCACTACTTTGATAAAGTGCCATGGGGGGTTGATGTTTTTGCCTTTGTTTTCCATCTTCCTTTGTCTAGTGAGTGTCCCTTCCGTGACATTAGCCTCATGACGTGTCTAAGATTGATCACCTCAGTACACACACATGTACTATTTTGTGCATCTTGATCGTGGTTCCTTGACATGCAGTTCTTTTGGCCCACTTTTCAGGTGCCTATCACCTCACCCTTGTCTGCATTAGGGGGGGTTCTTCTGTTGTTTCTCATGCTTCCTTGGTTCGATTGATCAGCTCTTCAGCCTTTGGTGTTTCATGCCATCTGTATCTTCGAGTTTAGTTGTTTTCCTTTGTGTGCCTCTTGATTCGATGCAGATTATAGTCTTCTCTACCTGGTCAGGTTCTATTTCAATGGAGGTCTTTCAGATCAGTAGTTACTTTTGACAGAGCTTTGCAGCTTCTACATGCTTCAGTGGTGTTCTACATGATCATCTTTGTTCCTATCTTCTGGGACATTCCCTAGTTTGGAGGCTTCTTCTGTCCTTCACTAGTTTCTTTTAGCATGTTTTCCATCTCTTTTTAGAGTAGAGTTTTTCCCATGTGGTTTTCTCTATTTCTTCTCTTTTCAGAGATTTGGTTGTGCTTGGGTACCTAATCTGGCCTTGTTGTTGGGACCCAATTCTCTTTCATAGCTATGCTAGGTTAGCTTCCTCCCAAGCTTCGCTTAAGGGGGGGTGTTAGAGTAATTATTTGTTCTAACTTATTAATTAAATCACTTTTATTTAATTAATTAAGTTGCCTATTACTCTAGTTTTCTTAAGCTATCTTGTAGGTGCATATAATTAATATTTTATTAATTATATTGTGCAACCCTAGCTTTTTTAGGCTTTAGTTTCCCTTTTTGGGTTTCGTGATTCTTTTATAAGGATTCACCTCTTTGTATTTTATTGATTCACTTATTGGATTATATGAGATATTGCTCTTTGCATGTCCATAAGATGGATCTGGCTTTTTGGCCTCCTTGATTTTTCCTTGCCTCTGTTCTTTGCTTCATCCATGTGACAGGGTTATGCATGCAGGTGTTCTTGGGAGATTAGTTTTTCACCTAATCTAACAGTTTGAGCAACAGTAGAACTGCCCTACATCAAATAGGCTAATTGTTGAATACTAAAAATTGATGCAGAGGATTCTTACTTTAGGTCTTCGCTAAAGTAATTAAAGTACTGAAATTCCAAATCAGTCACAAGAAAGGTGATAGAGGGAGAAATTGGGGCTACTGCAAATTTTTATAATCTACATGATAAGATGTTGAGATGATAAGTCATTGGCATTATTTTCAAAGAGGGAGAAATAGAAAAAATTGATCAAATCTACAGGATCAAAATAAAAGAGGGAGAAATAGCAGAAAAGAAGAAAGGAAGAAATAGTAGCTAAGAGCAAGAAATAGAAAAAATAGAAATCAATTAGATGACAAGATCAGAGAGGGAGCATAACATCAGGATGACAAGATCATAGAGGGAGCAGAATAAAGAAAAGAGACAGTGTATCAACAAAGGAGACGATTACCCTAATACTTTGAAAGAGGGAGATATTAGAAAAAAAAAATTAGAGGGATTCATAAGAAGTTAGAAGAAGCCAATAGAAGGAATAATTTTGAATACAATATTTCCTTTGGCATTTGCCATACTATTTTAACCTGGTTAGCTTTGATTACATAAAATGTTAAAGGTGACTTGGTTGATCAGTTTGGTTTTCCATCAATGCTAAAGAGGGAGATTGTTGAAATCTAATTGAAAAGATCATTGTTAAGAAAGAGAGATTGTTGAAGAAGAATGTTTTCAATCATTTTTTTTTCACTGATGTCAAACCTACTATTTGCTGGAGAGACAATTTTTTATAAGATCCAAGTACTATCACTTAGTTGATAAATGCGGAGGATTTAATCAAAAAGATGTAACAACAGCACCTAAGGGAAAGGTTAAGTTATTATTATATAATGAAGTACAAGGATCAGTTAAGACAATGGTGAAATAATGTATTGATAACATACTTTAAGACACAAAGGTTGGCTACACTTAGAAACTTTAGAAGAATAGGTTATACTAGGATTGTCTGCAAAGCTTGACCAAATTTGATGGTGGGTGCTGAGAAAAGTTAGTTCATACCAAGTAGAATATTAGTTAGTGTTGAGTAAAAGAAAATTCTAGTGTGTGTCAAGTAACATAGTTGGTGTTGAGAAAAATGCAATATGTTCCAAGCATCAGTAAAATGTAGTTGATGCTGAGTGAAAATGTAATAGGTGAGCAACATAGTATGTGCCAAGCATCAGAAGATTAATAGTGTCGAGTTGTTGCATTATTTGAAAAGTTAAAGATTCACCAAATCTAAGCCAACAATTTTGTTATCTTGAATTTTTTGAACTAGGTGGAATAAGGATAATGAGATGGTGGTACATAATTTGAGGTTAACTATTTTTAGGTGATTGCAAGCAGATTCTACATGAAGTTTCTAGAAGAAACAAGATAAGAGGTAGAAACATTGTATCTTACATTATCCATTCAAACCCTAATTTTCACAATGAAAATTAGAGAAGGAAAAGTATTATAAATTCCTACTTAAGGAATATCAAGTCATGAAGCAAAAATAAAGGTTGGAGTGTGTTGTGTCAAGAAGAAGACATTGAGAATAGAGAACAGAGCACAGAGACTCTACTTCACCAAGTGACCATAGGAGTGACTGCATTGGCACAACAAGAAAGAGACTTAAGTAGACATAAGCTTGAAGGGAGAATAAGCTATTAGAGCTGCAGAGACTGAAAGCCAAGCAGAATTGTGAACTGAATTGAGATCTTAAATCTGCAAGACATGATGTAAGTTGTATCAAATCAAAAGCCCTTATTGATTTCTCTCTAGTAATTGTATCAATTAGGAAAAATCCTTTGGACTAAGGTTGACTTAACAATCATTAGAAAATCCTTTAATAGGGTGGCATTCCAAGTGAATGACCTAAAGTCCTTTAACCAGGATCACTTCTAACAGGGTGATTGAAATTTCTTAACTGGGTCACACTTAACACTGCATGTTGTAACCTTTAACAAGGTTGGTCTTTCATAGGGCATCACTTCAAAAGAGTGAGAAAGTAGTACCATGTTACTGGTGGTTTTTCCCAAATTGGGTTTCCATGTAAATCAATGTGTTATGTGTGTTGATCTTTCATGTCTTATTGTTGTATGATGATTTAACAGTAACTTGCTAGTTAGAATGTTTAGCTTGGATGCATGAATAGTTTATGGGTTCACTAAGCTGAAAAATTTTTTATTGGGACATCTGGACCTTGAATAACTGATTCACCCCTACCCCTCTCAGTTATTCTAAAGAAATTCTAACATGGGCATGTAATTGACCTTTGGGTGAATACATGAATGAAGGCTTTTTATTTCCTATCTCCCGAGTTGTTTGTATATTTCTTTGTTAGTTTTTGTTGTGTGACTCTACACAAATGAGTGAATAGTTGAGTGTGACTTTGGCCTTGGTTGCTCTATTCTTCTCCTTGTGCCATATTATCATTCATCTTTCATAATAAAGGGAAAAGTGTGCTTTTATAGTGAATTTTCTTAGATTATTTCCCATGTGAACTAACTGCCATAGGGAGGAACCTAGGAATTCAAAGTAAGACTAGGCCCCAAAATTTAAAGCCCTCATGTATAAGTCAACTTAAGTTGACCTATACTTGGCTTAGCTTGATTTAAGTCAACATATACCTGGCTTAGGTTGACTTATGTCAACCTATGCCTGGGAGGCCCAAAATTTTAGGAAGGATCCTGGGGTTCCAAATATAGAAGGGCTATAAGAAAAATTGCTTCACAAATCAAGAAATTGAGGTTGAAATGGGAAAAATGTCGAGAAAGAGGAGGATTCCTAGATATTAGATCCTACCTCAATCTTCACACAAGGGGAAGAAGGAAAAATAGGAGGATGTGTTAGGTCCTACCCTAATTTTTCTTGGGAGATAAAAAAAGAGAGAAATAATGTGTGCTACAAGTGTAAGTTTACAATGCAAACAAAATAAAGTGGAGCTAAACTATCATAAATTGAAGTGATTCTGATTTAAGATGGTACATAGTCATTATGGGAGAATAGTATGATTGGGAAAGTTGTTAGAATGGTTGGATTAGAAAGTGGAGAGAGTGATGTTTGAAGAGGGAAATAGAGAAGGATATAGGGTGGCCCTTATTTAAGAATACAACTTAAATGCCAAGCCTTATGTCTTGTGATGATGGTATGGAGGAAGATTAGATACATGGAGAAAGACACATGAAGAGTGAATGATTTAATAAATTTCCAATAATTACTCAAAATAGTAGAATGAAAGGATCCACTTAAATTCAAGAAAGAAACATATTTTTCACAATGCTTATTGAGCTACTTAAATAAAAATATAAATATGAAATACAAAAAAATCATGGATTAATTAAAAATAAATATAAAAACTATTAAATATTTAATAGATGAACTTTTAAGATTGAATGAAAAGGATTAGGGACTTGAATCTTGGGACTATAAATAGCAATAGTTTGATGTTTCATAAAATTATATTGTACTAGTGTAGAAATGTCTTCAAAATTATTATTATCTTGAGATTATAATATTTCATAGAAACATATGTAGGTCAAACTTTTTTAAATTGAAAATATGCAAATAATAAGATATTGAAAATAATAGTAGAGAGCAACCCAAACTAAAAATTCGTAATTCCAATCTTTTGGAGATAATAATAAGTCAATTTCATGTTCTTGCAATTCATTGTTATTTCTCTACTTGTATTATCTATTTGTGTCATTAAGGGGAGTACCCTTCAATGGGAATAAACCTACAATGAGACCCTCTTAGAATCACAATTTTGAAAAACCAATAATGTCCTATTGTCTCAGTGTTGTCGAATCCATTTTAATTGTTACCTTTGATGTATTAGGAGATGGGTGAATCGTGATTAAGCCCAAGAACCCATTGAAGTTACTTATCTCACTAGAATGTGTCAATGGAACACATGGATCATCATCCTCATCAATGAATTAATAAAAGGTAAACACTTCATACTAATGATCAACCCTACCAACTGAAAATATATGTCCTATGAAGTGATAAATGATTAGTAAATGGGAAGTGAACCCAACTCCATTTCATTTGATAAGACATTACAAGAGATTTCAAGAATCAAATAAATATCATTCACTTTACCTATATCCAAAAATAATATTACCACTGACAACAAAATGAACCCAATAATTTTTTGTAGTTAAGGAGGAAGATCCCTAGTTGCTTTTGCTCCTTCATATTCAACATTCCCTTCTTTGAATTCATTCTCACTTTCATCTCTTACCACAATAGTCAATCCTTTACAAATCTCCTGATGTAATGCTTGCACTTGTCTTTGGTGGGCTCTAAAACCCTCTTTTGTCACACCTCTGGCTCTTTTGCCACTATTCCTTATTAGAGGTATTTTTGTGCTTATCATTCAAACCCACAAGCACAATCCTTATGAAAATTGTCTCATATATAGAGATATTTTTAATTCTTAGGAACTTATGCTCTAATACCACTTGATGAAGGGTACTCCCTTAATAACATGAACACAACAATGGAAATAGAGAATAACAATGAATTGCAAGAACAAGAATTTGGCTTCATATTATCTCCAAAAGAATGGAATTACTAATTTTAGGAATATAACATGCAAATCCTCATGGTCATTTTCCTTAAATATTTTGTATAGACCAGTGCCACCATAAACATCTCCCAAAACTGTCCTAGACAACTCTTTGGGTATTTTCAAAATAAGCAATTTTCAATTGCCCAAGAAAGTTCTACAAATTTTAACTCTTGACTTTGAGGTTGAAAAACCCTAAAATATTATTATTCATATTTCATTACATTAGTGTAGGCACCAACAACTTTTGAAACTCAAAAGAAATTTTGAAGGTAATTCATTTTCGTCCATTTCAAGTGGCGCAACTTCTAGAAACCATAACCCATTGCCAATTGTCTTGATTGGCTGCTATGACCCCATTTTGGAAATCTCACAAACTACTCTATAGTGCTTGACTTGTGTAAGCTCTAGTCAAACAAGGTTTGACCACTTTAGGATCCTTTAAAGCCTTCAAAGTTGAGTTCAAAGTTTTTGTACCCTTCTGCCAATACCAAAAAATATCAATATCTTCAAAAATAGTGATGCAAGAGCATCCAGAGGTATAAGGGAAATCTTGTGTCACCCAAAAAAAAGTACTTAGACTTAGTTTCTGTTTCATGTGTTTTCATTTTTGGATACCCATTCGGGTCAAATAAAGGTTCCAACTCTCACGGTTCCACTATCAGTGTTCTAAGATAGAGTATTTGAACACCTTGGCATACGTGTAAATGTCAAAAAAAATAGGAGTATGTAATTGAGCCATCATTTTAGTAAACTAGGAGGTGTAAATTGGCTAGATGAATGTAATTGCAATTTAGAGCATTCCAGAAAAAGAATCAGGTCAAAAGGCCCCACAGTTTGAAAGTTATCGTAGTTTTTTAGTTTTTGGAGACCTCCTAAGAATGCTTCCAAGTCAGGTTAGGGGCATTAAATGACCTCAAAAAGAGCCAAAAAATGAGGGATGAGTAAAGCTGGTCCATAGGGCTATAGAGCACTTCTAGAGCTTTTCAAAAATGTAAACGGTTCGTCAATCGAAGCTACGGTTCAAAAGATATGCCTCCCGAAAGCTTGGTTACCCTTTTTGGATTCTTCTAAATTTGCACAAACTTCTAACGCGGCTTTTGGAGCCTTCTACTTGGTCGGTGGATGCCTACTAGCACTTTCTAGAATGTACTCCTAGTCCTTAACCCTTTGAGGTCTATTTAAGGACATTTTTGGCATTTTAAAAGGCAGTTCGAACTGGAATTTGAGAGGAGGTACCAAAAGGAGAAATTATCTCCAATTTTGTGCTATTGTAAGCCCTTAGGGCATGTTTTGAAGTCTATTTTCTTTGTACTGAATGTACTAGCTTATTTGCACAGTTAATACAATTTCTCTTTTCCTGTTGTGTCCATTTTGTGCTTGGGTTGTGTTCCCATCAAGTGGTATCAGAGTTGGTTTTTCTGAGTGTGTAGACAAAGTGCCGACTGTGAGGTAGTTTGCACCAGGACTGTGTGGTTATGGGTTTGAGTTAAGAAGATGCCTCCACAAAGAGAGCGTGGTGGAAGGGCCAGAGCTGTTAATCCTGAGGAGGTTAGAGCCCTCCAAAGGCAGGTACAAGCATTGTAGAAGGAGCTCCGTAGAGGAACAAATGTTGTTGTAGGTGATGATAGTGAGGATGACAATGAAGAAGAAAAAATTGGACTAGAAGGGGAATTTGACAAGGAAGTTCTGAATTAGGCAGAGGAAAGGCTTTTTACGGCCATTACTAAATTTGGGAAAAGACCTACGATTGATGTGGGTGTATTTTCAGGAAATCTGAAACCAAATGAGTTGATCAACTGGATTAATGAATTGGAAGAATACTTTGAGTATGACGATATCAGGGACCCAGGTAAGGTTAAGTTTGCAAAGGCCAAACTGAAAGGCCATGCCAAAATCTAGTGGCAAGAGGTTCAATTGGAAAGAAACATAAGAGGAAAGGAGAAGATCACAAGGTGGGATCGCATGGTGGACAAATTAAAGAAGCAGTTCATTTCTGTGGACTATGAGCTTGATTTGTTTAAGAAGATGCACGGGCTAAAGCAATCAAAAAGATCAGTCCAAGAATATACAGAGGATTTTTATCGACTTTTGATTAGAGCAGGGCATGCAGAAGCAAATAAGGAGAAGGTTGCTTGTTATATCAGTGGGTTGTGACCTAGCATCCAGGAGGAATTAAGTCTGGTAAGAATGACCATCATTGAAGAGGCATACCAGTTTTCCCTACGAGTTGAAGAGAAGCTGAATAAGAGGTTTGAAGGGAGACAAAGAGGGCATGGTCAAGGAGGAAAGGGAAGTGGTAGGTCATCTGGAGGTCGAAATAAAATCCAAAAGAAAAATGAAGATGTGGGTACTAGCAGGAACTAGAGGAATGAGGGTTTCAACCGCTCCTGTGATCAAGACTTTGGAAATCAGAGAGGAAGAGGTAGAGGATGTGGACAAGGAAGAGGAGGCTTCCATGGTACCTATTTCCATTGCAATGAAGAAGGTCATCGTGCCTTTGAATGCCCTCAACGACAAGGAAGGAAAGATAGGAGAGCTGAGGGTCAAGCTAGGGTTGCTCATGTGGATGAGGATGCACAGTCATCACATTCAGAGGATGCAGAAAGAGGAGAGACCTTGGTAAATGAAATGGTCCTACTAAGTGGTGAGATTGAACCAAGAAAAAGGAGGAGTTTGTTTCGTACCAGGTGCAAATGTGAGGAAAAATGTTGTGATGTGATCATTGATGGTGGTAACACTGACAACTCGGTGTCAGAGGAGGTGGTCTCTAAGATGAAGCTCAAGAGGGAGAAAAATCCACAGCCCTATCGGATTGCTTGGGTGAAAGATGATCATAAGGTCCTGGTAAGTGAACAATGTCTTGTGAAATTCAAAATTGGGGGTTACCATGATGAAGTTCTCTGTGATGTTATTCCAATGGATGTTTGCCATCTATTGTTGGGTAGACCATGGTAGTTTGATAGACATATAGTACATGATGGTCATGCAAACACATACTCTCTAACAAAGGATGGAGTTCACCACAAACTAAAGCCCATGAAAAAGAAAGGTGAAAAGGTATGTAGCAGTGCTAGGATTTTTCTTGTTGATGGAAGAAAGGTTTTAGATGGAATGAAACATCAGCGTATGTGCTATGCTTTGATTCCTAGGAAAGATAAAGAAGGTAGTAGTGAAATACCACTTGAAGTTTTATATTTACTAGGTGAGTTTGGAGATATTATCCCTGATAATGTTCCAGAAGGATTGCCACCAGTAAGGAAAATCAGTCATCAGATAGATCTAATTCCAGGAGCTAGTTTGCTTAACAAGGCTACTCACAGGATGACTCCTACTGAAACAAAGGAGCTAAATAGATAGGTTCAGGAGCTATTGAGGAAGGGCTTGATTCGGGAGAACCTGATTCCATGTGCAGTACCTGTAGTATTGGCACCAAAGAAATATGGAGAGTGGAGGATGTGTACAGACTCTCGACCTATAAATAGGATAACCATCAAATATCAATTTTTTTTACCAAGAATGGATGATCTTATGAACTGCTTGAGTGGAGCTCAGTACTTCACAAAGATAGATCTCAAGAGTGGTTATCACCAGATATGGATTTGAGAAGGAGATGAGTGGAAAATGGCCTTCAAGACCAAGGAGGGTCTTTATGAGTGGTTAATCATGCCTTTTGGATTGACGAACGCCCCAAGCACCTTCATGCAACTTATGAATGAGATACTTAAGAAGTTCTTGAGAAAATTTGTTATTGTCTATTTGGATGATATTTTAATTTTTAGCAAGACTTTGGAAGAACATTTATTACATATTTGTAGTGTCCTTGAAAGGTTAAGGGAAGAGAAACTATTAATTAATTTGAAGAAGTGTATCTTTGCAAAAAGGGAGTTAGTCTATTTGGGGTTTGTTATATCACCTGAAGGACTCAAAATGGATCCAGACAAGGTAAAAACCATCTTGGAATGGCCTACTCCAAGGTCTGCTACTAAGGTAAGATCATTTCATGGTCTGGTTAGTTTTTACAGAAATTTTATTAAGAATTTTAGTGGCATATGTGCACCCCTAACTGACACAATAAGAGGGGATAGAAAAGAGTTCAAATGGATTGCAGCAGCTGCGAGAAGTTTTGAATTGCTAAAGAAGAAGGTGACAGAACAACCTGTGTTGGCACTTCCAAATTTTAGAAAGGTGTTCTAGGTGGATTGTGATGCTAGTGGCAGCGCTATTGGGGCTATATTGAGCCAAGAAGGTAAGCCTATTGCATATTTTAGTGAAAAATTAAATGATGCAAAGAAGAAGTATTATGTTTATGATCAAGAGTTCTATGCAATAGTTCAGGCCTTAAAGAAATGGAGGCATTATTTATTGCCAAAGGAATTTGTTTTGTATACTGATCACCAGGCATTACAATACCTAAATAGCCAAGGTAAATTGAATCAGAATCATATGAAGTGGGTAGAGTTCTTGTAGAGCTATACATTTGTGTTGAAACATAGAAGTGGAAAATCTAACAGGGTTGCAGATGCACTAAGCACGAGATAGTTGTTGCTTACAGCAATGCAGGTTGAAATAGTTGGGTTTGACGAACTCAAAAATCTGTACCCTGAAGATCCTGATTTTGCTAAAGCGTGGAAAGCTTGTAAAGAGCCTGTTGCTGTAGATAGAACTAAGTGGTTAGACTATCTGATTCAGGATGGTATGTTATTCAAGGGAAGCCAATTGTGCATTCCAAGGAGTTCCATGAGGGAAAATCTGATTAAAGAGAAATATAGTGGAGGGATGGCAAGACATTTTGGTCGAGATAAGACCATTGTCATTCTTAGAGAACATTATTTTTGGCCTCAAATTTCATAAGATGTGAAGAATTTTGTACAGAGTTTCCAGGTTTGTCAAGTTGCCAAGGGATTTAACCACAATACTGGACTATATCAGCCATTGCATGTTCCATCAAAGCCATGGGAGGACATAAGTATGGATTTTGTTCTTGGATTACCGAGGACACCAAGGGGTAATGACTCAGTATTTTTGGTGGTTGATAGGTTCTCCAAAATGGCACATTTCATTCCATGCCACAAAACTCATGATGTTGTCCATATTGCAGACTTGTTTTTCAGAGAAGTGGTAAGACTACATGGTCTTTCAAGGAGTATAGTTTCTGACAGAGACATTAAATTTGTGAGGTATTTCTGGAGAACATTGTGGAAAAAGTTGAGAACAAACTTGAAGTTCAGTTCCACACATCACCCACAGACTAACAGCCAAACAGAAGTGGTAAACAGAAGTTTGGGCAATTTGCTGAGATGTTTAGTTGGGGATAAGCCCAAGGGGTGGGACTTGATTCTACCACAAGCCAAGTTTTCTTACAATAACTCTGTAAATAGGAGTACTAATAGATCACCATTCCACATTGTATATGGAAGTAGCCCAAGGACTGCGTCAGAATTGAGGAAGATAGAACAAGGGGAGAGGACAACTGTTGAAGCTGAAGAATTTGCTAAACATATCAAGCGTCTACATGAGGAGGTTCAAGCACACATTACCAAGATGAATCAAGAGTATAAAGCTAGGGTTGATCAAAGGAGAAGACATAAGGAATTCCAAGTAGGGGATCTAGTCATGGTACACTTACGAAAAGAAAGATTTCCAGCCGGTACTTACAACAAGCTGAAAATGAAAAAATTTGGCCCCTGCAAAATTCTGAAGAAACATGACTCAGGAAATACATATGAGGTGGAGTTGCCAAATGGTATTCACATTTTTCCTATTTTCAACATTGCAAACTTAACAGAGTATCATGATGATGGTGCAGATGAGGAACTGATATTAGAGCCATGTCCAATTCTTGCTTCTAAGAAGGAGGAGATAGAAGACATTCCAGATCATCGTGTGGGTAGGAGCACCAAAAATAGGTAGTATGAAGAGTATTTGGTCAAGTGGAAAGGACGGCCGATAGAGGACTCAACTTGGATTTCAGCATCTGAAGTTTCCCATTTGAGATTTCCTCTACCATTCATAAAGTGAGAGGGTCACTTTTCAATCTACCCTGGGTGTCTGATGCAGGAGCATCCAGAGGTATAAAAGGGCAATCCTGTGTCACCCAAAAAAATGTACTTAGACTTAGTTTCTGTTTCATGTGTTTTCATTTTTGGATACCCATTTGGGTCAAATAAAGGTTCCAACTCTCACAGTTCGACTATTAGTGTTCTAAGCTAGAGTATTTGAGCACCTTGGGATACGTGTAAATGCCAAAAAAATAGGAGTATGTAATTGAGCCATCATTTTGGTAAAATAGGATGTGTAAATTGGCTAGATGAATGTAATTACAATTTAGAGCATTCCAGAAAAAGAATCAAGTCAAAAGGCCCCACGGTTTGAAAGTTAGCGCAATTTTTCAATTTTTGGAGACCTCCTAAGAATGCTTCAAAGTTAAGTTAGGGGCATTAAATGACCTTGAAAAGGGCCAAAAAATGGGGGACAAGAAAATCTATTCCATAGGGCTATAGAGCGCTTCTAGAGCTTTTCAAAAATGTAAACGGTTCGTCAATCTAAGCTACGGTTCAAAAGTTATGCCTCCCGAAAGTTTGGTTATCATTTTTGGATTCTTCTAGATTTGCACCAACTTCTAACGTGGCTTCTGGAGCCTTCTACTTGGTCACTGGATGCCTACTAGCACTTTCTAGAATGTACTCCTAGTCCTTAACCCTTCGAGGTCTATTTAAGGACATTTTTGGCATTGTAAAAGGCAGTTCGGAGTGAAATTTGAGAGGAGGTACCAAAAGGAGAAATTATCTCCAATTTTGTGCTATTGTAAGCCCTTAGGGCATGTTTTGAAGTCTATTTTCTCTATACTGAATGTACTAGCTTATTTTCACAATTAATACAATTTCTCTTTTTCTATTGTGTCCATTCTATGCTTGGGTTGTGTTCCCATCAAGTGGTATCAGAGCTAGTTTTCTTGAGTGTGTAGACAGAGCGCCGATTTTGAGGCAGTTTGCACTAGGACTGTGTGGTTGTGGGTTTGAGTTAAGAAGATGCCTCCACAAAGAGAGCCTGGTGGAAGGGTCAGAGCTATTAATCCTGAGGAGGTTAGAGCCCTCCAAAGGCAGGTACAAGCATTGCAGGAGGAGCTCCGTAGAAGAACAAATGTTGTTGCAGGTGGCGACAGTGAGGATGACAATGAAGAAGAAGAAATTGGACCAGAAGGGGAATTTGACAGGGAAGTTCTGAATCAGGCAGAGGAAAGGCTTTTCAGGGCCATTACTAAATTTGGGAAAAGACCTACAATTGATGTGGGTGTATTTTCAGGAAATTTGAAACCAGATGAGTTGATCGACTGGATCAATGAATTGGAAGAATACTTTGAGTATGAGGATATCACGGACCCAGATAGGGTTAAGTTTGCAAAGGCCAAACTGAAAGGCCATGCCAAAATCTGGTGGCAAGAGGTTCAATTGGAAAGAAACAGAAGAGGAAAGGAGAAGATCACAAGGTGGGATCGCATGGTGGACAAATTAAAGAAGCAGTTCATTTCTGTGGACTATGAGCTTGATTTGTTTAAGAAGATGCATGGGCTAAAGCAATCAAAAAGATCAGTCCAAGAATATACAGAGGATTTTTATCAACTTTTGATTAGAGCAGGGCATGCAGAAGCAAATAAGGAGAAGGTTGCTTGTTATATCAGTGGGTTGTGACCTAGCATCCAGGAGGAATTAAGTCTGGTAAGAATGACAAACGTTGAAGAGGCATACCAGTTTACCCTATGAGTTGAAGAGAAGCTAAATAAGAGGTTTGAAGGGAGAAAAAGAGGGCATGGTCAAGGAGGAAGGGGAAGCGGTAGGTCATCTGGAGGTCGAAATGAAATCCAAAAGAAAAATGAAGATGTGGGTACTAGCAGGAACTAGAGGAATGAGGGTTTCAACTACTCCCGTGATCAAGACTTTGAAAATCAGAGAGGAAGAGGTAGAGGATGTGGACAAGGAAGAGGAGGCTTCTTTGGTACCTGTTTCCATTGCAATGAAGAAGGTCATCGTACCTTTGAATGCCCTCAAGGACAAGGAAGGACAGATAGGAGAGCTGAGGGTCAAGCTAGGGTTACTCATGTGGATGAGGATGCATAGTCATCACATTCAGAGGATGTAGAAAGAGGAGAGACCTTGGTAAATGAAAGGGTCCTACTAAGTGGTAAGATTGAACCAAGACAAAGGAGGAGTTTGTTTCGTACCAGGTGCAAATGTGAGGAAAAATGTTGTGATGTGATCATTGATGGTGGTAGCACTGACAACTTGGTGTCAGAGGAGATGGTCTCTAAGCTGAAGCTCAAGAGGGAGAAATGTCCCCATCCCTATCAGATTTCTTAGGTGAAAGATGATCATAAGGTCCTGGTAAGTGAACAATGTCTCGTGAAATTCAAAATTGGGAGTTACCATGATGAAGTTCTCTGTGATGTTATTCCAATGGATGTTTTCCATCTATTGTTGGGTAGACCATGGTAGTTTGATAGACATATAGTACATGATGGTCATGCAAACACATACTCTCTAACAAAGGATGAAGTTTGCCACAAACTGAAGCCCATGAAAAAGGAAGGTGAAAAGGTATGTAGCAGTGCTAGGATTTGTCTTGTTGATGGAAGAAATTTTTTAGATGGAATGAAACATCAGTGTATGTGCTATGCTTTGATTCCTAGAAAAGATAAAGAAGGTAGTAGTGAAATACCACTTGAAGTTTCAGATTTACTAGGTGAGTTTGGAGATATTATCTCTGATAATGTTCCAGAAGGATTGCCACCAGTAAGGCAAATTAGTCATTAGATAGATCTAATTCCATGAGCTAGTTTGCCTAACAAGGCTGCTCACAGGATGACTCCTACTGAAATAGAGGAGCTAAATAGATAGGTTCAGGAGCTATTGAGGAAGGGCTTGATTCGGGAGAGCCTGAGTCCATGTGTAGTACCTGCAGTATTGGCACCAAAGAAGGATGGAGAGTGAAGGATGTGTACAGACTCTCGAGCTATAAATAGGATAACCATCAAATATCGGTTTCTTTTGCCAAGAATGGATGATCTTATGGACTGCTTGAGTGGAGCTCAATACTTCACAAAGATAGATCTCAAGAGTGGTTATCACCAGATATGGATTCGAGAAGGAGATGAGTGGAAAATGGCCTTTAATACAAAGGAGGGTCTTTATGAGTGGTTAGTCATGCCCTTTGGATTGACGAATCCCCCAAGCACCTTCATGTGGCTTATGAATGAGGTACTTAAGAAGTTCTTGGGAAAATTTGTTATTGTCTATTTGGATGATATTTTAATTTTCAGCAAGACTTTAGAAGAACATTTATTGCATATTCCTAGTGTCCTTGAAAGGTTAAGGGAAGAGAAACTATTAATTAATTTGAAGAAGTGTATCTTTGCAAAAAGGGAGTTAGCCTATTTGGGGTTTGTTATATCACCTGAAGGACTCAAAATGGATCCAGACAAGGTAAAAGCCATCTTGGAATGGGCTACTCCAAGGTCTGCTACTAAGGTAAGATCATTTCATGGTCTGGTTAGTTTTTACAGGAAGTTTATTAAGAATTTTAGTGGCATATGTGCACCCCTAACTGACACAATAAGAGGGGATAGAAAAGAGTTCAAATGGACTGCAGCAGCTGCGAGAAGTTTTGAATTGCTAAAGAAGAAGGTGATAGAACAACCTATGTTGGCACTTCCAGATTTTAGAAAGGTGTTCCAAGTGGATTGTGATGCTAGTGGCAGTGCTATTGGGGCTGTATTGAGCCAAGAAGGTAAGCCTATTGCATATTTTAGTGAAAAATTAAATGATGCAAAGAAGAAGTATTCTATTTATGATCAAGATTTCTATGCAATAGTTCAAGCCTTAAAGAAATGGAGGCATCATTTATTGCCAAAGGAATTTGTTTTGTATACTGATCACCAGGCATTACAATACCTAAATAGCTAAGGTAAATTAAATTAGAGGCATATGAAGTGGGTAGAGTTCTTGCAGAGCTATACATTTGTGTTTAAACATAGAAGCAGAAAATCTAACAAGATTGCAGATGCACTAAGCAGGAGACAGTTGTTGCTTACAGTAATTCAGGTTGAAGTAGTTGGGTTTGACGAACTCAAGAATCTGTACCCTGAAGATCTTGATTTTGTTGAAGCGTGGAAAGCTTGTAGAGAGCCTATTGTTGTAGATAGAACTAAGTGGTTAGACTATCTCATTCAGGATGGTATGTTATTCAAGGGTAGCCAATTGTGCATTCCAAGGAGTTCCATGAGGGAAAATCTGATTAAAGAGAAACACAGTGGAGGGATGGCAGGACATTTTGGTCGAGATAAGACCATTGCCATTCTTAGAGAACATTATTTTTGGCCTCAAATTTCACAAGATGTGAAAAAGTTTGTACAAAGTTGCCAGGTTTGTCAAGTTGCCGAGGGATTTAGCCACAATACTCGACTATATCAACCATTGCATGTTTCATCAAAGCCATGGGAGGACGTAAGTATGGATTTTGTTCTTGGATTGCTGAGGACACCAAGGGGTAATGACTTAGTATTTGTGGTGGTTGATAGGTTTTCCAAAATGGCACATTTCATTCCATGCCACAAAACTCATGATGTTGTCCATATTGCAGACTTATTTTTCAGAGAAGTGGTAAGACTACATGGTCTTCCAAGGAGTATAGTTTCTGACAGAGACACTAAATTTGTGGGGTATTTTTGGAGAACATTGTGGAAAAAGTTGAGAACAGACTTGAAATTCAGTTCCACACATCACCCATAGACTGACGGCCAAATAGAAGTGGTAAACAGAAGTCTGGGCAATTTGCTGAGATGTTTAGTTGGGGATAAGCCCAAGGGGTGGGACTTGATTCTACCACAAGCCGAGTTTTCTTACAATAACTCTGTAAATAGGAGTACTAGTAGATCACCATTCCACATTGTATATGGAAGTAACCCAAGGACTGCGCCAGAATTGAGGAAGATAGAGCAAGGGGAGAGGATAAGTGTTGAAGCTGAAAAATTTGTTGAACATATCAAGCGTCTACATGAGGAGGTTCAAGCATACATTACCAAGATGAATCAAGAGTATAAAGCTAGGGTTGATCAAAGGAGAAGACATAAGGAATTCCAAGTAGGGGATCTAGTCATGGTATACTTACGAAAAGAAAGATTTCCAGCTGGTACTTACAACAAGCTGAAAATGAAGAAATTTGGCTCCTGCAAAATTCTGAAGAAACATGACTCAGGAAATGCATATGAGGTGGAGTTGCCAGATGGTATTCACATTTCTCCTATTTTCAACATTGCAGACTTAACAGAGTATCATGATGATGGTGCAGATGAGGAACTGATGTTAGAGCCATGTCTAATTCCTGCTTCTAAGAAGGAGGAGATAGAAGACATTCCAGATCATCGTGTGGGTAGGAGCACCAGAAATAGGCAGTATGAAGAGTATTTGGTCAAGTGGAAAGAAGGGCCGATAGAGGACTCAACTTGGATTTCAGCAGCTGAGGTTTCCCATTTGGGATTTCCTCTACCATTCATAAAGTGAGAGGGTCACTTTTCAATCTACCCTGGGTGTCTGATGCAGGAGCATCCAGAGGTATTAGGGCAATCTTGTGTCACCCAAAAAAATGTACTTAGACTTAGTTTCTGTTTCATGTGTTTTCATTTCTAGATACCCATTTGGGTCAAATAAAGGTTCCAACTCTCACAATTCCACTGTCAGTGTTCTAGGATAGAGTATTTGAACACCTTGGGATACGTGTAAATGTCAAAAAAATAGGAGTATGTAATTGAGCCATCATTTTGGTAAACTAGGAGTTTTAAATTGGCTAGATGAATGTAATTGCAATTTAGAGCATTCTAGAAAAAGAATCAAGTCAAAAGGCCCCGCGGTTTGAAAGTAATCGCAGTTTTTCAGTTTTTGGAGACCTCCTAAGAATGCTTCAAAGTCATGTTAGGGGCATTAAATAACCTTGGAAAGGGCCAAAAAATGGGGGACAAGAAAAGCTAGTCCATAGGGCTATAGAGCACTTCGAGAGCTTTCCAAAAATGTAAACGGTTCGTCAATCGGAGCTACGGTTCAAAAGTTTTTCCTCCCAGAAGTTTGGTTACCATTTTTAGATTCTTCTAGATTTGCACCAACTTCTAGCGTGGCTTCTGGAGCCTTCTACTTGGTCGGTGGATGCCTACTAGCACTTTCTAGAATGTACTCCTAGTCCTTAACCCTTCGGGATCTATTTAAGGACATTTTTGGCATTGTAAAAGGCAGTTCGGAGTGGAATTTGAGAGGAGGTACCAAAAGGAGAAATTATCTCCAGTTTTGTGCTATTGTAAGCCCTTAGGGCATGTTTTGAAGTCTATTTTCTCTGTACTGAATGTACTAGCTTATTTTCACAGTTAATATAATTTTCCTTTTCCTGTTGTGTCCATTCTGTGCTTGGGTTGTGTTCCCATCAAATAGACTTGATATTGTAATAAAACATTACTGGCATGATGATTTATCTAAAATGAACCTCGAAGGAAGAAACGTGAACATTTTGAACCCAAAAAACCAGCTTACTAAAAAGATTAAGCTTCTAGAAATAGCAATTTTGCAAGGATCTAGATAACCCTTTTGCAAAAGACAAAACATACATATTTTTGGTGATGCAAGATTTCCCTTACACCTAATCTGCTTTTGCATCAATTCCTTGGCTTCTCATTCATCAATGCACAAGCACCTAAGCAAGCACATGGACACATGAAGGATCGAGAGGTCAAAGGGATAGCAAGACATCACATGTAGTCAGTTGGGTACATTTTGAAGCCAATAATAGCATATTGTAATGATGTAAATGATATAAGAGTCAAAATTCCTAAGGGCCTAATAAGGACCCTATGACCAAAATATTGTATAAAGGATCAATAGTAACCCAAGGGATTAAATTGACTCATAAGGTCCTAATTGTGTCTAATAAACTCTAAGATTACCACCAGTCACAAGTTGATGGGTTATGGTTACTAGGAATTCATAAAATAAGGAGTTGGGAATTTAGCTTTTTAAATGTCAAGGGTTAAGTCCAATTAGGTGAGAAAGTATGTTTAAGAGTCTAATTATGTTTGTAAGGTTGGTCAACTAATTGCAATTGATTAACCAATTGGGGAAGATGTTATAAAGGCCCAAGGAGACCAAGAATAAAGAAGGTTCTATATGGAAAAGCCATTTTTATATGGAGTGTTACAAGAAAATGCACTAAAAGGTCTAATTTCTGAAGAAGAAAATTTGGATTGTAAGTGTATGAGTTCTTAAAATTCATTTTAATGCTTTCTCATCTAATGATTGAGGAAAATCTCTAAATCCTTCGGGAAGCATTGTGCATGATCTAATACATTGTTTATACTCTGATTCCATATCTCTACTAACAGACCTAGATTTTCATTATTTCCCTTAGTAGTCTGATTGGTTTGAAGGCAATATGATCATTCCATGAATGTCAACTATCTGGTCCTTGTGGAATGGCCATTAATTGACTTGTGAAAAATGACTCTAACAATAAACTTGCAGAAGAAGTGTTAAATGCAGGTGATCATTGTGGGAATTGTGATAAGAAGTGCATGAATTTGGTTGCATGGTTATTACAATAGAAGATATGCTTTAATAAGGTTATGTTTTTATGTTTGAAACTATTATGGTATGTTATTCTAGAGACAAATCAACTCTTAATCGAGTGGAATAGTGATTGAAGACAAGAAAACAAGGAGGCCCTAGATTTAAAAAGAGTTTTAGGAGAGTTTGGATAATTGGATGTTTAGAAGAGTCTTGAGGAAAAAAGGATTAAAATTTCCTTAGTTTTGGATCATTGTAGGATGTTGTCAAAGGTTTCAAATTGAAAGGATAAGTTTGAAGTGATCTTTCTTTGTAAAACAAGGTTGATCGCCTCTCAAAATGTGTTAAAATTCAAGATAAAATCCTCCTAGGTAAAAACAACAATAGTTGAACTTTGGATATGTTGAAGTATCCTAAAAAAGGGTATCAGAATCCATAATTAGGTTGGAGAATGATTTCGAAACTTTGGTGGGAGATAAACATTAAAACCACTCTGTGGAGATCCAATAGGAAACTAGGCCTAGCAGGACAATAGATTGGGTTTTCTTATAAGATAATTGCTTGGAACTTTGAAAGTTGATTTTTTTGGTTGGATTAGATAAGTAAAGACTATTAGAACCATGGAGAGATAGTGAGGAAGTTGGATGAACATCCTTAAACATTTGAGACATCCTTAAGCATTGGAGTCATCGGGTTCCTAAGGAACATTGTGGAATAGCCCAAACCTTTAGAGATATTCTTGGCCTAGAAGCCTTAAAGCCCTATTTGTTCCCCGTCATTCATCTACTACAAATATGGAGCATTTTGGAGGAGGTGTCAATTTTATTTGTAAATTGTTCATTAGGGGTAGTCTTGAATCTTCTACATCTATAGTTTCTTCACTAATTATGGATTTTCCTAGTATTGATGAGACACCTTTGGAGGCACTTCATTCTTTATCCACACTTACATTGGTGAGACTTCTTCCTTGTCCTTCTCTCATGCATATGAAGTTCCTTCTACATGCACCCTTGGATCTTTATCTTCCCAAGGGAAGACAAATTATATATCGTCGTGAAATTTTCTTTTTGCTTCTAACACACTTTAGTGGTTTTAAGGATACTTCATTGTGTTGTATTCTATTCCAATGATGGATGTTGTTCGCAGGGGTATTATAAAGACCTCCATTCATAACTATTGAAGTTGATAAAAGATCAACCCCACAGCTCCCAAGAATCACCTACATGCAAACCCCTGTCATAGAAAGAGAAAAGCAAAATATATGGAGGCTGAAATTGCCAGATCCATAGATGAGACATTCTTGATGTGCAAAAATACAAATTTCTATTATCAACAGTGAATGCATGTTTACAATGAGAGATCTTCCTTATAAAGGAGATTGAAACCCTAAAAAGGGTCTAACCTAAGTTGCATAATAATAATTAATAAAAGAATTATTTATTATATGCCTAAATTTTAGCTTAAGCAACTAGAGTTAATTAGGAAATATCTAATTACTCTAACACCCCCTTTGAGATAAACTTAGTGACTAGCTAAAAACCTAGAAACTACTATTAAAAGTAGAATTTAGTCCCAGCAATAAGGCCTAATGAGGTACCCAAGCACAATCAAATCTTTGAAAAGAGGAGAAATAGATAAAACCACATGAGAAAAACTCTACTCCAAAAAGAGATAGAAAACATGTTGAAAGAAACTAGTGAAGGACTGAAGAAGCCTCCAAACTAGGGAATGTCCCAAAAGATAAGAACAAAAGATGACCATGAAGAACACCATTGAATAATGTAGAAGTTGGAAAGCTTTGTCAAAAGTAACAGATGATCTAACGAACCTCCACTAAAATAGAATCTGATCAGGTAGAGAAGAATATAATTAGCATCAAATTAGGAGGCACACAAAGGAAAACAACTGAACTCAAAGATACAGATGACATGAAACACCAAATCCTAAAGATTTGATCAATTGAACCAAGGAAGCATGAGAAACAATAGAAGAACCCCCACCCCCCAAATGCAAACAAGGGTGAGGTGATGTAGGCAACTGGAAAAGTGGGCCAAAAGAAATGTGTGTCAAGGAACCACAATCAAGATGCACAAAAGAGTACATATGTGTGTACTAAGGTGATCAATCTCAGACACATCATGAGGCTAATGTCATGGAAGGGACATCCACTGGACAAAAGAAGATGGAAAACAAAGGCAAAACATCAACCCCCCATGGCACTTTATCAGAGTAGTGTATGTACAACAAGGCACAAGACATAATGAATTCCAAGAAAAAAATAATCTGCATGAGTGTCCTCAGATGACAACTAAAATAAAAACACAGATGCAGTATGGTATTTTATCTCAGTTTTTTTGCAAGAATGCATACACATGATGTCTAAATAGACCAGAAAGACATAAGACTAATACAATAGATTGTACAAGTCATGACGAATCATCTAAAACAACCAAATCGATCCCCAAATTTGAAACAACTAAGATATCCACTCGAATGCAAAAATGCAGAAGATTGAATAGAATGTGTCTAGAGAATAATCTGGAAAAAAACCAACATCCCTTGAAAGAGCTTGGAAAGAGCTTTCTAGAAATATAAATAATTCCAAAACCAGAGACCGGATGCTCAAGGTATGTCTCCAAGAGTGCAAAAAAGAACTCCTAACTTTGATAGTAGAAAAAAATCATCATTAAGCATCAAAACTGCAAATTACTTATACCACTATGACAAGCTCAAAACTATCTTTCCGACGATATCTCATTTTTGGAAAATGGAGTCTGTATGCCTAAGATATGAGCAAAAATGTAAAAGTACCTGGTCCAAATAGAGCCCAAGGAGGTGACAGAAAATTTGATGCAGTGTTGACATGGCATTGACGTCAGCAAGTAACGAGCCCAAAGTTCATGGTCAAATGGTTATCAAGGAAAAAAAATGCCTTAAAAATGACACCTACCAAAAAAAAAAACTCTGATCACTAGAAACACTATATCAGGCAAAGGGCCATTGCCCAAAAAATAATTGGTGGCCAAAAAAATAACTCTCATGTCATAAACTGCAAGGTCCTCAAGAAACACGGGCAAGGCATCCAGACCACTAAAGAACCTCCAACACAGGAAACCTCCATTACAAACCCTCCTATAAAGGGCCTCAAACCATTCAAAGAGTCAAAGCAATCAAGGAGGAGCAAAACCACCCACGGGGCATTTCAAAATTCTATTTCAAAAAAGTAAACCTGCCAAAGAAAATATGGGTCCCAATCCATAAACTCAAGAGCCCAAGTGAAAAATGTGGGCAGAGAAGGCACCATGGGCTGAGTCAACACACTTAGAGGTGATTGTCACAAAAATAAAGAGCACCAATCATGGCATGCACTAGATTTAAAAGGCGTGGAGCCACAAAATAATGCCACCATTCACAAGTGCATGTGTTGAATAGAGCACGAGCCCCACGTGTAGAAGGACTTCATTTTTTAATAAATGTAGATTTCAAACTATGTTGACCGCAGCTCTAATAGCCTTTGGCTAAACAGCCGAATATATGCATTCGATTCGACAGCTTAAATAATTTATTAATTAATTTTAAAATGACAAATCAATAGTTTTGTGATTTTAAAATTAATTAATAAATTAGATAAACTGTCAAATCGGGTGCAAATTTTCTCCTGCATAGACACCTCCCTAATAACGAGTGTGACCTCCACTTATATTTTGCGGGTTCCAAAAAGGAATGAATGTTGACAGAAAACACCGCCAATCACGGGTTTCAAGCCCAAACCTGTGCTTTCCAAACAAAAGTGATGGCACCGTGTATGAGAAACTGAGGTGGGAGGAGCGCAAAATAAGGTGTGATGATCACCATGGCATGTGGAGAAGAAGACATGAGTTAATGAGCTGAAAAAGTCATTGATTGGGCTATGGGAAGCTAGAATGGATGCAGGAAAAATGCTACACTATACAACACATTGCCCAAACTGCCATTTCTTCGCTTTGGGAAGCTGATTTATTCATTTTTGGCTCTTGGATTGTGTTGAAAATGAGGTGGTTTTGATTATTCTTAGTGATCCTATTGTTTTTTGCTTCTGGGGAAGCACACAACATAACCGATATTATGAATGGCATTTTGGATTGCAGTGTTTTCAATCGATATTTGACCCGAACAAAGCTTGCCGATGAGATCAACAGTAGAATGACCATCACTATCCTGGCACTGAACAATGATGCCCTGGGGGCCATCACCAGCAAGAATCTGGGCCTTGTTGGGATTAAGAACATTCTGAGTTTGCATGTTTTATTGGACTACTTTGATCCCCAAAAGTTGCATGATATCAACAATGGATCGGTGTTGTCGATTACATTGTACCAAAAAAACATGTGCAATGGTCAATAGAAAAATAAGCTCCTAGAAAAACAAGCTTCCATGTAAACATAAGGGAAAAAAGAAGCTTCCATGCAAACATTAGGCACAACTGCATGCTCACTAGTCCAGAAAGAGGAGCACGATGGATTACAAAGCCGCAGTCAAAAAGCCATCTTGTGGAGAAGATCGTCAACCTCAAATGAAGAGAAAGGACCCTCATATGCTCAGTAGTCGAGAAAGAGGGGCACGATGGATCACAAAGCCGCAGTCAAAAATCCATCGTGTGGAGAAGACCGCCGCCCTCGGATGAAGAGCAAGTACCCTCACAGGCAAATTTCTTGTTAAAAAGAAACAAGAAAATCATACTCCCATATGAATATTTTTTAATAATAAAAAATACTCACTGCTTCAATGTGTGTGCCTAGGTCAATAGGGCCTGGATGCAAAAATAAATTTGTCTCAGATTTCAACAGCATCTAAACTTGATATGTTTTATATGGAAATGGGAGTTTTTGAGCGCTCTAAGCTCAACGGTGGTGTTCATTGGGCTCATAGTGCTCCAAAAAATAGTTATCCCCTAGATCCAATAAAAACCGTTGAAAGCTCAGATCTGAAAATCGATGTCAAATCTCTCAAGAACAGAACAAGGGCATGAAGATCTAGAGATTTGATACCATTGCCAAAAAAATGTACATTTGTCAAAAAACATATCCAAGAAAGCACAGGATGAAATTCGGACAGGAGTTTTGCCCGTGAGGTTTTCTTATTTTCTTCATTTGTAGGAAATTAGTCACATCACAATATATATGGATGCTTAACATGGCTTCGATGACAAAACCCATTAGTTTCCAATGAAAGAACACATTATTGACTCAAATTATTAGACATTGGATTCTAAAATAGATGTGACTACCAACAAATTATCCATGTTGCCTATGCACATTGTTAGTAATGCAATTAGGAATTTTAACAACAAAAGGGATTTGATTGGAATAACAAACTCATTTAAAAACAAGACATGAGTCTAAGAGTCCTCCAAAGTTAGGAGAAAGGAAAAATGACAAAAACTAGAGGTAGCTGAAGCTATGAAGAGATATCGAATTTAGGAGAGAAGAGTATGGCTTTTGGCAATGGAATTGAAGAAGCCCAAATTGGATACAAAAGTATAATGTCAATCAATAGGTAAATATAAAATTTTACAAAGAAAAGAAAAGGAGAAAGGAGAAAGAGATGATTCAAAGGGATCAAGATAGAAGGGGGAAAGAGCTAGAGGTAGTGATGTGGACTTTATAGAGAGAGCTAATTATGTGACCCACATAATTCTTTTATTAAAAGATCATGTTAGAATATATAGTCCACTGATATAACTGAGAGGGGGTTGAATCAGTTATCCAACTATCATCACAAACATTAACCTTAAACAAACTTAACCATGTGAGTAATATAAATTGAAACCACAACAAGATACTCATGCGCAATTAACACTAGATATGTTAGCTAGGGAAACCCTTGATTAGAGGAAAAATCCCAGTGGGGATGGTACCCACAAGGTGATGTACTAATATAAATATTCCTTATTATAAGATAGACCCTGTTAGGAGTTTGTTACAACATTCAATACATATGAGTCTCTGTTAGGAGACTTTGAATCCTTGTTAGGAGATTCCAACCCTGTTAGGAGTTGTGGAAGACAGTTGGACCCACTGCCCATACAGCTTCAAGGTTAAAATCAAAGAACCCACTGTCCAAATGATCTATATATTATTACTTGTAGAGAAAGGAATAATAGAACTGAAATGTACTTCTTCCTCTATCTCTTTCCAGTCAACTAGACTTATGCTCCTTCAGATCTTGTAAACATCATATTGCACATCTAATGATCCCTTGGATCGCTTACGCGAATTCAACAAGCATTTTGCTCCTTCTTGCACTGCGCACCAATACTTTACATTCCACTTGATCCTCTAAATCAAGACTCATTACAAATAAGGAAAACAACTTTTCTTTATACCATACCTTCATAATAATTCCTTGATTCGGCCTTAAGGCTTTCCAAATTAATTAAAATAAGATAATTAATTAATTCACAATTACAACAACATTGTCGGCTCACAGTTTATATAAAACTTCACACGTGTGAAACTATGTCTTGTGCATATGTTGGCATCACCATATGATTGTCCTCTATCACTATATTACTGTGCATCTCTTCATCACATCTCAAACAAAAGATAGCGATAGATTATCAGAAGTCTATTTTCTAGTGCTTTATTTCTGCACTACTTCTAGTAAAACAAGTGTAACTATCGTACAACATCGAATCAAACTTAGTCCTTTAAACTACATCATTAGGACAACTTCAAGAACATGTCCTCTACTGCACATCATCTGAAACTTCCTCAGCTTCTGCGCTTACTAAGATTATTGATTGATATTCTTCCAGTCTTAACAGAGTTACTGCTATGTTGACATCAATGACAAATACAGTCATGAATGAAACATACCAATACTCTCCAATGCTCAAGATACTCCCCCAGTGTAGTATCATCAGCATTCATGCTAACAGATCCAACATTATTTCAAGATATGACAGAGATTTGCATCCTCCAACATTTTATTATAATGATTATTCGGATCTTATTTGATTCTATATAAGTTACACTATATTTTCAACAATACATACTTATCTACCATTCTAAATCCACAATAAGTGATAAGATCATAGCTAGGATAGCAAGGTTATTTTATAAAAACCTACTCTACTCTATCACATCATCTCCACAATATTTTCTCATTTGGTTTGACTAAGAATGTAATGAGATAAACACGAAAAGAATCATTAAAACTATCTAATAAGAAAACATTATTTTCAATTTTGTTATGTCAAAGATTATATACTTATGTTATGAATATAGGTTTACAATTCTTTCATATTCTAAAAGTGTTGGTACCTATATAGACCAGTTTAGGGCTTTGAACTTCTTTGAATTAAGTTCAAAGAGGTTTGAAATGGTTCAATTTGTTCACACAAGTTCTCTAGCTCATTCTGATTCATCTTGGTTCAACAATTTAGAATTTAAGTCACAGTTTATTATTTCAGAAGATCAGGTTCATTGAGTTCAAAAGGCTCAAAAGTTTGAAAGCTTTAAATGTTGGTTCAATTTAAAAACTTCAATTTAATGTTCAGTTTTCGGAGGTGCAATTCCATGGTCTGAATTCTCAGATATTGAGGTTCCCAATTAGTTTAGATTCCATACTCAGTTCAGAAGGTTCAATTTCACATTGGTTATAATAATTTCAGATTTAGCATCCAAATGCTTTTATAGTCAGACATTATAAATTGGTGAAATGATCGAAGCATGGTCTTGAGCATTCAAGTCATCATGTTACCCGTGTTACCCAAATATCCAAAAGGAAGTCATCTTACATGGTCTAATGGCTTAAAGAGGGTGGGTTATCATTATAAATGTCGACATGACATGGGAACCCGATACTTTTGAAATGGATGAAAGTGGAACCTGGAATTGTGTCTCAATATTAAAAAGAGAGATGTTGGGTTACCTCAAATCATCTTGTCGGGTTTTCCTCATGTAGTTTCTGGCGGTTTAATCTTATACATAGTGGACACATTCAAAATGTTTGATAGAATGCCTCGGGAAAAGAAGAAAAAAATGGAAATCGTGGTACTCGTGGATCCCGAAACATCCTCCAAATGATAGTCCATTGAGATCATCTTACATGGTACTTTGTAAATACCATGATTTGGGAGGCTCGCGGCTGAAGGGACTTGAGTATATATGTGATGACTAATGGCAGCAGGGATCAAACGTTTAAATCGACATTATTGGCATCCCAAGATACTAGGAGGTGGCAAACTATCAACACAATGGAGAAATTTCTTAAGTATTAATTGGAAATGAGGAAGCCCGCACACTGTCGGTCAGAAGTTCAAAATGGACAGTAAGAACCTCCTAAGGTGCATCACCAATAACATAGTATATATCGATGTCAATACAAGCGCAAAGACACGTCTATATTGTATGTCTTCGACTCCAACATGTGACGGCGCGTGAGAATGCACACAAACTGTTTGGTAGAATGTCGATGCTGTCATGAATCTCATAATTCATATTTGGAAGCCCGAGAAATGACAAATGGAGATATCCAAGTGTCAAACATTGCAATAAGAACATAAGAACATGTATGAAGCCATGGCACCAGTCTAAAGGACATTTATGCTTTCCATCTGACTACCCAGACTCAGGCTCAGGTATAATCATGAAGAAGTCAAACAAATGACCATCCCTATCTATTTTTAATAAGGATGTCCTTCCAACCAAAACAATGGTTTGATTTATGCCCCATTGAGGTCGGTTTTCAAACGAGTTAGGTGGGGAGCAAAGACTTAATTGGTTGTTGACTGTTGGTGTTTTGATCCCTAATTTTAAACTTGAAATCCTAATCTTCCGAATGATCTTTTCCTTGGTTTTCTTGAATTCTCCTCTGGTCTGTTGAAAATGTTGTGTAAAGCAGGTTTCAGATGAAGTTTCATAACGATGAACCAAAATACTCAGGCACACAAGTTCAAGGATTTCCTTTATAAATTTGAAACCAATGGAACAAGGTTCAATGGTTCAAAGGTTCAAATGGTAAAAGAGATTCATTGGTTTGATATGGCACAATACTTTGAAGTCCAAATGCAGATCCAAGTCAGATTTTAACATGCAAATTTGAGTACCCTAGTTTGAAGTTCAGCTTTAGATTCAGAGTTCAGCTCAGAGACATGATTATGGGTGCAATTCAATGGTTCAAGAGAAATGCAAATCTTAATTTTCGAAGTTCAGTGTGCATGTTTCCGAACTGCAAGTTTGTTCAAGTATCATGGTTTGGAGTTCAAAGTTATGTTTCAAAATCCAATATGCGGGCTTGATAGGTTCAAGTTGAAAAGCACAATTTTTAGTTCATCGGATATGAAGTCAAGTTTATGGTTGTGAGAGAAAAGAGCAAAGGCTAGCATTTCTCATGCATCCATTCATATCACGAGGCTAAAAGCCCGACTTCCATCATTGCCTTTGAAGATGCGAGCTATCTACATAGTATAATAACTCGTAAACTTGGAGGATTTAAAAGTGATGTTTGTATCAATCCATAATATATCGAAACCATGTTTGAACTTGACACTTAAATTCCTAAATGGAGCGACCGAGCCATCTGATGCCTACGAAATGAATACACCGATTGTTGCATATTAACTTGGAGGGAGAATATTGTGAAATATTTAGCAAATTACTCACCAAGTCCCAATTCCCAATAGGTGGAAGCATCACTCAAAAATCAAAATAACGTAATGGACATATGAAATGTAGAAAGTGGATGTGATACATTTGGAAAAATGTGCAACACCATTGTCATTATCTACCACACGGGGGTCACAGTGGTAATAATCAATGCTCGAGAGTGAAATCTACAGATTGTCTTCAAGGTGATTGATAAAATTCTAACTAGCAAGGAGTCATCTTTAGAGGCCTAAAATCGAGATCCAAACCACAATCAATATCAATTTTGTGCTCATCCTGCCTGACAAATTGATTTAGATGCACATAGAATCTTTGGGTTGCGGGTTTTTGAAGAGAATATTTTGTAAGGGATGTAAGTATGAACAATTGACCCGAATGTGAAACTCTATGCTATCAAATTCAATTTTGTGCAAATTACGGAGAGTAACGACATGGAATTCCCTATGGAATATCAAGATTAGTCACTATCTTTGATCATGTCGTTGAAGATGCCATGATATATGTTCAAACAACTTCATGTCATGGTGATCTCCAGATGGCTACATCACTAATAGCTATGAGAAGAAAGATCATTTGGAATATGATAAAGTTGAATCTCTATGCAAAACCATAGGTGTCTGATCATCCTCGAGACCCTCAAGTCATACCAATCCAATTATATATTGGAAGCAGCGTGGAAACCATAGATGATGCCTCACAACAACTAATTCTAAAATCTACAATCTGTTGACACGTTACCATATTAATAATTGGGATTCTGAAAGCATAGGCTTCTTTGTCGCAACAATGTAGGAGTTGGCTGCAAGTCATGGATACACAAGGGGAACGTGTAATCAATGCAATATAATGCTAGCTATTGACATCAAATCCATGGTCTAAAAGGGTGACACCTTTGATCCTCATGAACCACCCTGTTGGTGTTTTAAAATGTCATGTTTCAAAATCTCTAATGAGAATAGAATACATCTAGGGGCAGCTACTTCCCATCTACAACATATCCTTTCAGACACGAGGGCCAACTATAAGGCTATACCCTTCTTCTACTTTAGGCTTTGCAAAATCTAGGCGGGTGTACCTCATATTCATTCATATGGTACCAGTGTTAAAACATACACTTGAATCTAACAAAGTAGATAATACCTTTAATCTTCTAACACTTATGTAGACAACATACACATGAAATAGCTAGAATCATGACATATGAACTAGATAAGCCAAGTAAGGGTAACACTTTTCAGTTCTTCAATAAAAGGGAAAAGGATTTTGACTATAAAGATTGATTTCAGCATAACCCAGATATGAACAACATAACACTTTGATCCTGTAACTGATCAGTGCCTTGTCTATTAGACAATCCCACAAATCATTGACATACATCCTTAAAAGTCATTGAGACATCTCATGTATTAGAACTTCTTGATCTATCCATTCAACTTGTGAATTAGACACCTGCATCTTTCTAAATCTCATACTCAACTTATCCCTCCATGAAATCTGCACTCTTGTGATGATAAACTAAGCATTTACATGACTTCTTCAATCATGAGCAAAATAAATCAACACATACACCCCAAAACAGGATGCAACTGAGTTTCATGTTCTTTGTTCACAAAACACAAAAGATTACGAACTACGTGAATAGGAGACAAGATTCAAACTAAAGATTAAATTGTTGTTGCACATTGTATTCATTTCCTTTAAACAAACACATAAAGGATGCATGAAAGCAACTACTGAATAAACTAGAACTGTCTATATTATCATTGCTTGGTGTTCATTACAAGAGAAATGTTGAAGAAAATGGTGGAATCACAATCATGACAGAAATTTCAACCTATCTGGAACCATCATTGTGGTATTGAAGTAGTGAAAAATGTCCAACAACTGGAACCAACACGTGTTATCATAGACTAACTGGAACCAACCCTTACAATGAGAGAAAAAGAGAAAGATATAGGAAAGAAAGAAGAAACTAAATCTGATCTGGAAGTGACACATGTCCACTTGAATCTCCATCCCCTACTGCTACAAAGCATCTCTCTTCTCTCTATAATTGAAATCTAAAAGGAATCTCATCATTAAGCTTTAACAAACTCAAAATATCTTCTCCAACTAATGAGAAACCTTATCTTTACAAAAACATCAAGTATGTATCCGCAATGTTGATAAAATCTTTACTAAATTGATGTGAGAGTGAAAAATTATCACTAACTGCATCCTTACTACCTTGGTGCATACCCAGTTCATCATTTTGCCAAAAATCAAATTTGAACTATTATAGCTGAATGTGGTTGAAAAATGAGCACTGGGAGAAAAACCCTGAATAGCTCGAATATTCTACCTCTTGTGCAAAAACTAACTACAAATCAAGAAAGATCACTCAAAGAGCTTTTCGACGATAAATGATAGTCATCTATTTTCTTATCAGAGATGCCTAGAATGTCCATTTGAAAATCAGGTTCCTGGCATGGCTCTAAAGTCTCCATCTCTTTTCCAAAAATTTATCCCTTTCTAAAGTCAAAACTTTAGAATATAATCTCTAGTTGATTTAAAATGCTTGTATGCACATTTCAAAAGGAAAATATTAAAATATTAAAAATCCTAATTTTGAATCTCTCTATTATCCAATCTGGGTCAACTTGCTTTGACCACCTCGACACATGGCAGTAAGTGATTGGCTTCTCTTCTCTATCACTACCACCTGGGTGCCACAGTGATCTTCCACTTGTCTGATGATAGACTGCCACATGGCAGCTTCTCATTGGATCTCTTGTTGCATGGTCAACTCCACGTCACCTACCTGTTGGGCACCTTGTCGCGTCATCACCACATGGCATTCTCTGATTGGTCAAAACTTCTCTATTACATTGCATGGCACATTGCTACATGGCACCTCTGTGCTTCCTCGCATTCCTTATCTTATAATCATCTTCATCTTCCGAGGATGCTACAGCGTCAAATCTTATATGTGTTAGCATCTGGTGAATCCCTCCTATTTTTTGCCATGTCATTGTCGATTGCCACATGTCGCAACGGTATTCCCCGCATTCTTTAATAATTGAGAAACTTTGCAATCTAGGGAAGCATAGACCATCTGATCTAACACTTGTTGCGATCTGGTGTCTGGCGCATCTTGGGCTTGCCACATCATGTCTCTTCAAAATCTGCACCACTTGTCAATCTGTGATTGGTCCACCCAGGCATCTTGTCACTGCTGGCATCGTTGTCCATGTCTACATGTCTGTTCAAAATTATGCCACATCATCAAGTTGCATGTCCTTCCAGGGGCCCCACCATACAAGCTTATGGTTTCAAAAATCATTGTGTCTTAAAGACACTATGGCATATTGTGTTTCAATATAAAAACACTTTAGAAAATCCTTGCCCAACAAATGTGGGATCAAAAATGATGAAGGGCGCTCCCCTTGATACTATAAACACATTTAAAAAACAAAGAAACAATAACAAATGTGAGAAAAAAATATGGACTTCTTATTTGCACCACAAATGCGGAATTACAAAATTCATAAGTACAATATGCTAACCCACATGGGTGCCTTCATTACAATAATCTGCAAGACTAAGCTGTGCACTACCACCCAGAGCTATTCTAGAGAATGTTTGGGTCTTTCTTAAATCAGCAATTTTATGCCGCCTAGGAAGGTTCTAGATGCTCAAACTTAATACCTAGGGCCAATAGACCCTAACAATGGATATAGAATTGGCTAAATACATCTTTGACAAATTATTTTAGAAATTTTGGTCGCCCAACTTCGAAAGGCCATAACTCTCGATACATTTCTCTGATTGGCTATTATAGCCACTTTTCAAAAATGCCAACTCTTGATCTACATACTTGAAATTGCACAAGCATTTCTCTGTAAAGTTTCTGGACCTCATTTGGGCACTCTAAGGCCTCCTACGGTGAGCCTAAAGATTTTTTTGCAAATATTTCCACTGAAAATCTGCAATAACTTTTTTGATACTTAAGCTAGAGAAATAAGATTTTTATGGTAGGCTTATAAGTCTAAAATGAACCTTCGTGTAGAAAATGAGAATATTTCAAGCTCGTATGACAAACTTACTAAAACTAGAAAGTTTTCATCAATAATAACCACCCTGTCTACAAACCCTTGTTAAAATAGAAAAGACTAAAAATAAAATATTTTTGCGTGATGCAAGATTGCTCTTACACCCAAGATGCTCCTACATCAAAAAATATTTTACCTTCCTTTCAAAAATTGTGGGCCTCGTGTCGAAGCTACCATCAGCGATCCTCCACCATAAGCAAGGGTGTCTCCTGCACTTTACCAGCATTCGCAAACCTCTCCCACTAGAAACCATCCTTCATTCATTCATTCATTCATTGTCGGCCAAGAATCAATACAATAACATGAAAAAGGGCCTCCATCTAATTTATCGCTAGTGTTCCACCCGTCATGGTCAAGTGTCATTCAGGGATTAAAAATCAAAAGAGCAAGCATGCTCTAGCTTTCAACATCCGTCTAACAATCTAAAATGATATCTCTCTGTAGTCACATTTTTGCCTATACGTGCCTTCCTCTGCTTCGGTCAAAACACTTGCACCTATTTTTCTCCAGCTCCGTTGTCTCCCTTCTGCATTCTACTTCCCTTACCTCTCAATTCGCAAGCAGCATTGTGCTTCTGCCTTCCAACGTTTCTTTGCCTTTTTCAAAACCATGAATCCTTACAAGTAAAACCCTCCAAGTCTATTATGCTTGGTCAAAACCACATCTACCTACCATTTCTAAGACCTCTACTATGTGTCGCTTGAACAATGTATTTCAAGTTTTATAAAGTAGCAGTTTCATAGAATCCCAAAGGACATCTTTCTCGAGTTGATTAGCGATCTTCTAAAGTCTCATGGGTTACAAGTTTGTCCACACCAATAGGAAAAAGAAGCAATCACCACAGTACAACTTGACTCTCCTTGTGTGGTTACGCAAAACTCCTAAGCCTTTAATGTAACTGAAAACCTTCTAATCTGCAAAAGTCGTTTCTTTCCAATCTCAACAATTCCTCCCAATTCATATGTAAAATTTCGCTTTGATACATGGTTAATTCACATGTTTCATCTTTGGAAAGTTTCAAAGACTTAGGGGATCTCAAGGAAGTAAATATCATTCCTTTCATTGGAATGTTCAAAGTCAAGCATAAAGATGCACCATATTTCCCTTTACTAACAAATCTAACTCTTACTTTAATGTACCCTTGAAATATGATACCTTAGTCTTCATCATGGCTCAATCATTGTATTATTTTCATATTTTGTTGTTCATTGTGCATAACCTCAAAACATTTATCTTCAGAATGACTTATGCATCTTATTTCTCTTCTAAAAATCATCTATAACCTCCTTTTAAAACATCCTATATTCTCTTGATTCATATCTCGGCAATAAGATGATGTTAGTCGAGCCCCAAAGTGGGTCTGGCTAAAAAAAACAAACTGAAACACTTGACATTTGAAACCAACTAAATTGACCTTTTTAGAACCGACTAAAAACAATTTGGATCATTTCTTGATCATATTTAACTCAATTTTTAACTTTTTACAAACTATTAATTTCATGACAAGAGGTCCTCTAATTGGCTTTAAAAACTGACCAAAACACCTAATTGAGCTCTAAAATCAAACATATTGATTATTTGTTCCACGTTCTTGTACCCTATCAGATTTCATCTCATGACGACATTTGGGTCAAAAGAGATTGACTGTCAAAGTCGCCTTTGTGAAACTTCCTGCAAGCAAACATGTTAGAAAATAATAAATTGCACTTGGTTTTGGCTTCAAAAACAGGGTAAACTAACACTTGGGGCCACAAAAATTTGGGCACTACTTCATTATCATGAGGAGAGTATAAATATGTAATTTGGGATCATGACAAATAACAGGAAGCAATTGAAAAATGTTCAAAGTAGGGTACTTGAATTTGCAAAACTGAGAACACTGGCAAAAAAGTGATTTTTTCAAATGGAATGGACCTGGGACAGTGTGCAGACGAATTCGTCAAGACTTGAAAACTGGTACACTTAAAGAATTTTCAAGGTAAAACTCAGTGGTACAATCCATTTGGTTTAAAAAATCAAAAATTCAGAGCTATGAGATCTCGAACAGGAGTACTGATCAATCTACACTTTGACACTAGTAAAACTTTACAAATTGCATATGGAATCACATGTAAAAACTGATCAAATTGATTCGTGATAAGCTCAAATTTGAAACATAGCAAGTCTCCGACCCCTAAAATGCAATACAAAAAGATTTTTTTCATTTTAGTCAATTGGGTCAAAGTTATAACTGATCAAATAGGGCCTCCGAGAATTTTGAACAATTTACATCAATATGACAACAATAAACAATTAGCTTTGGGGAATCTAAAACTTTGTCAAAACATATTGAAATGACTTGAAAATTGAAGCATAGGTTCTTTGATATGCATATTAAATACTCCTAAAGCGGCGAGTCATGAAACATAACTGTGCAAGATATTCAAATTCAAACTATTCTTCCTATCATTGTTTGACAAGCAAAAGTACAAATTTGAACATTGATCAAAAAGGAACTTCACAGAATGACTTGGAATGAAAATTTATCTTCATGGGATGCATGGATATACTAAATGAAAGGTGTTAGAAACATAAAAAAACCTCATAGGCCTAAAAAGGATAGTCAGGTACACATACATTAAATGTACTTACAGGGGCTCAATTTTTAGAATGGTACTCAAAATCAAGGCTTCAATTTTGAGTCCCAACACACGATGGTGCATATTTTGCAAAGTTCTTTGAAATCAAGTTTTCTTGAAGCACCATAGTATTTTGTACTTGAACCCGAAATCATTAGCTTCCTTGGTAATTCACTGTAATCAATGGTATGGATATTGTGTGTGAAGCGTTTGACCATAGGCTGAAGATCTAAATGGGGAGACAAAGGAAGCACTACAATATGGAGTTCATGTTTTACAACATCTGTCATACCAATGACTTTCATATATGGTCTTGGAGGTGTCGAATATCCAATAACTAGCACATAGTTCCTATGGTTGAATTATTTCAACATCAATTTGGGCTCCTTGTCATATGTATTCTAAACTATAGCAAATCAAGTGTGAAAAGCATCAAGATTACATGCGAAGCATCTGACAGAATTCCTAGGCAGAAGCAGTGAATTCCCTATCAGAGATCGGCTCATATCAAAGCTCATATACACTTGAGGACTGTTGTTTGATAAAATGCCTCGTGTACACCATCTCCATTCAAAAGTTATCAAGAGGTATTTAATGACAAAAGTCACAAGTAGCTCAAATTCCATGAATTGGGTTTGAAGGTCAATTTGCTAAGATGATTTGGTAGTTTGGAATTGTGATTAAGTGAAATTTGAATCTCCACAAAGGTGCACGTAGCAGCAGTTCATACCTAAATGGTTTGAATTCATAAAATGATATCTGACGGGCTTGACCAAGGAAACATTGTTTTTAATTCCTTTGTATTTTAATGTTTCTAAAGTAATTAAGACTCAGGAATATAACCACTCGAAAGAAGTGAAAAGTCAAAAAGAAAGAAAGTGAGGATCTTGTCAAGAATCGGTTATCATCATAACTGATATGTTATGAGAAAGGTCTATTATTAAATAGGTGATAGAACAATGTGTCAGGGGTTCCACTTTTATGTAGACAGTTTGCTACAGAGGAGGGGAATGTAGATTGTATAGGGTTGGCAGTTTTTGATGGAGATCGTACTGTGAAATTTCAATCTGGTTTTTAGTTGCTATGCAAATATTTTGAATTCCCAACATTATACAGAATCATGATTGTTTTTGGATGATAGAAGATTCTATTAATATATTCGAAGATTGCATGTTTTGAATTGTTCACTGTTGGTTTAGGATTGAATCGATATTGAATTGTGGGATCTATTTTTGATGTTGGAACCTTATATTGTGCATACTTTAGATAATCTATCTATTTCATACTTCTTTAAAATTGTAATCAATGGGGAAACTATGAGTTCACCTCATTCTATGCTCTTTGATTTATTTAGCTGTTGTTTATTTGATTATCCCCCTATCCAAGAATAGATGGGATGTCTTATTACTTTTTAGTTAAAAGTAATTCTTGTTTGAAAGAGTGTTCTTATTGAATATCTGGTAAGGGAGCTTAACCTTATTAAAATTCAAAGAGGAATTAAAGAAAAAAAGATTCCTCAACTATTGGAAAATTGTGTTTATCTTATGAGTTTGGGCATAAAGAGGTTTTAATTATTTCTTTTATTAAAAGACAAATCTACTTAGGAATTTAATCAACATATGAAAGACGATGTAGGTATTCAACACTAAAGGTCGCACCCATATCTCCATTCTAGCACTTATAAGGCATTATTTATGCAACAAAAGTAGAGGTTGCCATTATTCAGGGAACAAGTCATGCCAATCCGCCAAGGATAGTGGCTCGGTGCGTTAAGATGCCAATCCACCGTTCTTGGAGAATGTTTGCGATATGCCTGACCAAATGCTAATATAGTTCAACGAATACCTTGGGAGGTGGTAAATTGAACAGAGCGTATAAGTTGAGCTTTATTGGCAAATCTTGAAGATTATGCCTTTACCATAACATGTGAAAGCCCAAAACTCCAAAATCAAAGGATATGAGCCAAAAGATTCATACAATACAAGCATTCTTAATATTTTCCAAAATCTGAAAGTACACCTATCAGGTTCTGATGAACTTGGAGCTGCTCCTCGAAAAGTCCAAGTCCGAGATAATTTAACGGGTGCATTTCATGGATCAGTTGAATCAAGTTTTGAATCTAGTTTGGAATGAAGAAATCGTATCTTGTCCCTCCATTATCTACTTGATGGCTTGTATCGTAATCACAAAGGGCAGTTTCAATTCTAAAGTCGACACGGGGGTTGTATGCGCCAACTGTTTGACATTATGCACCAAATCCGCAACGTGAATGCATACCCAATGATGAGAAAAGTATCACCAAAAGTTGAAGGTGTTATAAGGAACATATGGTTTGGAGGCTCGGTCCATGTTTTTCACAAGGTCTCGTAATATGGGAAGCATTTCTCAAAGACGAACACGCACAAGGCACAATCTCATCTTTTGTGCAACCGCGATGATCATTTTTATTTTTAAGTAATTTCCGACCTAGGGGATATATGTGCTCTGTTAAGTTAATGCCACATTATACCAAAGGGTACATAAGTTTGTTGGATTAGTCTATAGCCATGTGTCAAGTATAGATACCTGTCACCTAGAAGATTATCATACTATATGATAATCATGAAGATGTTAGGACATAACTGAATTCCCATAATCAAACATGATTTTGGTAGGGGAAAGAAATGACTCTCAACAATGAGTCCCCCAGAAAGTAAGAGGGTTAAATAGATGACGGAAAAACGGAAAGAAGGTTCCAATTTCGGTCTCTTTTTCTAAGAGACTTTGTGGTACGGGAGCAGGGGGAGTTTTTGTTCAGATTGTAATGTAGGGAAAAGGGGTGTTTTATTTTTAGATAGTGATTAGTGTACAAGAAAATTAGTGTACAAGAATAAGAGAATCTTTGTTATTTTGTTGTGTCCAGAGAGAGGAAATTCTAGCATATTAAAACTTTGGGTTTGTTGCCTTATTTTCAGTTCATTCTTTTTTTCTTTAGGTTTGAGTCAAATCAAATGTGTCAATGTCTTGAGTCTGAGTCTAGAGTGCCCATAGTATGATCTTGTAAGAATTTGTCTTAGAGAAAAATTCACCTAAGATCAAGGAGCACAACCACAAGCACACAGTAGACCAAAGAGTATGATCAATATGAAAATGTTCACTATTATCAAAAGCATGTAGAAGCACATACATACACACTAGGAGAGCTTGTATATAAAGGCCTCTAAGATGCATCTAGAATGTGTCTAGAAGGAACTAGGAGATGAGCATGACAACTAAGCACATATCTTTCACAATAAGAAGATAAGCACGATGAGGTGTCTAGAATGTTGTGGACACCATGTGCTCAAATAATGTGCTAACTCTTAAGTGTAGACAACATGTGCATAATTAGAGTGAAAACTCCTATTTTGTCATCATGACAACTCACAAGAGTACGCATAATCCTAGGTGAGTAAAAAATAAATAATAAAATATATGCATTAACCTAAGTAAACTTAAGTGTAAATAGTAAATACTTACTTACACCAACACCCCCCTTTAAGTGCAACTTAGGGGAACGTCCTTAAGCTTACATGATCTAGGATGAAATGCATAATGGGTCCCAACTACTAAGCCGTGTTAGGTACCCATGTACAAAGCAAATGCAATCTCTCATAAAGTGAAAAAAGAGAAAAAACCTTATGGGAAAAACCCTCCCCCAAAAAGAGAGATGAAAAACACACACGATGTATGGATGGATGGAGTAATCAAGACCCCCCATTACGACATACATCAAATATATACAATAGAGAATTAAGAGAAGTACAAAACTCTGAAGAGGAAAAATTCCCCCCCAAAAAAGGAGAAGGAGACAAGGTGGTCCCCCTCCAAAGATATTGGGCCAATCAGTGAGAAATGCTCCAATGTAGAAGTTGATCCATGACCGTGGAATAATGTTCCTCCCTTTTGGAAGAAACAATGGCAAGGTTACAAATGAGATGCTTCCCCTATGTGTGGAAAGAATCTCGATGATGAACGGTATCTTTGAAACCTGCTCAAGTGTCCCTGTGTCAATACTGATGGTGGCTCCCTGCAACAATGCTGAGAAGAAATGCAGAACGAACAAGGAGTGATGTAGAACCTATGTCAAAGAACCAACAGTCTCCTCAAATGATAAAGAGACCTCATGCAACTGCTATACATAAGTATCCACAATCACATCAGCCTGTAACGACTAATCATGTAGAGAATGGACATGAGGGTCAGAGTGAGCCCTCGCAACAACCGTAGAAGAATCGTCCTCAACAAAGAGAAGTGGTAGATCATCAAAGAAGTCTTCCAAATCCACTATGTGTGGCTCTACAAACAGAGCTGAAATGTCTAGCAAGAAGTCATCACTTGAGGCTAGAACTAGAAGACATAGTGTACCCTGTTGTGCTAAAGTACATGAATCTATCACTACGGCAACAGATGAAGAATTTGCCTCAAAGAGGAGATGAATATCATCAATGATGTCTCCCACATCTTTAATGTGATACTCCATGAACAACCTTGTAATATTTGGAAGGAAGTCGTCACATGAAGGTAAAGTAGGAAGACATGAAGGGTCCTACTGCACTGAATCTGAAGCATCTGTGGCTGGAACTGGATCAGTAGAATCAATAGGAGTATCAGGAGGTGTGATCTCATCTGGAGTTGGAGGAACCATGAATGAGGTGACCAAAGATATAATGTCTTCAGGAAAGGGAGAAATATTTGGATCTCCATATGCTTCCCAAAGAGCCATCCAAACATCATGAGGAAAACTTTCCATAAGAAGAGGAGCAAAGGATTTTGTACTCATACTGTTATACATAAAGTTTAGAAGTTTAGAAAGATATTTGAATGAAGGTGGTATCTTCGAACAAAGAGAAGGAATCACTTCTTGATGTTCTCTTAGATGAGAAATGATTAAGGCACTCCATTTCTGATAGTTCATCGGTGTCAACTTTGGTCTTATACCAGACTAACATATGTGACAAGCCTCCATGAGATCAATGAATGTATGCACCCCCCAAAATACAAAAATAATCAATCAACCCCCCTAATGTATGATTTGGCACTTAGTGTAATAGCCACATGCCAATTTAGGGCCTATTTCTGAAAGTAGTATTTCTACCCACAAAACCTATAATCTGATTGCAGATCTACAAAGTAGACAAAAATATATGCACTTTCAAAAAAAAATAGAACCTATTTTGGAGTCCAGATGAGCCCATACCAAGCATTTGAAGTAGCAAAAATTGGGATTTGCAACTCGCCAAAAAATTCAAGAACAGAGATCTCAAACCAGCTGCACCAATGTGTAGATCACGAAATTCTACCCCAAAACAAAAATAAATTGCTCCCAAAAAGGAGTCAGTATGAGGAAGATATCGTTGTTTGAAAATTGTTGTAGTTATTATTTTTCCTGAATAGTCGTTGCGCCTCCAAAAATCAAATGGCTATAGATTTTTCCTCGGATGTCCAATTTGGATGAAACAAAATCTGATTTGGGAGTTTTTTGACCTTCTGAATATGACGCAAATATCTAATTTGCACCAGCAAGCTTCAATATTCACTTGCATAATATCTCTCCTATAGTCTTGATGGCCAATTTTTTCAAAAAAAAATAATGCAAATCCAAAAAAAATTGCAAAGAGGCAGATGGAAAAAATGCAGATCTAAAAATTAAATTCAGAGATCTAAAATGACCAAACCAATTCTACAAATTGGGCCTTCAAGTTGCCGGTTTGTTAAAAAAAAAGAATTTGCCTCAATTTTGACTATTGCCTAACATAGGTGAATTTATAGTCAATTCACCGAATCGATGCACTGGATGTAGTGGTGAGGTCTGCTTTGACTCTAGATGCTCTCAATTTTTGCGTATTCTCTGGATCTTTGGATTGAAGGTGTTGAAGCAACAATGGTCTCAAATAGCTAGTGACAAGAATCTCCCCAAGCTCTGATACCATGTAAGAATTTGCCTTAGAAAAAAATTCACCCAAGATCAAAGATCACAACCACAAGCACACAGTAGACCAAAGAGTATGATCAATATGAAAATTCTCACTATTATTAGAAGCATGTACATACACACTAGGAGAGCCTGTATATAAAGGCCTCTAAGATGCATCTAGAATTTGTCTAGAAGGAACTAGGAGATAACTATGACAACTAAGCACATATCTTTCACAATAAGAAGATAAGCACGATGAAGTGTCTAGAATGTTGTAGACACCCTGTGCTCAAATAATGTGCTAACTCCTAAGTGTAGACAACATGTGCATAATTAGAGTGCAAACTCCTGTGTTTTCATCATGACAACTCACAAGAGTACGCATAATCCTAAGTGAGTAATAAATAAATAATAAAATATATGCATTAACCTAAGTAAACTTAAGAAAATGTAAATATTAAATACTTATTTACACCAACAGATCTTTGTTCTCATCATTCCTTTTAGCTAGCTAATGTAGGAAATCATGCGAGCAATGCACTAGTCCAAGGCTAGGTGATTAGGTTTTGGAGGGTTTGTCATGCATTCCTCAAATGAGAAGAAAGTTGTTCAAAAACCCTAACTCTATGATCAAGTATTTCATGGTGAAGGTAGGATACATTCAAAAGAGAGATTACACAACATTTAGAGCAGATGGCCACTAAAAGCATCAGGATTGAAGGTCAAGGCTAAGGTGCAAATCCTAGGAACATCATAGAAATTAGAGACAACGAATTAAATGCAAGAGAAGTAGATAAAATCTCAAAAATGGTGAAAGAACTCGATTAAAGGTGGAATGACTCTTTTTCAAATCTAATTGATGGCTTGTATTTAATTTGCACGTCTACCTTGCAAAGTTGGTAAGTTAAATGGCTCAAAGGTTAAGTCTAGATCATCAGATGAAGACCAAATCAAGAGCAGATGTTTAAAGATGGAATTATATAAGAGCACTTAGAGATCGATTGTTAATCGTTGATCAAAATCATATCAACCCTCGGGATATTCCCACTTTTCAAAGATGCATGAGGTTTAGCGAATGCGAGAAAGCGAGCATATGACATGCGGAGTAGATGGACCCACATCGCAGAGCAAAACAAAGAGTTAAGGCCTTCTAATCTCATCCATCGAATCATAAAGATCAACACTTGTCGCATTTTTGCAAGTGATTTAACGTAACCCAGAGTTGACATGGCGAAGCTTCGAAAAACTAATGTTTGCAAGGTCACAAGGGGTTAACATTAACTTGAAGTCAAAGTCATGATGTTGTGAGGAATGAACATGGCAATTAAGTATAAAAAGAGCACAACATCATAGGTCTAAAATGACAGTTACTTTTAAAGTTGCAAAGTTGTGAAAATAAAGTCAAGGTCAACTTGGAAGCAGTCATTACATTGTCATAGCATTAAGTGTCAGGTTAGTGTGAGAAGTTGTGAAGAAGCGACAAAGCATAAAAGACATAATCGCAGCATTGTGGGTCTAAATGGTTAATATGGAGATAAAGTTGTGAAACCACAAAATGCCAGAGATGACCGTTGAGCACAAGATTGCAAGGTGTTGATGTCAACTCTTAAAGAAGGTTGTCAAGCTGCGACACGCCGTCAGATTTTAGAAGATCGGCAATGCTCACTTACTCGCTTTTCAAAGATGCATAAAAGATAACTCATGTGAGAAAGCGAGAGTTGGACATGTGTACACAAAGGGACCCACTAAGGAAATCATAAAGAAAAATAAGGAGGTTTATTATGTTTTAATCATGATTGTTGATTCAAGATTGATGACAAGAATTCAAAACTACAGTTATTGTTGGAATATGAATTATATGGACTTGGCACCAAACAGCAAAACATAGAGAAAATAAAGATTTCCATAGGATTCTTGAGATAGCATTGTTGCCCGACTTTTCGCCCTCTACCCGAGTAGTAAAATAGATTACTTGTGTCTTAATGAATTCTTAATTATATTTGAGTCTAGGTCTAAGCCCCCTTAGGTGGAACGAGTCTCCATCAAATTTCTCATTTTCCTCATCTCCACATTTCATAGCCAGGCAGTTTTCTTTTGTGTCGAAATGATCTTGCAGGCAGGTTAGCTCTTGGTCTGATGGAGATTCATGTTGCTCATACAATGATCATTTACCAATCAAATTTTCTTTCAGTCTATCACTTCCTCAATGAAAATAGAAGCTTGTGGAAATCTGGAAGTCATCTTTGTATCACCTAGTTTAGTAGTGTAAAATGAAAACTAACTATTAGATGAAAGCTTTAACCATACTAAACATGGAAAACACTTATGATAGAACCAAAGAAGACAAACTGGAGGAAAGTAGACCAAGAATGGTAAACTCCTCAAATGCTTCTCATGATGACGAAGCTATGTCCCTAATGGAAGGTGATGTATGCTCACTTTGTGCTCAAGCTTCCAATGGATGGGGGTTTTTACCAAGTGTGTGCATGGGTAAGGGTTTCAAACAAGGGAGTCATGGAGGTATTTCAACATTATAATGGTATTTTGGTAGTTTCTAAGCTTTCAAAATAGCATTATAACTTTGCATGAAAGGTGGATGATTTTGTGAAGGGAGGAGGTTCAATTTATAGGCCAAGGGTTGGAGAAATGGAGGGCCAAGATGCCAAGATGATGAGATGGTGAAGGAGGGTCAGGATGCACTCAAAAGGGAGCACAAAGATTGTGCTAGTTTAGCACCAATGGGGAGGTGACACTTGTCACAAGGAGGATGAGTGTGAGAGGATAGGATAAGAGTTGGTCAAAGGCTTGATGAGGGTGGTTGAGTATGTAAGAGTCATGAGTGAGGATGGGAGAGGTGTAAGAGTCATAAATGTTGGAGGGTGAGGAGAGAAGATATTTGTTGACTTTGGCTTGGGTTAGCAAGTCTTAACCCATGTTTATGATTATGCACATGATTAGAAGAGGATTTAGGATTAGCTTAGAAAGGGGGTTAAGGTTGAGTGATTTGGCTTTGATGGGATGGGTTAGTTAGGAGGCTAAGTGAGGTTAGTATGGGTGAATGGGTTGGATTAGGGGTTAGGATAAGGTTTAGGAAGGCTTTTGGATTTTAGATATTTTATTAAATGATTTATTCAATAAAATGAGAATATGGAATTAAATTGAATAGATTTAATGATTTATCCAATTTAATAGAGGAATAGGGATTTAATTGATAAATTGATTTTGGGTGATCTTTTGAGTTTATCAATTGGACTATAGTTAATTTAATTAATTAATTAACTAAGGGATGACGATTAATTAATTAAATAGTAAATATTTAATTAATAATGTCCTAAGAGATGACTAAATATGATTACCTATTGATGTAATCAGATTTAGGTGTCTGCAATCTTCTCCTCAGCAGGTTTTTAACCCATGAAGACGATTTTCTGTGAAGGGTACCAAATGATGCATATGGATCAAAAACAAGAAAATAGTAAGGTACCTTACAGCAAATCTACATTCTCTTCACTATTATTTGCCTCAGAAAAGGTTAACTATTTTCCATGGCTTTCATAATCTAATTCGGTGGAAAACTCATAATGAACTTCTCCTCGGCGGGTTTTCAACCCATGAAGTTGGTTTTCCATAAAAGGCAATTCTAAAGGAAAAGAAACATAAGGTGGGTCCCTACATAATTTTTGCACCTTACTTGGACATGTCTGAACTCAAAAAGGACATTGGTCTAAAGGTCAATTAAAGGGGAAGCGTTGGTGGAAAAATGCAAATTGTCTTCTCCTTAGTGGGTTTTCAACCCATGAAGACAACTTTTTGGATTTTAAAGAAAAACAAGCTAATAAGAAGATTGGATCCATAGTTTGCGCACAGAACATCTCAAGATGATAATAGAAATAATCTAACTGTTGCAGGAAAGAGTTAATGAGTGGAATTCAACTCAGCCGATATTTTCCCACGGAGTACTCTATTGATAACTACCCAAAACTTAAAGGAGAACGGGAAAGTATGGGAAGATAAAAAGTTACCATTGGGCCAACAGAACATTGAAAAGACCCCAAGATAACTATTAAAATCACGCATTTAATGTTTCAATAGATCTCTTATCTAATTCATTCATGTGGCATGAATTCTAAATATTAATAGATAAATTGAGACTCCTATATATAGGGAAGTATGAACAATTAACAAATTATCGCTCTTTTTCTTGAACTGTTATTCTATTAATGTGCATAACTTTTTCAAAAAGCCAGTATATGTTGCATTAGCTATCCCTCTCAGTTTATTAATTCAAAATTTATTTTCAAAAGAATGGAAACTAGATTTGTGGGTTTTGACGGGTTGAGTGGGATCAAGTCCCAATTACATAACTTCACAAATACATCCCTTCATTTTTATGACATAAAGGATTTCCAAAGGAGAGTGAGGTCAGAGTCGATCCATCCCATTACTCAAAAGCTACGAGGATGCAAGTTGGTCGAGGCAGCTAGTTTTTCGGTTGCAGTCCAAGCCTCGGAGTTAATCTATGAATGTATAAATCGATACAACTCGAACACGAGGCAAATTGTGCTACTAGATGACACAGTGTTGATTTCCATAGATGGGCAAACTATGGTGAATTGCCTTTGAGTTCCAGAGCGAGGGGAATTCTCAGATTTGATAGTCGGGGGAGCCATTTCTAAGTTCTCCACCAAGAAGATGATCTGGAGGAAGGAAATCATGCAGACATAGTTCCAAAAACCACAAAGCGCCAAGGGTAAGGTTTCTAAGACTCTATTGGGACTAATCTCAAACCTAAGATTGTTGATATATTGGTCCTCTTACACAGATTGAAAGGTGAGGTAAAAGCTTTAAATTTTGTTGACCAATATTTATTTTTGGTGCAAGTCATCTGCTCTAACACCCAATACATTGATTGGGCTCATGAGGTAAGCAAGAGTTTGTCGAATCCTCTTCGTGTAGCAAAATTCTATAATACATTCTATATGTCCTCTTTCCTCATTTACATATTAGCTTCTCTACAATTATGGCCAGGCCTCCCACTAGTGAAAAAATTTTCCGATGATGTGAAATCCTATGAGTTTTACCCATGCTTACAATTGGAAAATAGCTATGCAAAGTATGTAAAAGTTAATGATGCATTCACTATGAGAATTTGCAATGAGCTATAGGGATGTCGAGAGAGGAGATTTAGCCTTAAAGCCATGGAAGCCATTAGCCAATTTGGGAGTTACTTCATTCAATTCTCATCCTTTTCTTATTTGCGCCTTGCAGCTTTTGATGGTTTCTCCTTGAAGCTGTCGAGAAATCCCAGTGATATGATTTTGTTGATTGAGATCATGCGGCAAGCTATCCAAGTGAACGTGCTGAGTGGGAATCTGAAGAAGAAAGGGTACAAATTCCCTATGAAGGTGGAAGATTTCAATTGTGAGACCTGTTCTGATGCCAAGAATATGCTAAAGGTGTTTGAAATGAAGGATAAGTTGGAGATGTACGAAGTCTTGAGGCCCATGTTCGATCCAAATGTATATGCAAGGGATGTTCTCCAAATTGGAAGTGTCATCAAGCACGCTACCACCATTGAAGACTACTGGGCCAATTGCAAGGACAGATTTGAGAGTCATGATTGTGCTTTCGCCAGGCTAACAATTGATCAAGTGAAGATGTATAAAGTTAATATCAATGTAGAGGGACTAGAAGATTATGGTCAGAATATGTATAGTAACACCTATCTGACTAAGCTAAGAGGCACTCTAATAAGCTCGAAACCTTATAATGAAGGTGTAGGAGAAGAGTTGGATATAATGATGGCTTGGATCATCAAAAGGACTGGAAAGTGGGTTGAGTGGACCATAGCTAGGAAGAGTTGAAGCAAAATTACCACCTCTGAAGATTCCCCAATAGTTGCAGCAGCTTCCCCCTCCCAAGGTGGCACATCAAGTGCAACTTTGGCCATTACCCAAGGACCAACTCAACCATCAGGTGGAGGTGATCAACCTCAGGACAAAAATATTCCCTTAGCTCAAACTTGCCAGGACGGCTCCCTCCTAGTAATCAGAACTCCATCAGAAGCAGAGAAGAAGAAGGCGGAGGAATCAAAAGATGGTGCAGTCACTCCTCCCCCCTCGCCTCATAGCAGCCTAGTCCCATCTGTAAGCATTGCACTTCTTTTACCGAGTAGCCTCCAAGTGTAAGTAGTGGATCTAGGAGATGGTGGAAGCAATAAGAATGAATCTATTGAGTTGGACAAGGCAATGAAGAAAACCTCAGAGGCAAAGAAAAGCCAAGATTCATAAAAGCTTATTTCACAAACTTCGAAGAATTCTTTCTCTTTGACTACGAAAACAATCACCTCGGCCAAGAGAAAGATGTTTAGCATAGACTCCCTCGAGACTGCCTCCAAGGTGATAAGCACAGATTCATGGTTGGAGGACACCCTAGACAGAAAGAGAAAGAGGAGGAATGATGGAGCTCCCAACAAGGATACCCTATCTCTTGCTATCTGCTCTAAATCAACACTGAGCAAGGTTAAAAAGCAGAAGACCTTGTCCATCCTCAAACAAGACCCTAAAATAGGGCATCTGACAATGGAGATTGCAAAGCCCACCAAAGAGGGAAGAATTGAAGATATGTCTACAAACAATTTTGCCTTGCACTTCGTAGATCTTGGTGAGGCCAGACATGACACCAAGGTTGGCTTATGGAAGTCAACAAATGAGGTGATTGAAGGACAACTAGAAAGCCTTAAATTGTCAAAGGTCAGGATGAAGGCAGAAATACAAGAACTGAATGGCTTCATCTGGCAATTGGTCACCCTATTGGCAAGCATCTCTAGAATGCCTATTACTAGTGATCCGACTGTTGCAGATGTTCAAGCACTCATCTCTCAACTCCAAGAAGACAAACACTTTGAGAAAATTGGTAGAGAGTGCAATGGGAAAATTAAGTTGGAAGGACTCTCCATTATAGAGCAAATTGGTAATGCTAAATTGAGGCTGGAGACATAGAAGGATAACTTTTTAGCAAATAGAGCCACCTTGGTTGCAGAGAAAACTGAGAGTGAAGATTGTGTCTCTCTGCTGAAGATGATTATCCACATTAAGGAAAAGGAGGTTGTCGAGGCAAAATTCTTTCCTAAAGGAGATGAGCCCTTAGTTGAATGGCTTCAGAGCATGTAGTTCAAGTCCGAAATGATCATGGCGGTAGAGGAAGGGCTTAAAGAAACTAAAGCTAAAGTAAAGGAGTAAGATAGAGATTATGAACTCTTGAAAGGTTTGCATACAGACTCGTAGACTAGTGGGTAAGGAAAAGGAATCATTGGAGTAGTTGTCATGCAGACAAATTTCTCCAACTTCATAGATAGTCTGACAAGGATATCTTCTAGCCACCAGAATAGAGTTTCTGAACTCTAGAAACTTGGTGGATGTGTACACGTGGCCATGGAGGAAACACAAGACTAGTTGTGTGTTGTCAAATATTTGGCCCGAGAGCATTCTAAATGGCTCTTGAGATAACTAGTGTACATGTCCATAGGCATGACGAATTGATTCTAATCATTGTAGCCGCTAGGGCCTATAGGGAAAAATCAGAAAAGGGAAAGAAGGCAAAGTGATTCATATTTAGCCTCTTTCATATTTTCATGTAATCATTGCAATGGACAAACAGGCTCCTTGCCATTTTTCATTTTTGGAGAGATGAACCGATTAAACTTCCTTTGTAATGGTCATCTCAGAATCCTATATGTATTGGAACGAAAAATTAATAAAAAGTCGGCTAATTTTTGGTGTGAAATATTGAGTGTTGCAGAGCCAATTGAATGGTATTTTGTGTCAATTATTTTCTGTTATATTCTATTAAATGGTAATTGTATGTTTTTTCTTTTATCTGAATTAAAACAAGGAACAAACAGAGCTTCATTCCCCCTCAACTGAATGTGATAGTATTGTCGTTGTAGGTTCAAAGAGAAATCCCTTTGTGTTTCCCTTCAATTTAGTTTTTCTCTCTCTGTAGTTAGTTTCCCGCTGAATCAATTTAGTATTAGTTGGTATGCACTATTGAATTGATAAACCTTATGAGTTCATAAGATGTGTGAGCCCATAAACTTAATTAATTTTCCAAAACCATTTATTGCCTGAGTTAGTTCCTGTTTAGGCCTAGCTCAGTTTACCTTTCCTGTTCTCGAGTTAAGAACATACCCCTTTTTAGTTTTAAGAACAAACATATTTCATTGCAAATTTGCAATAGGGAGTTGTACCTAATAATTCAAAGGAAGGTTAGTCTTTTTAGAAGCAACTTTCCAACTATTGTAACTAGATATTATTCACAAATTTGGGCATCTAAGAGTTAAATAAAAAAGAATAATCTATTTACCAAGAAGCATGAAGATAAACAGTCGCCATGTGTAATTCAAAAATGTCATGGACTCAAAATCATCAAGGGGAAGATGCCACATCTATATTATGATGCAAATTAGATGTTTTCATGTTTTATTCTTATTTTCTTTCTAATGGATGACTGTTGTTTTGCCAAAACTCTTAGTTGATAGAAAACCATAAAAGTAATCTCTGTTGATAATACAAAGGTCTGCAAACTTGATGGTGAATTGGCTATGTAATTACATTTACCTAATTTGTTTTTCATGTTTTGTTGCCCATAGATTATTTCTGCATTGAGAGTTGAAGGACAATTATATGTGGTTTCGTGATAACCATGTGGATTCCATTTCACAATGGCATTTACAGTATAGGTAATTCCATTTGCTTTTTCATATGTGATTTTGCTTCTCCTCTTGCTTGTTTCATGGCATGTTAACTAGTTTCATTGGGAATTGAAGTATAAATGTGGATGAATCTATTAGTAACTAGTTGAATTCCATTTCATTCAAGACTAGTAGTTAAAACAATTCCATTTGCCCTCATGTACACCTCTCATTTCTTTCATCTTTTGTATTTAGATAATTAATCTGCATTTAGAATAGGAGTAAGAGTCAGAAATTCTCAAGATAACCTGCTATAGTCATTCCATTGGGTGTGATGGGTTGTCCAAAGTCATTTTGTCTGAATTGTTTGTGTCTACAAACAATTTTGTTAGCCTTTACTGCTCTCGGGTTAAGAGCTTATTCTGTCAAAACTTTTGATCTAAGAAAGACATATTCATTGCACATCATTGCAAATCTTAAGGGAGTTGTACCTTGTAATTCAGAGGGCAATGATAGAACACATACACTGACCCATTTGTTGGTAAAATCATTTTGTCTCTTCAAAACATTGGGTATTAAAAGAGTCAAATTATAAAATCAAATAGGAGAACAAACTGTTAACCAATAGGGTTTTAAATGCTTATTTTCTGATTAATATTTATCTTTGAATGATATTCATTTTCTCTGAATGCATATTGGTTACATCTAATCATCATCATGATTATCATTCAGACTGTGAGTTGTAGTTACTCACGTATTTGAAAAGAATAATATGTTTTTCTCCTTGTTTTTATTTCCATGTAGCTTTTGAATGAATGGTCTTTGTATTAGTCATTCGTAGTTTATTTTCCCATTTATCTTTTCTGCATCTACTCCATGCTTATGGATAGATGTTTGTGAGCCTTTATGGCTTTCAAGTTAAGAGCATTATCAATTTAGCGTAGTTGATTCATTGTAAATATTACATAGGGGAGTTGTACCTGAATAATTCAAAGGGTGCTTGTGCATTCCAATAGCAAAGCGGCCGAACTATTAGTGTTGATTGATTCTTCTTGTCTGGGCATTTTATGGTCAATTTGTAGGTGTTTTCTTGGAAGACAAATTTATTCACTAACAAAAAGGAAACATAATCTTTTTCATTGAGACCTGTGAAATGTTTGGAAATGGGATCCATTGATGTGAGTTTTGTTGCACTACATCTTGGGCATTCTCGGTCAAACTAAAAAACATTGCTAAGTTCACCAACCATTGAAATTACCCCTTTTCCATGCTTATTCAATCAAAACTTCAAACTGCCATCATGCCCATATCCAAAGGCCAATTTGGGGGTGGTAGAAAGTTTGGCAATGTTGGGAATAATGCCCAAAGAGGATTTGAATCCCATCAGATAAATTCCAAGTGCTAAAAGCAATCAGATCTTCCCGCTCTTCTTCATTGAAAATTTCAAGTTTTCATGTTAGGCATTCAACACTTGATTGTGAGGGGCAGAATTTTTACCCATCTTGGAAAATAATGCCCAAAGATTGTCAAATTCCAACCTAAGTTGGGCATTTGCTTGCAAGTTAGCTCCACAACTCAACACTTGGTCACTTTTAGCTCTGTTTACATTTATTTCTAACTTATACTTTCAAATATATTTGTACAAATATCATCAAAATGTTTGAGGTAGGTTTCAGCTTCATAAGAGTTAATTTGAACATATCCAAAATTATGAAAAATAATCAAAAATGCAATTAGGAGGCTTTGTACCATCATTTCCTAGAAATCTAGCTCAGAATGGCAAAAGAGGGGTTCTTCGTGTCCTTTTCTAACACTTTTAATGGGTCTATTTTCCTCAGTTCAGAGAATAACTCTTTCAAAAATGTAAGAGTTCAAGGCTTGTGTGAAGAAATACTCTAGGAAGTGTACCAAAATCTCAAAAAAGGAGGGGAAAAGAATATGTGAAAAAATAAAAAGCTAATTGAGAACATCCAATAAAGTTTTCCAGAAGAGTAGACTCGTCATAAATTTTCCACAATCGAAGTAGTATTTATAAGAGTGTTTCCAGGACAAATCATGTATCTTTTTATGAACTGTATTGTCCCAAGCAAGAGTGTATACTCCTTAAAATAGTATCATGTTTCACAAAATTCATTAAAGTACTCATTATTGGTCATAATTATAATATCAATGTGTAGATCATCAAATAAATACAGAGACCACTAATAACATCTAAGTTTGGTAAAAATGCAACCTCTTCCTTAAAATTTGCCTTTCGCTTTCAGTTTGACAGTTAATCTTATCGATAATTTAAGTTAAAAATTCAACTGTATTTCACATGAATTCGTAATCATAAAAGAAACAAAAGAATTACAAATTCAACTGAATTTCACATAAATTCCTAATCATAAAAGAAACAAAAGAATCTTTTTATTAAAAAAAACATGAATAGTAAAATAAGACCTCTGCGTGCTTTATTTAAATGTAGAGTCAAAATAACAATTATCAAACATGCAAGCAAGTATTTGTTTAGTATTCTCATCCTAGCAATGGGTCACTGAGTAAGATCTCCAACACTATTAAAATATTAAAAGGGTCATTGAGCACAAGCAATTGCAGAAAAAGTTCCCCGCAATGAATCACATGGCCAAAGACTTTTGATATGCATTCCACCCTGCAGATCGGTATTGTTTTGCTACCCCTGCTTTATCCTTTGCTTTGACAATACCACGGCCCACAATTATTATGTCACTGCCCCTTTCTGCAACAACCTGCATGAAAGCACAAAACCATTTGTTTAACTTATTAGGGTAGAAGAGTCAATTGGTGAACAGGTTCCAATGCTTCTGTGTGTATCGTTACTTAAAAGACCACTTCTTTTATAAATGAAATGAAAGGCACTTCATAAAACAAGTTGCATCGAGAACACAAAAGAAATCATATGATAAAACATAGGCATGGCAAACAAAATAGCTTCTACAGAAGCTTTGAACAAAAATTCTGCTTTGGATTTGATTACATACTAGCAAAAAAAATGATGATGTGGGACTATCTTAATCCAATGCCTGTGTATGGTCATTAAAGGACCGTTTCTCTTTCAATTTTGAAGTTACAAAATCTATCAGTTGTGAATTTATTGGTAATAATCAAATGAAAAGCACTTCATGTAACAAGTTGCATCAGAAAAGCCAAAGTCGTGTGATCAAACATAAGCACAGCAAACAAAATGGCTTCTGCAGGAGCTTTGAACAAAAATTATCCTGTGTTTGATGACATCCTGGCAAAAAAAAAGTTTATGTCAGACTAATTTTTATGAGGTGGTTACTTCAAATCTTAGTTTTTAGCAATTAACAGGTTAGGTAAGCCAGTATAGAAATTTAAGTGATTTGAAGTACCGTGGAAGTATTTAAGTGGTACAAAGCTAGCCTTTATAACTACTTGATCATTAAAGATTATTTTATGTTTAGTCGTTCAACCTTCAGGAAAATTACAAGACCAATAGTACTAGGTCATAACCCCTACATAAAGTGGATGGCTTTCACTATTAATTTTAGTCAACTTATTGTCAGATTTATGTGAAAAGTGCCCTGGATTCAACAACTGAGTGACAATTACATTCATCAGGAACTGCAGACCAAATCATCAAAAACAAATTAAAATGGAATTATGATTTACTAAAATTTGAACACAAAGGCCATAAAGCAATGTTTTATATATGAGGAACCAAACAAAGAGGGATTATTTTAACATGGTTGAAGATAAAATAAGTCGGAAGTGAAATGGCAGTGGAGAATGAACCACCTAGTTATCATATATATCACTGTAAAGCAGAGGAAGAAAGCTCCCAATCAAATAGAGTGCAAAAGCTTTAGACCAAAAAATCTTGGAAAACAAATCAATTCCTTTATGTGGAGAGTGGATACATCTTTAAAACAAAAAATGTGAGACTTTTTGCGCAAAAGAAGATGTGTATTAAAGAAGAAACTTTAGAAATGAATTGACTCCACAAAAGTTACATTCAACATTAAATTCGAGATTAGAAACAATTTTAATCCTTGTTTTCGGACGTATTGCATAAATAGAACTAGACTCGCTGTGAGTGAGGAAAGTCGTCCAGGTCGGTGAGTCAAGTTACCCTCGCTGGGTCAAAATGACCCGTGACCCTGACTCGGCAGGTCAAGTGGGGTCACTCGGCTGACTTGGCTGACTCATCTGACTCATCTGAATTTTAACTTTTGTTTTCAAAATTTTCTAAATGCATCTAAATTTTACCTCTGTACTTATGTAATCGATGTATGTTATGTATGTAATCAAATTACCTTCTATTTCATGATGTTATTGTGTCTTTAAGCTTTATTCGATAATGGGTGCATGGAATATCTTTAAATCCTAAAAAATCTCTAAATTTCAAGGGTTTTGTCATTTTGCCGAGTCACTACCGAGCCCGAGCTAGGTCACAGGTCGAGTTACCCTTGCCGAGTCTGGGCCGGGTCCGAGTCCCGTTACATTGGTTGGATATCATCATTCATGAAACAAAATGCATTATCAATAGACTCTATACAAATATGTTAGTAGAGGCATCATTCAAGAAGATGAAAATAAAAAACAATGTCTTTGGAGGAATGTAAGATTCTAGGCTAATAACCTAGTGAAAATCGGGAGACTTGCTACAGTGTCTTCAAGTAGCAAGTACACTAAGAGTTCCTTTTCTTGCAGTGGAGAGCCTCAAAATCACCAAAACGTTATTTCTGTAAAACTAAGTTTAATTGAACCATCAACACAATCATCTTGGAATTGAATAACCATAAAAAACCTCAATTCCATTCATATCCCAATACTAACCATCAAATAACAGATTACTGTCCAAAAGATGCCTGAATCTTGTTTACAAGAAAGATATTGTACTCACTGTCAATTCCATAGTAGATCTTTAAAAATAAAGTTACAGAAGATGATGAAACTAAGAAATTTGTCAGGCGTCATCAAACTGCTTTGACAACTTCAACCCATTAAATTTCATAACCATGGTTCTTCTAAGCCTAACTGAACAAGCATTGACTTCGGATATAGTGGTGGTCCCTGGACCAACACACAAACTGATTTTGATGTGTTATGAGTAGAAACAACCTATAATGAAGAGTTCAACAAACAATAATCAAAGCAATATGAAAATGATTAATTGCAACAGATTTCCACAATCCATGATATTGTGTTCATGCTTCTGGGTGAGATTGTATGTGAGTTTATCAGCATCAACGCTTTGGATAGTACTCAATGATTCATCATCGGGATGAGAGAGCTAAGAATGCAAAGAAATTATATGTTACAGAACCAGGCCGAATAAAAAAAAAGAGAGAGGAGCAAGGGTAAGAAACACGTAAATCGAGAAGAATTAAAAAGCAAAAAAATAGAGAAAGGACAAATGAAAAAATGAGAAGATAAGAGAATAGTAAGGTAAAAAGAGAGGACAAAGCAATTATTCCTAAAAATATAAAATAAATAAAAATAAATACACCAAAACAAAGATAAATACATATTTATATTAATATATATACAAGTATATCCAAGATTGAATATATATAGAAATTATTCTTGTTATCTGGCACAGATGGCACTGATGCAAGTTCCACTCTAAACTCTCCATTCTTCAGTCTCATCATCAATAATCAGTGCAGTGAAAACACTTGTGTTTATTAGGAAATCTATTATGTTCTTACCATCGTCAAACACCTGGACATCAGTCACATTTATTGGTATGGACGACACTGATGCAAGTTCCACTATAAACTCTCAATTCCACACATAACCTTATCTTTCTATTTTTTATCTAAACTAGAACCAGATTGGCAACTCACGTTGAGTGTCATACTGGGAATGTGATCTTCGATGTCAGCAAACTCTTCACTTGTTGATAGATCAATGATTCCTACAAGGGATTGACTGGCGTTTGACGTTGTTGAATTGGTTCACTCCCCTACTTTAGGGCTATTGTATGTGTGATGATGGATGGATCATATGTCTTCAAATCCTCTTAACCCCGTGCTATCAGATTTGGAAATTCTTTCATCATCTCAAAATTATGTTCTCTTTCTTCTAGAGTGCAAACATTTGAAATGAACACATTCTTTTGATCTTCTGTATTGAGGTTTACCTTCTCACATTCACCCCCTTTGGAGGGTTGATACTTAATCTTGTTAGTTCCTGCCGTAAGCAGCTAACTTATGCATTCGTTAGGTGCAATTTTATTTTTTTTGACCAGTCAATCTACCAATAGAAAACAAAGTATTAAAGTTTCATTTTAAAAAACATTATACTTCATTATTAATGTTTATTTTTTAAAATCTAAAAATATGTATTTTTCTTATTTATCATTGGTTAGAGCAAGCAGTTGAAAACATTTTTCCTCGCAAAAAATAGAAAATGTTAACATCATAGCAATCAAAATGAATCTAAACCTTTATTAATTCATTCTGGAAGTTTCCATTCCAAGTTCCTGCATTCTTTCTGAAAAGCTTTCAGGAAGTTTCCAATCCAAGTTCCTGTGTTCTTTCAGAAAAACTTGAGTAATAAATCTAAAGCTTTCTATAACTTTCTCAATTTCAGTTTGAAATTTTTCATTCTGGAAGTTCTGGAAAGCTTGAGTAGGTCTAGCTGCAAATCCATGGTAAGCTCCACCAACAAGGAGAATTTTAAGGCAATTGTATGGTCTTCTACAATGCATTTGATATTGTTGTTCTTTCCTGGGTTTTATTTGTAGATCTTTCTTGAGTCTTCTTCTATTTCGTGAAATTGGTGCATAGATCTATATTTTTTTTAGTTCAGCATAAATTTGTAGTTTTCTGTACAGATATGACTAGAATAGATCCACTCTTCCCCTTGTACATTTGCTTGTATAAATGCAACAGTGCCTCATGGGCAGCGGTAGTTATCACAGTTACCTTGTTCTCGCTTTCATCCCCACTTCTTCTTCAGCTAGCTAGACCTAAGAAGGTAAGTCATTTTTTACACATTTGTTTACAATCTTTCATTTGAATGGATGTCCAGGAATTTATTTCTAACTTGCAAGATTACATTTCCCAAAATATTATGTTTTCCAAGTAACACTGCGACAAAGGCTTATTTAAATGAATTACTTCATGGTAGCTCCATCACTGCCTTGACAATAGGGTGGCCCATACAATTAAGACTGTCGAGAATTCCACTGCAAACCCAACACAAGTCATCACTCATATCAGAAACAGAGGGTGCAATCTGTTTCAGAAAAAACACCTATCTTGTCAGATTAAATGTTCGTATAATGATTGATTGGAGGTCTTGCGTTCAAGTCTACTCAAGCTTAATAAATAATTACAATTAATCTCAACAAGTAACAATTAATCTCGGTTGTGGCCCCTTACGATCAAAAAAATGATTGATAGGTATGTTTTATATCCCACCATTAGCTCCCAAACCATCTTCAAAGTTCCTTAGTTTTCAAATTTCTTCAAACCCATTGGCATGTTAAGCAAAGCACCAAGTTCTCCATTGGATAACTATATGAAATTTCACAACATGATTGTACAGTCTACAATTCGAGCATGAGATTTAGCATTTGGAAAGATTAAATTTTATATAAAGAGTACGCACCACCATTATTATTACTGTGGAAACAGGCCAAGTAGAAGATTTTATGTTTAAAGGATTATTTCACAGGGAAGGTAAAGGAGAGTCGCCAAGTTTTCATTCGCTTTAAAAAGTGGATTCTCTACAACGACACTTCACCTCTTTATGTAACGCCCCGCCAAGGGATCCAAAAGAATTAACCTAAAGTTTGCTAAACATTTTTTTTTTTTTTTTTAAAGTAAGAAAGTATAACATTCACATCAAACACATAGTAGCAGAAGCAATAACATGTAATCCTCGACAAACATACATTGCAAGTTACATTTCTTAAAGATCCCAAGACGTTGAGTCACGTTTAAATTTAATTAATTCTAAGTCTAACAACTATCACATACATATGAAATAATAATCAGAAGTCCCATGTCCATATTATACATTTGTTCCGAATGCCTCTTGGAAAATTAATTCAGAATGCTCAATCATCCACTATACAAGTCACAGGGTATGAAAGGCTTAAAAGAATATACATGTGTAAAAATAAAGATACAACATCCTCAAATTCATGGTACAAAGTACCGTAAAAATATATGAAACTATTCACCATACATGATACATCCATACATCCATAATGATAAAACATCTATCATAAAATCTAACCATCCATCATAATAATCCAAGAACATAGTGAAGGTAAATGCCAATCACGAACACTCCAGCCACGGTGACCACGGAACGGATCTCAATCTACCACCCGACCGCGTGGAACCTAAATGGTCCACTCCCACCGCGCTGAGGAGATAGTCTCAAGTCCCAAATAGGATAACAAAACCTATAATCATAAATACTCTCTAAGTCCAGGAAATCCTACAAGTATGCTAACTCAAGGGTTCCTAAAAAGATAGACATCTAGACCCAGAGGCACCACAAGACACGTAGGAAACCTAATATGCAAGCGGAAAAGTGTCATCGCAAAAGTCACGTAGAAGTTACCCGAGCAATCCCTTGGGAATCCCGGGTCCCTACTGATCCCTGCGGCCACTAGTATCCTCTCGTACTGACGAGGCATACTATGGAATGCAAGGTCGTAACCAAGCGTTCTCTCTACCCCATCCTAGTCTGTACTAGCACTCAAGGCATGGGAGAGAACATACAATTATCTTATTAGGTTCATTTTCCCTCATTTAGTGTAAATGTTTTCACTTATTAAAACAACTTACAATGGGTTACTCCAGGCAGCCTCTTACGGCCCCGATCCCCATTGCAAGCCACTTCTCGACACTACACATAGATAACCTACCCTAGGCTCATGAAATCATACATCAAAGAATCATAATAAAACCACCTCAGTCCTATACAAGCAACTGAAAAACATCATAAAAGATAAGCCACAAAAATTACATCAGTTCTTCATGAGCAACAGATAATATCAAATAATAATCATATGATCACAACAATTCTCTATCAGCAACTGAAGGCATCAATGATAGATCACAAAACCAATGGTACTCCAATGAGCAACCAGAAAGTATCCCAATAGTAAATTACAATATTGATCGAAGACTCCAAAATGGTCAAGTCAAAACATGACATCATCAAGAACATAACAAACACTTCAATCCTCTCAAGCGACCGAAAAGCAATCCAAGTATAATTGATCGAGACTAAAAAATGGTTATCAAATATAACTGATCGAGACTCGAAAATGGTTAAGTTAGGTATCGTAAATACATACATCTCAGCTTCACACAAGGAAATTGGAAAGCAATAACAAACAGTAAATACAATCATGTCATAGAGCACTTCATCACATTACCATGGTCGGGTTAAGAAAGATCGAAACCAAATCATCATGACATCACATTCACAACCCCGAGCCTCTGGTAACAAACTAAACTGGTCAACGCTAAACCAACCCCATAACACTCAAAGCACAAAAAAAACATCAAAGTCTCCGAGATTGGATTTGAAAGTATATTATTAAGTTAAGGTAAGGTTTATGTTTCAGTTTAATGTCGAATTCAGGTAACTAAGTTTTCATAACTACCCCTTACGATTAATCCATTTCTATAATAACTTCCATTAAATCAATAATCCAAATCTATAATTTAGTCAAATAATATTCATTATTAATTAACTTTAATTAAACTAATTTTAATTAAATTAATCAATAATTGCTTGTTCTACTTACTTATCTTAATCTATTCATTAATTGTTAATTTATTAATATTAAACCAAAATTATTAATAAATTAATATATACAAACTATGTTAAATGCATTTAATATTTATCTATTAAATATTAATAAAGATAAAACTATTATTAATTAAAATATATTATAATTTTATTAATTAAAAATTTTAATTAATAATAAACATTGTTTTTTTTTTTTTTAAATAATATAATTTTTAAAAAACGAAATTTTAAAAAAATATTTATAAAGCAAAAACGTACAAGGTATATAAACCGTCGGCTATTCCAGCCAACGGCCTGCCGCAGTCTTGCGGACGCAGGGCCTGCGGTAGCAGGTACTGTCGGCTAGGCCGATCGTGGGGGTGGGCACGGGGTAAATCCCTCCCCCCCACTAAATTTATATTTTTAGTTTTATATATGATTTAATTTTAAAAACAATGAATTTGTTTTAAACAATTTTTTTTTTTAATAATTGAGATTTAATTTCGCTTAAATATATATATATATATATATATATATATATAAATATATATATATATATAAATATATATATATATATATAAATTTATAAATATACTAACTCAATTCCTCTTTAATATATTAATATATAAATATATTAAAGAATTGCTTTTTTTTTTATATATTGGTATAGAAATATAATCAACCATCCGAACTTCTAATCTAGAATATCGGTATTAGATTCAACCCTTTCCCATTTAAATCTCATGTATACAAAAGTTTATAAACAAGCATCTGATAAATTCCAATATCGTAATGTTTAAACATTCATCATAGAGAATTCAGGTTTACAATCCACAGACACGAAGAAGACAGGAAATAAGAAATTTGCGTAAATAATCAGCGATCAAAACACAAGACCCTACCTGATCCTGATGCTAATACGAAATCCTTGAAAAACTATGAGAAAATTCGCTCCCCTTCAATAACTTTCCTCTGGAAATCTTTCTTGGTATTAGCCTTCTGAGATTCGCTTCCAAAAGTTGTCTCCCCAAAATTCTCGTCCAAATTCGTGTGTCCCAAAAATGAACCCCCAAAGTTGTGATAAGAAGTTTTCTCCTCAAATCGGGGCACTAATTGTGCGTTCACCCGAGAAGATTCTTTGCACAACTGAGTTAACTCCAAATTAACCTTTCTTATCTTTTCTTTTAATTTGCATTCATCTTTTATGCACATTAAGTTGATTTATTAAATAACTTTATTTAATATTCCACTTGACTTCTATTTTAAATTAATTTATTACTTTAATCTCATGTGCACTTCATGAAATTAAAATAACATTATTAATTTCTATTATTTAATCTTTTAATTAATTTCTCATATTTAAACTCATGCTTAGATCATGCGATCTAGAATTCTTAATAATTTAATGTCTTTCAACTTTTTAAATTAATTTTAGAAACTTAATTGATAACATATTTAATTAATTTAATTAACAATAATATTTAGCATTTATTTAAAAATGAACTCCAATTATATTATTATTAAATTAAATAAATATTATCCTGTTCTAAATTTATCTTTGAACTTTAATCTCCAAATTTAGTTCTTTTATTTAATTAATTTCTCAATTAATTAAATATTAAAGATATCATATTAATTCTCTATTAAATTAAATCATTAATTAATCTTTTTAATTAGACTTAATTAATAGAAAACACATCAAGGACTCATAAACAACATACGAAAACCCTGCATAGAAAAACACATACTAAATCAAAACAAAAAGGGTTATAATCCCGAAATTACATCATTTGATGCATTCGGAGGGTACTTAACTCAGATACTTGTCCTAATTATCAATTAGGACAATTGGCTAAAGGGTTTAGGATTTGGACTTAAGAGTTTATCTCCTCTCTCTTACCATTGAGATAATGCGATAGGGTACGCTCATCCTGGCAATTCAGGGAAGTCGATACCCGGTACCTGCAACCTGCATAAAATCCACGCATGTACAAACACAATATTCTAAGCTAAACAGACAATGGCAGAAAGTGGTGCATCGTGTAGATCCCGTCTAGCAGGTGACTACAACTCCCTTCCTTAACCACATCAGAAACACCATATATAAATAAAACAAACACGCACACCATACACATGCAGTATGGGGTAAGTATCCATAAGAAGCACATGGAATAATAAACCATCTAACTAATCATCATCGATAACTGAAAACATTGAATAATCATCATACATGCATGAAATATAGAGTACCAAGTAATCTCATCATATAATAAATTGAGTGTAAAACAACATCTGATAATCTCTAAAATAATAATACTAATCATCAAACATAAATTGGCCTAAAAGAGTTTGACAATGATAACAGAAAATACGGCTTAGGGGCAGGCACTACACTTTATATAATTAATTCTACTCAAACATTGTTCTTTTGCAAATTACATGGAATATTTCATTTTTAGTAACCAGCAAAAGTTATTTTATTGTAATTTCAGAAATGGAAAAGGCAACGGGTAGGATAAAGATGTAAAGATCAGCAAGAAACAGTTACGAAACTGAAAAGTCACAGGTTTTGAAATCTTTAAATAGGAAATTGAAAGACGTATACAGGATCGACAGTTTTCTTCCAGAATCTTCCCTTCTACTGTAACAGTCAAGTGTGTCTCAAATTTGGGAGCAATTACTGTCGTTCACCAAAAATTTCTTAAAATCCTTTCTTCTGTAAATGGATAAATAAAGGATGGGTGGAATAATTAATTGCAGATGTCAAACTGAATTTTTGGGGTCACTAGTTATAAGATATGGTATTGTTCTTTCTATCATTCTCTTTACTTTGTTGGCGGAAATCTTAATTCCTTATGGTTAAACTTTGTATTTAATCTTTGCAGTCGTGAAGATGTATATGCAAAAACCAGTTTATATTTCAACATATTGAGTTTATGTCCATTGTGAATATGCCATGGTAATGGTTTTTCATTAGAAACCTCTTATGCTCTCCAGTTAAGAGCCCGCCCTATTATTTAGAAAATCAAAACATATATTCATTGCATATCTATTCAAGTAGTTGTACATACTAATTCAGAGATCAAGCTAATTGATAGCTCATTCAACTGTTGTTAAAAGAAAGGCTTTTAGTGAGGGTTTGAGTCGCTATTATTTAAAAGCCTATCTGTTAACCAACAGGTGTAAATCTTGTCTCTCATTTGTAAAATCCTTGGTATGATATGATTGCCATGTTGTGAAGTCTTCCATCTTCTTTACAATCATCATGTTGATCTTCATCACTTGTCATTTCTTGCATGAAACTTGAACTTCATAACGTTGAGGTGTTAAGTTGCCTCAAATGGTTCCAAACATAATTTGATTGATGACTTTATAATCAAAAGTTATGGTATTATTAATCTTCATGGTTTTAATGTCTCTTTGTGCATCATTTTGATTTAGCATATTGGACTTAATCATTTTTCTTCTTCCATGACCTCTTAAAGGATGGAAATTTTATTGTCACAAGGTGCTAGATACTCATCTACAAGTACGCTCCCGCAAGGTATATGGACTGCATGTTCGTACCCATCTTGGACTCTTTCCTTAGGGCATTTGAAACCATGTCCTCACCTGTCTTGGAATTTTTCCTCAAGGCATCTGAACCCATGTCCTTACCTATCTTGGAATCTACCTAACTCATGAGGATTTACTCTGCATCTCCCTTCTTGACAATAAATTACTTTATTCATGAGTTTATATTCATCATATATGAAATCATGTCTCTTAGCTAAATTTTCACAAGTACTCAATAGTTTAATCTTTTATTGATTGAAATACTTATAATTGTAATTACCCTACAGGGTGGCAAGATCATGCTCTGATACCACTATAATGTCCCCTTTTAGGGTCCAACATAACTGAGACTCATTTTTTCTAATTGTAATGTTCATAATGATATTTTAGTTATCAAATGATATTATTATTTGTATTAATGACCAAAGGTTATATATGTTACTCAAGTTATCTAGACACCATCTATGGACCCCCTCAAAGTTTACACGTCCAAGCCCATTTCAAAAAGATTTATGGGATGCTGACCCCCACCCTCTATTGGGAAAATATCCACTAGATTGGATTTATACAAGCCCCTCCTTAATTAATCTAGATGTGAAGTATTCCCTTCAACATCATCATTCTTGCAAGGTAGAATAAGAAACATTGGCTCAACATTATTAACAAAAATTGAATGCAAGTAAACTTTGAAGAACATAAAATGACTTTCATGATCAACAATTCTTTTAAGGATTTTCTTTTCGATCTGAAAAGGAATTTGCATTGGAATTGGAATTAGATGAGTAAATCTGATTTCGTCTTCTGCAATCTTGACTATGTATTCAATCATTACACAATTTTGCAATTGGTCGACGTTTGAATTCAGTCCCTTGATTTCTGATTTTTCCCCTTAGTTGCATTGATCCTTAGGTTCAACCTTCCCTCTACTCTACTTATATTCAAATGACCTTGTGTTTGAATTGGTATTAAAATGCCTCCCTTTGATCTTCTTTTGTAGGCATCATGTAAAGGGACGCACCCCTTGTGCTTTCAAGGCCAACCTCCATGATTTTTTCTTGCATTGACTTTTATTTTTCCTTTTAAATTGCATCGACCTTCATGAAGTTTTTTAATTGCATCCACCTTCATGAAATTTTTTAATTGCATCCACCTTCATGGAATTTTTTATTAAAATTTATTTTTCTCCATCAAGTAATGGAAATTTGAAGGTATCCATTAAGGCTTGATGTTCCTTAGTGTGGGGGTTCGTGGTTCACCACAAAAATCAACCCCTACCATGAAGGTTTAATGTTCCATAGGGTCGGGGTTAATGGATCATCATGAATTTCTACTCTACATTTTTATTTTACCTTGTAATTTTTCCTAGAATGGAAAATCGAACACTACCATGAAGGTTTGTTTTAACACTCAAAATTGTCTAAGTGTGGAAAATTGACTCACACCATGAAGTCTTGGTCTTCCATAGCATGAAAGTTCATGGTTTGCCATGAATTTCTAATCTTTTGTTTCATTTTTCATTGTAAATTCCTTCCTAGAGTGGAAAATCGACCAAGAGTATAAAGTTTTGGTTTTTCTTTTGTTAAAATTTTCAATTGAATTTTTCTCAATCTCATGGGGTGGAAAAACAACCCTAACCATGAAGTTGTCATTTTTTCTTTCATCTTCACCATTATTTAATCTCTAATAGAGGAAATTCAAAGGGTATCATGAAGTTTTTTATTTCTCATCGTTTCATATGGCGAGAGTTTGTGGTTCATCATGAATTTCCACTATTTCCTTTCATTTTTCATTGCAAATTCCTTCCTAGAGTTGAAAATCAACCCCTACCGTGAAGGCTTGTATGTGCATTCCATGTTGCCAAAGCGCGAAAAATAGACCCACACCATGAAGATTTCATTTTATTGAGAGTGGAGATTCATAATTAATCATGAATTTCCACTCTTTTCTTTTTTTTAAAAAAACTTGCTTTATTCAATTTGCTAATCATGACACCATTTTGACATCCTTTCGCAATTATTTCCAACTTTCAAAATAACAACCAACTTCATACGAATTTCATAAATTGATTGAAATTTCACCTAAACTTGACAAGACTTCTCAACCGCTAAGGAGACCAAGGGACTCAAACCATTGCCAAGCTAAACCAAAGCTAACAAACACCTACAACAACTAACCTAAACACTAAGCCACTAAGCAAAAAAAGAGGGGGTCCCCATTTTCAATGAGGCATATGTGCTTACAATCCAATACTTTCCTATTGAAGTGTGTAATAGCTTTTTGTCCCCCCTTTTGATTCGCCCTATTCTTTTTCAACTTCTTTTGTTCAGCTTTCACGATCCTTAAAATGTTCAAAGTGACCTTTCAATGAAGTCATTGAACCCGACTGAACCAAGTTCAAAGCACTTCAACATCTTTCCAAGGTTCATCACGGTTCAACCATTTACCTAGTCCCTCTCTTAAAGAGTATGTTGGCTTATTTCTTGAACCATTTCGTACCTCCCCAACCCTTTGAACCAATTTTCCTTATGGTTCACCACAACTCACTGGGTACTAGGCTTCACTTCTGTTAGCTAGGTCAAACTAGTCAAATTAATGCATCAACCTCACGTCAGTTATTCATTACATAGCACGGCCTTAGGTTTGCAAACACTTCAGCAAGATTGAACCAAGGTAAACCGTGTTCCGCCAAGTTCAAGCGAGTTCAAGAAAGTATCGATGATGTGTGAATCAACCTGAAAGGAGAATTTAAATGATCCCTATGACCCGACTTCCCCTGATAATTAGATATAGATAGGCAAAGTGTTAGCTGATGTCTCCAATAAATGGATCAATGATATAATCAAAGATGGTGAGCAATGCATTCTTGACTCTAAGGTTGTCTACAATGAACTCACAAAGATACACATTGAAGTCTAAACACAAACGTCACCTTGGCAAAATGAATAAGAGAAATGGACTAAAGTTGCTTTGCGAACTCATGAAGTGCAAAGACATGAGGTGAACAAATTCCTATCGGAGAAACCCTTGAAGGATGTAGATGGTCGATTAGCCATTTGCAAGAAAGACATAGACTAGAGGAATATTGTAACTAAAGTTGGATACCAACACTTAATGAAGATTGAGGAGGAGTTACAAAATTTGGTTAAGCGTCTAGAAATTGACATGAAGTGTATCAATGTCATCTATATTTGACATGATGGCACCGTGGAACATGACATGGATGCAGTGGTCAAGGCATTCAAGAAAACAAATGGTGAGATGAAGGAAAAGACCCCCACGATAGAGCACTTCTCAAAGTTGGCAAAAATTGAGTCTATGCTCTTCTTGCTCGATGAATACTGTTGATGTCAGTTTTGTACCACTACATAACACATAGGAATTGAATACTTGATACGGAATATCAAACACTCAACCTTCTCTTAAAAAGTAAATACTCATGAAGAAATGAGAAAAACTCCAATGTTCCTTACACCTGTGGATACTAACTCGGTTATATTCATGTGATTTGTTGGTTAATCACGTAGGCAGGCTTACGTTATTCATTCAAAGATAACTTGGACTTTTGCTGTGATGGTGATTAATCTGGCTTTGTAAAGTATATAAGCATCAAATAATGTTAATGGTGATGATGGAGGGTGCGTGTTCAAATGACTTACGCCTTCCTAACTTTCTTCTTAAATGAACTCCAACTACTCAACTACTCATTGCTTTACCTCTACTCCTATGAATGGAATGATTAGCAAATGGATGGGGATGAAATCTTACCAGCGGCGCTACCTCCATAGATGCAATGATTCAAAGGAAAATGACTAGATTATCATGCAAGGCATCCTAACAAGCCGCTAGGATGCTAGTGACCTAGTTTATAAATCCCTATCAAACATCCACTAATATCACCATACAACTATCCATCTACTCTTACTCTTAACAACTTTCTTGAAATAAAATCTACTTCAACAACTTCAATGAAATTTAACTCTAACTATTGGAAGTAGAAACCATGCAATAACACCAAGTGTTCTTAATCACCATGCAAGTCACAACAATGATAAAGAAAAGCAATTTTGGTATTATCTTAAGCAACAATTTTCTTCAACCCCTTACAAATGAGAGAAAATGGCCTTATATAGGGGCCAAAATTATAACCAACGGTAGAGATTAAGAGGTAAAATCAACGATCCAAATTGGATCCTAGAAACCCTAATTAAGGTTGCCACCCCATTGACCAATGAGAAAATGCCACCTCATCAATGGACCAATGAAAAAAGGAAAAGTGGCAATCAATGAGAAGGCAAAAAAATGGTAGCCAATCAGAATCAAACACCTACCCTACCCAAGAAGAAGGAGAATTTTCCAATTGGGCTTTATATCAAATGATATTCTAATATAATTCTACCCTTTTCCTTCATCTTTTTAGCCAAGGCAATGAACTTGGCTAGCCTGTCGTTGACTTCCTTCATGGGAGGGCAAGGCGTGTGCTTCATCTTGAGCTCAACTGAATTCATCATGTTGCTCGTTGCTTGCACTGTCTTCTCATGATCCTTCTCATACTCTACGCATATCCAATAAAGGCATTAAGGGAGGCAAAGGTGCCAAATGTTTCTTCCTGATGGCAACCTTCCCCAACTCATCCAATCTCAATCCAAATTTTGTCTCATTGACAATCTCCTCTTTGATATCTTCAAAATCAAGTGCAACCCCAACATCGCTCATCATGGTTGAAATGGAAGTGTCAATGCCTGGGTTGTGTCGTGCAATCTCATTTTGTATCTCTTCAAGTATCCTCAATCTAATAGTCAAGGCAGCGTACCAAGACTCCACCATACTCATTCCTCCTTCATTCACCAACTTGGTTCTTTCAAAATATCTCTCCGGTAGCCCAATAAATACTCGTAGCCTAGGAATGGCTAAGTCCTTGACTAGAAGGAAATCTTCCACTCCCCTTCAAATGTTCTGAATTTGTCTCTAATAGCTACCAATGACCTAAATGTCAAGATAAAGGAAGGCAAGAAATTTTGCCCCATCTTGAATTATATCATTGATCTAATCTTTGGTTTCACACAGTTGAGCCGATATCTCCTCTATATTGCTCCCACTGTCTTGCCAAAGGGCCTCCTGATGCAACTGTTGGATAGGCTGGCAATCTCTCCAATACTTGTTTTCGGCCTCCAACTTTACAATCCTCTCATTTGCCTTCCTCAACCTTTCTCTAATTGAAACCATGCCTTCTTAGATCTCCTCACACTCCATGTCATTCGTGATTCTTCCCAAGTTATGCTCTACTATCTCATACTCCTGGGCTACAATCATATCCACTACCTTGCTAACCTTTGGTATAGCAATCTGAACTTTTCGGTAACCCTCATCGTCGGCACTTGGGAGATTTCTTCGCCCTCGCGAAAATTTTCACAAAACCCCACCCGCTCGAAATTTGGCACGTGGGAGAGTTTTCCCGCCCTCGCGGAAAATTGCAAACCCCACCCGCCCGAAATTTGGCACTTGGAAGATTTTCCCGCACTCGCACAAATTGCAAACCCCACCCGCCGGGAATTTGGAACCTGAGAGATTGTTACGAGCTCGCAAGAAAAAACCTTGCAAACCCCACCCCCACCCGTTTCTCACTATCTTCATTTTCCACTAACCCTTGAATCTCCTCAACTGTTCAGACAATCACCACCTCGCCTCTTGGCATAAGCATTTTCCTTAACCATAGTGGTGTAGTGCATCTCCCCAAATCTAGATTTAGTTTGACTAGCAAAGCATCACCAACGGCCTCAGGCGTCTGGCTTACTTCCTCAATATCAATTGGCCTATCCTCTTCTTCACTAGTGACTATCACATCATCTCTATGTTGGTTCTCTGAGAAAGGAGAGTATTCGGTACTGTCACTGTAACTGCTTGATTTTGAATCAGAGCTCACCTCTATCGAGAACCTTTGTCTAGTTGTATTAATCTCTTGGCTCCTAGCCTCAATTATGCTCTCCCTTGACGATGTTGCATTCTGTCTCTTTGCTAGAGGCTCTTGATGTTCTTTACTTTTCTCAACCTCCAAATTTCTCTTCTTGCCCTTAACTACTATTGGTTGTTGGCTACTGCCCCTACCTTTCTATCTAATTGACTCCGCTAGACCTCTCTCCTTCGGTTTCATCTTCTCATAAGGCGTACCTTCTAACTTTGTAATTGCCTTAACTTCTCATTGTACCATGACTCAGTGTGTAGATCAACTGTCCTTGTAACTGCCTCTAAGGAAGGATCCTGATGATCATCCCAATCCATTGGACCCAATTTTGTTCCATCCACTGTATCATAATCTTCTCTTAGCACATTTTCATCTTATTCCAGTTGATCGAGAATATCAAGACCTCTCCATCTGATTGCCCTCATCACGCCCACTGACAATCGTGAGAAAGCTAGCTTTCTCACATGAAAGTCATCTTGTGCATTGGCCCAAAAATCTTCTATAGTAGGAATATGTTTGAATGTGTTTTCGTGAGATGCCTTGATAAGACCATTAGGATCAAAACCCTGTCTTTCTCTATACCATCCTAGAGGATACCATTCTAACTCTTTCTCGACAGCTGGAAAGGCAACAAGATTGGGGCAAGTATCATTGCCTATTCCAAATGAGAAGGTAATCCCTGTCTCACCTTTAAGTTTCATCATTTTGTCATAATGCTCAAGTTGCCTAGCCAACTCCATCAAAACTATCTTGTCGGGTGGGTACCTTGGAAGTCTCTTGGGAAAAATTGTACTTCCTACCAGTGTAATGTATGTAAATTGCGAAAATTGGATGAACCAACTCCCATACTTCTTAACTTTTGCTTCCGCTTCCGTTGAGAGCCTCTTAGCAAATGTCCCTTGTAATATCCTTACCGTCTTCATGGCAAAGGCATCATAAAACATCTTATAATCTTTGGTGTTAGGCAAATGAAGCTGTGGATAGCACTAATGCACCAAACATTGCCCCGGCCCATTGCCAATCACTCCTAAGGCCTTAAGTCCAAGATTTTCATATAGTCTCACAATCAGATACAAAAGATAGGATCCCATATAGAATCGCTTTTGATTTTGCACTGTCCTAAGTTGCAACTCTAAAATTTTCACTTATGATTCTAGCCCAATCAATTTTTCTCTTTCCATTTTCAATTTCATCAATAAAGTACTACATCCAGTTCTCGAATTGCATACCTTGAGCCATGCCCATTTCGGTTGAGAAGCACAATAAGATCGCTGTATTCCAATTTGAAATTTGACTTGATGAACTTTGACAACTTGGTGACTCCCTTCATGCGTTTGTGTAACCAATTCTGCTTTAGATGAATGAAATAGGCCTCCTAGTTATGCTAAAATAACTTGGCCGCCTAATCCATCATTACTACTATCATGCCTTTCAATTGTATCATGTTCACTGTGCTAATTGTTGGTGTCACTTACTCGCCTCACTTTTGAAAAGAAGGTGGTCTTAGGCATCATGTCTTCCTTGTCTTTTTTGGTATTCGTTCCCTTTGGGTTCTTGTTTGCACTAACATCTACCATCCTAAACACTTATTTTTGCCCCTTCATTCTAAATGATATGGACTACACTTATCAATCTCCAACCTTCTTTCTATCGATGGAATCTAGCTTATTTCTACCTGTCCAAGTCCTATCTCTACACTTATCAATCTCCAACCTTCAATCCTAAGAATGGGACTAGCCAACCTTCAATCCTAGGGATGGGACTACCACTTATTTTTGCCTCTTCGTTACCTTAGGATGCACTACACTTATATCTCCCAACTTCAATCCTAGGGTGATCTAGCTTATTTCTACTTCTCCAAATGTCCTATCATGAAATTTACACTTATATCTCCCAACTTCAGCTTATCAATGGAATGATGAAGTGGTGGATGATGAGTGCAAGAAGAAAATAAGGAAAACTAACCAAGCAAGAACAAGGAATAGAATCCGCCTTTAAAACCAATCTTCACCTCTAAAAATGAATAGAATTTTACCTTAAATCTACCTTCACCAATAACCGGGCCTCTTCAAGTTCAAATCTGATCTTAAAAAATTCAGTCCCGCTCCAAAATGTGATGCCCTAGCCAATGAATTGCTTGTAAAAATCTGCTCGTGCCACTGAACTTTGACCTTAAATTGCCTTGCCCATTCACCAAGTAAAAATCACCATAGCTGAAGAAGAAAATCGCAGCCCTTGGAGGAAAAATTTACACTTCAATATTGTTGCCAATCTCACAAAAATCAGGCCTCTTCACGACAAATTCGACCTAGGGCAAAAATCACCTAACTTGCAAAAATTAGATATGCTCCTTCAAATTCAACCTAAGGCAAAAATTGCCCATCCAAGGAAGAAAAAATCACTGCCAAAATGCAAAATCAGATCCCCAAAAATCGCCTTAGGGCAGAAATTCACTCCCTTGGAAGAAAATTGCTGCCAAAGAAGGAAAAATCAGGCCCCAAAAATCGCCTTAGCTCAAAATTCTCTTCCTAGAAGAAAATCGCTCCAACTTGCAAGAGGAGGTGGAAAGAATGAATGAGGAAATATGAGTGGGGAAGCCCCTCTTATACCAAACTTTTTGCCTCTCCGAGTGGGCCGACCTACCTGGAGAGAAAACAGAATTAAGTTAGTCTCTTAATTAATAGCCCAGATTTAAATGCAACATTAAAATTACTTAGCCTTATAATGAAACTGACCCATTTAATTGCTAGTTTTGATCGAAAATTGCAAAATAGAAACAAGGTAAGCCTAGGAAATGTCAAAATTTTCATTTAATAATGTTTTGGCAACTAAAATATCATTAAAATCATATCTAGCAAGCCAAAATCGATTTTCAATTCCAAATTACCAATTCTCTTTAGTATTTCTAAAATCCCTTGGGCAATATTTCAACCAAATTAATGAGATTTTGCAATTTAATCCAATTTCAATTTTGCAATTTAATCCAATTTCAATTTTGCAATACACTTTCAATTTTTAACAAAATAAATTCTTTTTCTGGCAATCAAAATTCAAACTCCAATTTCAATTTCACTATCAAAAAAATTATTTTTCACTGAAAAATTCATAATTTTCCAAAACAACTAAATCTAAAAAATTCATTTTGAAAATGCTCCAATTTTCAAAATCCATCTAAGTTCAAAAATTGAAATTTTATCCTGTCAGATATTATTTTAACCATTGAAAAAATGTTGTTGTTGAAACCTGTTTGGCCAAAGGATAAAATTACATGTTCCGAAAAATCAAGTTTCGCACCGGGTGAAAACAAGCCGAATCCCTCCTCTGGCCCAAAGGCGTCTAAGCTGTAAAATCGTCAATTCAAAAAAAACCTTTGGGCAACTCCAAATTTTGCTAAGGCAACAGAAAAATTCCAAAAATCCGCCAAAATTGCCAAGGGTTGCCCAAAAAAGGAGGTCCCCAAAGTTTTGGGGCGATGGTGTGAAAACCTCACAACAATTATTTGTCAACACATGTGCATAGGCTTGGGGAGACGAAATGGGAGAAAGACGTCAGGAAATAAAGGATGTCATCTATTGAGACCCTGAACCCCTCTTTCACTCTACAGTTTACCAATGCCCAGAGTGAAATGTGGCAGCGGAACCCAGAGGAGTGGCTAGGAAAAGTCACCAAGTGCATCTTAGTTATAAAATTTCTTGCTTTTAAAAGAGTTTAACTGAAAACTAGCGTCGTTTATCCAGTAGTTATCTAGTTTAGTTATTAAACTGGTTTATGTTGACTTGGGGTTCTTCTAAAACTATAGGTAGTTTTTAAATTAGTTATGGTTAAGTCTTTGGTACAATTTCTGGAACAAGTCGATGTTTAAGGTTCAGAATTTTGGTTTTTGGAACTCTATTAGTAATACAATGTAAATCTGTCTGTGTGTGTATGTAATACAGTGTGTGTGTGTGTGTGTGCGCGTGCACGCTCTCATACATTCTGAAGATGAACTGTGGAAATCTTTGATCTGCAAATGAATGTATTTTGAAATGGCTGAAAGAAATATATATCTGTGTTATATTTTGATTATATTTTTTCCGTGCGATGGATCCGTGAATTCAATTATTACCTAGTTTATGTGGATGAATGTGAGTTTTTGTATGGCTGGCTAAGAATCAAATTGATTTAAATATATTTGTGGAATGGATGTTTACAGAAAACTGTGATTTTCCTTGTGAGTTGATCAATGATTTTATAATTCACGTATTCAACGCATATTGATGGTCAAATGCCTTATGCTTTACATGCTTTCCGGTTAAAAGCATGCTTGAATGTTAGTTTACTTTCATTCTTTAGAAATCTGATTAGTGAAGTGTTACATCCCAATTTTTGCCCTAAAATTTTAAATTGATTATAGCCGTTGAACCCAATTTATTTCTTCATGTTCATGTGAATTTGAATTAGTTCATTATAACCGTTGTTATAACATGTTAGTTATAGTTGTTACTTATTTCTTCATGTTCATTTGAAATTGAATTAGTTAATTATATCCGTTGTATCGATCTTATTAACATATGAAATTAAGTTAGTTAATTCTAGCCGTTGTATTAATATATTCATGATCATGTGAAATAGAGTCAGTTAATTTTAGTCGTCGTACATATTTGATGAATAAGTAAGTTAATATGATGAAATTGCTAATGATCACTTGATGATTTTAATTAACAATTTATGAATCTTGAATTGATGTTTTGGCGAGAATGTGGTTTTAAATGATTACAGGATGAAGACCGGAGAGAGAGGGGAAGCATTGCGAAACGAGGTCATCGGAAGGGGATGGTCATAAGGTTCAGTCATCAGAATCGACAGGTTTGACCTAAAAACTAACTAGCAAGGTTATTAGGACTTGGCAACATAATTTCATGGTGGAACTGCATGAGCTAAAAGTAAAACAATATATATTAAAAATAATAAAAATAAACATAAGTTCTTACCTTTAAGAAATCATCAAATAATAATATCATTTAAATATTATTTTATTCGCTTAACTATGATCATAGATAAATAATTATAAAGTGGCACCATTACATTAAATTCATTAATCCGATAATGCCACCTTACAATTACGTACCTATAAACTTAATCAAGAAAATAAGATAATATTAATTATTTAAATAAACTATTCATCTTCTTTTCTTTTTAATTTTTCCCTCCTCTTTATTTCTTTCTAGCCGATTGAATTAAAGAATCCGAATATGATCTTGTAACCGATGGAAGCCGTAAGGACTAGCTCACGCCTATATTATAAGAATTTCAAATGTAACTCGGCACCATGTTTTCCAAGCCTTTGGCATTCATTATTGCTTTCAGCCCTGCATTCCATATTTTGTTTGAAACCTTCAACTAAGCTTACAAAATCAGTCGCAGAGGAAACAGCAAGTAAATAAAGAGCATATGGCTGGGAGCATTGCCACTGGTTGGAGAGTTCTCTGAAGAACCCGAGCCACATAATCACAGGATTAAGTCACGTAAGATAGCTATAGTATTCCATAAAAACGTTTTCACTTCCTTTTCTTGTTTGATTTTAATTATGCAATCATCCCTGAAGGTAGATGTACAGGATTCCTTATACATCTTCGCAAATATTTTGTTTCTTTGTGTCATCGAACTGTACATAGAACCAATCGTATTTCATTTCCAATTTGTCTTTATTTCTTGCTGTGATATAAGACCAGAAAGAGGATGTCCATATTAATTCTTTCAAATTCAGTATAACCTGTTGAAGATCAGTCGATTACTTTAGCCTTATTTTCTATTCAAATCAGTTAACTGATTGATATCCGAATAGGCAACCTCCCTGAATTTTTCTTAAAAGTTTATCTTCTTTGATAGCATTTACTATGCAATTTGGAAATAATGCTCAAAACAGAGATGAGTTCATAAAACAGAGTACCAAGGAATTCACCAGGCTAAGAGCCAGAATATGGTGAAGAAGGTACAAGGCATATCAGTAAAGATAATTTGATGGCACCAATATATCACCAGCTAGATGGCCTGATTATGGTGAGGAGGTGTAGATGAACCTGTAAAAGGAAATACAAGAAAGATATCAGTATACAATATACATATAAATATAATAAATTAATGCATTAGCTCATGCAAGTTCCACATGTGAAATAAGTTGTCAAGCTAAGTGGTGGAGATCGGGTTATAAACCCACATTTTGAAATCCTTGGCCAGGGTGGAATTAGGCAGACTTGCCAGAATAATTGATCTTGTTGTTGTCCAAATCCTTCAGTTATTCCCTCGGATAACTACTAGGACCTCAACCCACCTAAATACTCTGATGGTGGATCAATGAACATCCCAAGCCTGACCTCGGGGTAGGGAGGGCCGTTCTATTAAATTAAAACCTGTGGGGATAAGTAATGGTCCGCAGCTAGGAGGTTAAGCCTATGTCAATGCTTCTCCTCTCACCAAAAGCCAAAGCTTGGACAACCAGATAAGGAAGCTTCACAAAATAATCTGTATAAACCTGTAAGTTTAGTATTTTTTTTCAAGTTTGAAGTCATTTACTTTAAAGATAGATTTTTCTTTAAGATTGTTAGATGATCATACGTAATTAGGTCTGTATTTCCATTCAATAATTTTGGTTGAAATATAGCAATAATTTAAGTATTTACTTTCAGCTGATCAAGTAGATTAACAGTTATTAATATCTTTTGTAATTAATGATAGATCAGTATTGAAAATTAGATTTATTTCAGTTTAAACTGTTACTGGAAAAACTTTGTCATGTGATTAAGAATTAGAAACAGTTAATTCAATACTGAAATTTAGTTAGTAAGAAACTGTGTGTTACATGAAGTGTACCTTGTAAAATGCAAAGGGAAACAAATACAATTGTTTACCCAACTGTTGTTTATGGATGTGTTTCTTCAAAGGGCATGAGTCATTGATCTAGTAGTATAAATTTTGCAAGAAACAAACCTGTTTGCCAACATAGCTCAAACTAATTTTAATTCCCATCAGGATATACTTTAGATGTTACAAGGAATGTCCCACAAAATTGATGATCCAAACAATATAAGTTTTTAGATATTATAAATTACAGAATCACAACTGAACAGGGTATGTGATGTCTGGTCTAAAAGTGATGATCCAAACAATGTGTATATGCCGGAGGTTTCAGTTTGCAATCAACACGAAAAGTAGACTAGTTCACACACAGTGATATAACAGAAGTAACAGTGGTTTATAACAGCAACCCAATTACATGAGCAGAATGAGAGAATAGCGAGTGAAGAGAACAAAAAAAAATTTATTGGGTAAAATGATGTTTTAAGGGGTATTTCAGAGTTTTTGGATGCAAAACAAAGTCAAAAAGAGTACTTTGTTGTTAATTTTTTCTTTGGATATGCTCAGGTACGTAGCCGGGCATACCCAGACTCTCGGGTACATTCTCAGGGCGTATCCAAGTACCCCTGGGCAAACCCATACCCAGTGCGGGTGCCAGACATCCAGTATCTAACTTATAAGAAGCAACTGATAACTGTCCCTAATTCAAATTCTCCATCTATTAGTTTTTGTTAATACCGCTAAACAAGTTAACTGAAAGGACAAATAATACAAGAGTTGTGTTGCATCAGGTACAATGAGTTTGAACTTTACAATTTGATCACATGTTTTGAAGATGATGACAAAGCTTATGGTGAAGAGAGCATTCATTGGAGTAACATCATAATTCTGCAATATGCTCAAAGTCCAGATTAAGGTGAGCTCTAATGATGGCTCTCTCCATCAGCTACATGAATCCTCATGGCTAACTCCACTAGTGGAACTTGAGATGAACGAATAGATTACAAGGCTTGTTGATTTTCCTGTGGAAATAGAAGCTTCTTAAGAAATTAATTACAACTGCCAGCCAAGATATCATCTTTAATGCTTATTAAGAAATTTTCAAAACCACAATGTTTCTAGTAGCATAAGGAATCTACACTAAAAGAGTGCTGCAAAAACTGTACCTAACATCTGTCAGAGTTCTAGCATTTTGAGCATAACCGCACAAAGTTTATTAGAGTTGTACAAAACCTGTAAGAACTCCAGTCTCAGTCTACATGACTAAGTCCCCTTGAGGAGCTTAAGCTGATATCCTAACAGCGTTTCTGCAGCTTCACACAAAACAATCTTTCTGCCTTAAACTTCCCAGCAATTCAACATCTCATCAGCCGCACACATACCATGGAACAGAAATTTATTGCTATTGACATACATTTGAATAAAGCTATTTACAAATCTTGGAAGTCATGTTTATTTTGTAAGAAAGCTAAACTCCCAGATAGTAACTTTTGGTGGGTATTGAAAACAATCCTCTTATTTTATTTCACCCTATTAAGTTGTTATTGGATATCCATGTTTTTACAGATTCCATGTAGGGTGTTTAATGCAAAAACAATTTTAACTGGTTATTGTCCCTGGCTTTGAAATTTGATAATAGTATATGTTCTTATGACATTAAAAACAGTGTTTTACTTATGAAAATAGTTTAAACTAAAAGTCAGCCCATTAATGAGCCTTCAAGGGTTAATCCTCGACAAAGGAAGGAAAGATGTTTTTGGCAGCCATCGGAGGAAGGTTGGATTAAAATTAATTTTGATGGGGCTGCCCGAGGTAATCCAGGCATAGCTGGATGTGGATGTATTGCTCGGGATCATGAAGGCAATTATGTGGCTTTTGTTCCAAAAAGACTAAGGGATGGGACTAATAATGTGGCAGAATGTGAAGCAGCAAAAGAGGCTATTTTGTTAGGAGCCAAGCTGGGCATCAGGCAATTGCACTTGAAAGAAGACTCAGAGATTATCATCAATGGGATTCAAAAAGGCAAACTGGAGTCTTGGCATCTGGACAAGCACATTAACCAGATTAAGTGTCTTTTGTTAACCAGATTAAGTGTCTTTTGTTGGAGTTTGAGGACTACAGAGTTTCCCATGTCTATAGAGACGCAAATGTGGTGGCCGATAAATTAACCAACCTGGAAGCGAATGCACCCTTTGGGAAACAAAATGAAATTTTTGAAGACTTTGGTCTTCTCAAATTTGATTGAAAATGGTGTGTTTTTACTGGCATTATATCCACTTGCCTCCTTTTGAAGGAGTGATTTATAATTATTAACCCCCAATCAAGGATAATTATGAACAAGTAATCCAATACGCGTGACAAAGGATCTGTACGCAAGAGAATTTTGAAATGTGCGCTTCCAGATCCTTCGTGGGAGTGTTTTTTAGCACGAGAAGACCCTCATTTTTCGCAAGCATTTGAGTAGAGTATTCAAAAATGGAGGCCAATTTTACCTTGCAGTCAGATATTCAAACATAGGCCTACGAAGGCAAAATTTCGGTGCAGCGCCTGAAGAACGTTTTCCTCATTGAGGACCAGGATTTCATAAGCTGCATTATGGAGATTTTCAGCTCGGAGTATTTAGACTCCTACTAGAGGAGGACCAATCTGGACATTGTTTCACTCTTTATTGCTCTGGCATTGCTCATTGGTGAGACAAAAGAGCAAATTCGACGGGTCATAGCTATGTGTATCGACCCGCAGTGGCTTCTGGAAGTCAACGAGATCATTGACAAGGCCGAGTAGGGGGAAGGGCTGGATATGGGGCAGGAACCTTGGAGGCAGATTGGAGGAGGTGAATCATCGTTGCAGCCTCTAGTTGTGTAGTCGACTGCAACCCCCCGTGAGGTGCATGTGTCAAAAGCAACTAAAGGATGGCGGAAACTGGTCAATTTTCTGCAAGAGAAGATTTGGGTTTTGGAGGAAGGGAAACAGGATTTCATGAAGACAACTCCAAGGAAGAGTGTGAGACCACCTGGTGAGCCCTTGCGTTACCAGCTAGGTAAGGGAAGATGGGAGGCTGTTGGGGCGTCTACGAGAGCTGGGAGGTGGGTCAACGTGTCTCTCACAGGAGAGGTGGAAACGAGCAGCTCTAGAAGACAATGACGCTTTGTGGAGGATGATCGCTCCATCCCGAACTTCACCAAGGAGGAAGCTGCAAACTGGTTTAAGGCTTGAACCGACAAGATAGTTTACAGCATGTATGGTGGCTCTACCGGTTTTTGTTTGTTCAAAATGTAATGGGTCGGGTGTAGTTTGAAGGTGTTAATGCCTTTTGTAACTAGCAATCATTAAGCTTTTGCTGTTAATGGGGATTAAATTGAGGGATTTTATAGTGTCCTCCTCATATTATGACACACTATTGAAAGAATCATCGTTTTAAATTAATACAATACAAAATGTTACCTATCAAAAAAAAAGGTTTAAACCAAAAGTAACATGAAATGATTTATCTTTTGTATTGTGTCCATCATTTTTACATGAAATTGATTCTTCCAAACAACATTGCTTTCAAACTAGGGAACAATTTCCGTTAACATATAGAAGCTTACTAAAAATGAATGAAAAAAAACGTAAAACACCAGTTATAGAAAATGAAAACAAGCTTGACAATTCTGGGGAATAAAAATTAAGTCAAATAGAATGCCTTACAGAATCAGGGGTGTTGTATTGTTGGCCTAGCGAATCTCCTCCAGTGCTCAGCTGTACTCCTGGAGTCATATGAATCAATGAAGGATCTCCAGATCCCACTGCTGACCAAGCTGCTGGATTAATAGATATGAACCCAATCACAAAATCCTTATTGTCAGAAGCAATCTTCACAGCTGCATTTGTATATTCACCCTTTGCAAGAGTCCCAGCAGAGCTCATTTCTGCAAGTAACAGTAAAACCCTTCCATGCGGCAAGCCCTTGATAACACCAACACTTTGTTAGCAATGTCATAGCAATGCTTTAGGGTGAAAATGACATAATGCTGCTGAATCACAGATATAAGTCAAGCACCTTACCTTCAGTTTCAAACCATCAACTATTGCAGGACCTGGAATAATGTGTGCATTAACAATATCTGCCCATTCCACAATCTTAAAGATTCCTCTGCACATTTAGTAAATTATGGTAATGCTTTTTAATAATGAAAGAAGCATCCAGGACAGTAAAGTAATTAGAAAGAACGATAAAAACAATGATGTTTATCTCCCTGCAAGGCAGAAATTAGCACTATAGATGGCAATGTGTTTAGAAATTATACCTACCCTTCATATTGCAACGTAACTGTATTTCCTATGTCAGCAAACTTCCTATCTTCAAAAATTAAAAAATCGTGCTTGTCTGCAATCTTCAATTTCACATAAATTTAGGTCAGCCATGCCCAAAAAATACATAGAAACATTTTGATGTTAATTTTGCTTCCTAATGGTATACAAACATAACAGTTGGTAACATTCAGAAACATTTATATGTTATTTTATTAGGATCATTGCATAGAAAATAATTATACGTGTGTATTTATGTGTAATAATAAGAGTTACTTTATGAACAATACTGAACCCTGTTTCCTTGGCTTGACAACTAAAACACAATTCTATCATTATCAAAAAGACGATATTGTCAACACAATTATTGCTTTATTTTCAGCACACTTTGCAACGAAAACATTTAAAACATATCACTAGATAGCAATATAGACATCAAACACAGAATTGAAACTTGTTAACCATATCTACAATCGCATCATAAATTACGTGGACAATATCAGCAACCTACAAGAGCAAATCTCATTAGAATTTTCAGCAAAGGATGCATCTAAATCATTAGAGAACAAAAAAATAAATATGGTTGAAAAAGATATTCGTATTTTATCTTCTTCAAGTCTACAAGCTACAGGCAGAGCTAAACGAGTTGACTTCGATATCTATCGCATCGATAGATATTCTCCGATACGTGCATACCAGGATGGTAGTACTATAACATGAAATAGTTGCACATCTGGAAAATCATCATTAACCCCCTCTGGTAGCTCCCCCGATTTTATTCTCGACAGATGATTTGCACTTACATGACTTTCCCCTGGCCGCACCATGATCTTAAATGTGAACTCCTGTAATAATAGTAACCATCAACTTATTCTTCCTTGAATAATCGGCTTATTCACTAAGTATAGCAATGTCTGATGATCTATGTAAAATACAAATGGCGTCGCCAACAAATAATGTCTGAACTTTTGCATTGCATACACCATCCCTAACGCCTTTTGCTCCGTTGTACTATAGTTTTTCTCTGCCTTAGATAACAATCTACTTGCAAAATACACTGGATGATCCAATCCGTGGTCACCTGTTTGCGCTAGTGTTGCTCCAATGGCATAATTCGATGCATCTACATGAACATGAAATTCTTTGTCCCAATTCGGATAGGCTAGAATCGGTGCCATGGCCAATCTTGTTTTCAATCCCTCAAAAGCTTCATTTTGTTCGGCTTCCCATTTGTAAGGTCCACCCTTGCAGGTGAGTTTGTCCAACGGGTAAGAAACTTTTGCAAAGTTTTGAATAAATCTCCAGTAATAACCAATGTGCCCTAAAAATGACCTTACTTCCGATACATCCATCAAGGGTGGCATCTCCAAGATTGCACAGACCTTGTCCAGATCCATCTTTAAGCCTGCTTTACAAACTCTATCCGAGCAGCTTTCCCTGTGGCACCATGAACCTGCACTTCTTTGGGTTCAAGGCCAATCTTGCTCGTCTGCACCTCTCCATGCATTCTCCAAGTGTCGTTATGTGTTTATCTTCTGTGCTAAAGATTGACAAGTCGTCTAGGAATGCTTTAAAACTTCCAACAGACATTTTATCAAATATGTGTAAGATAATCCTTTGAAATGTCGTCGAGGCATTGCACAATCTTAACAGCATCCTATTGTATGCATATACCCCATCTTCCACAATGAATGTTGTTTTTAATTTGTCTTCCTCTGCGATGGATATCTAATTGTACCCCGAGAATCCGTCCATGAATGAATAAATCTCATGCCCCACTACTTCCTCCAAGATGCTATCCGTAGATGGTATCGGAAACAAGTCTTTAATTGTTACCGCGTTTAGGCATCGGAAGTCTACACATATTCTTATCTGCGTTGTGTCCTTTTTCAGAGATATCACGATCGGTGATACCCACTCACTCGTCTGCACTCTAAAAATGATTCTTGCCTCCAGCATCCTATCGATTTCTTCCATGACCCGTGCCGCATAGTTTTTATCATTCGGTACGGCCACTTCCATACGGGTACTGCACCTTCGATCAATGGTATCCGATGGACACATAGCTCCAGTGGCACTCCTTTTAAGTCTTCATACGTCCAAGCAAAAACATCATTATACTCCATAAATATTTTGAACGTTGCCACCTTCAAAACTGGGTTCCAATCATCTCCTACAAGAATGTTTTTCGGATTTTCCTCATCACCCAAGTTCATTGTTTTCACCGTAGGCTCTTTATACTTCATTGGTTTATCTTCATTGAATGTATGGGCCAGTGTTTCATCCACCTGCGCTTCTCCCTCCTTTAGTTCACTATACTCCTTTGGAAACTCATTGCTTTCTTTTTCTTCCTCGACACCCAACATGTTGCAACTCAAGAAGAGCTCATAATCTTCCATCTACCAGTGTAGCAGTCCATTCACCGAATCTAGGTCGTCATTGGTCGACCCTCCTAATCTCAACACCCCTTTTTCATCTGGTTCCATCCTCTTTTTTCCTTCGTCATCATTCTTGCCTTCCCCTTCTGAGTCTGACGACGCTGCCTCTTCCCCTACCATTTGTGTATGTAAGTCAATTATGAATCTTCTGCCTCCGCGCTCCATGGATAGGGTGTTCCGTTTCCAATCATGTTTTACCTTTACTTGCACCAACCACCCCCGTCCAAGGATGGCATCATACCCTCCTCTTCAGTGGAATGACCACAAAATCTAGTAAAAATGGTTGTGTCCCAATCGTTATCGGTTGTGCCATTAGAGTTCCCAATGGTTTTATCCCATGCTGATCTGTCGTAACTGGAAGGTAGGTGGCCATAGCGTGGGTTGTCCTAGCTTTTTCCAAATATCTTTTGGTAGCACGTTCAAACTTGATCCTCCAGCTACAATTGTATCTGTCAATACAGTGCCCAAAATGCGCATCTCAACTACTCCCAGATGCCTTCCTGTCGTAAGTGCTAGTACCATCGAGTCTGCTGCCGTTGTTCCATTACTATCCCTTCCTGTTTCCTCCGTCACTCTCGAAAGTAGTGTCATATTCATAATAGTCGTTCGCAACTGTGGCATCGTGAGAAGGTCATTTAATTTAATCGGAACTTCTATTTGCATTATCTGCCTTATCATGTTTTGTTCCACTAAGTTCCTTTTCGAAGTTTCTGCAATGTCTTTTACTTGTGATTTCCCTGTCTTCATCTGTCTTCCTAGCTTTGTTCGTACTTTTTTTAACCTCTCCTTCTCTTCTTTTACATTAGGGTATTTTTCTTTCTTCATTTGCTCACATTTGACCGCCGATACCTTTTCATCATATGTTTCAATGCTTAATAGATTTACCCCTTGTTTTGGGCATTTTGAATCTTCGTGGTCCCTTGGACCACACCATCTACATAGTAGCTGCAACGTTTCTTCGTGATACAATCTCTAGCGAAGTGGCCCCAGAGATTGCACGCACGACACTGTATCATCAGCCATCCATTTGCGTCGTACTGTATTCGACTCCGGCCTCCATTGTTATTGTTGTTGTTATTGCCACCCCTCCTGCATCTATTATTGTTGCGATATCCTCCCGAAGTTGCATCGTTGCTTGTGTTATTCCCGGTGGACACTTCCTGCATTAGTAACACCTACTGGTGTCCTTCTGATTTCATGTTAAATGGGCACTCCTTTAGGGAATGTCTTGCAACTTGGCAGATGTCACAAAACTGTTTCTTTGGGCATGAGCCCTTTGTATGGCCATCCTCTTTATAGTCTGTGTACCATAGTTCTCCCTTCACAATGTCTGGATTCTTTTTCAAATTCTTAAATTCTTTCATCATTCTAAGCATATTTTTCTATAATGCTCTAACTTGTTCGATTCTTCGTCACTACTGCTACTTTCGGATGACGAATCGTTTGAATCCGATGATTTATGCTTTTTCTTCTTACTTGACTTCTGTTTGCTTTCGAGATCCATCGCACGATTATACGCGTTGGCGTACGACACAGGTGGTACAATCTTCATCTTCTTTTTCAAAGCTAGTCGCAGCCCCTCCACAAAACATCATTTTTTCAAACCGTCTGCCGGTTGACTTTCCATCTTCCCAACCAGCTCTTTTAGTCGTCTGGCATAGGCCCGAATTCTTTCATTCTTTCCTTGCTTGGTACTATATATCTCCGCTACTATTTCATTATCGTCCCGTAGCAATCGGAACTCTGCTATGAACTATTTTCTAACGTTCGCCCATGTCAATTTTTGAGGGTCGGCATCCAAAACCCAATCAATTGCCACACCCCGTAGGGTTGCTGGGAACTGTCTGACCCAATCATCCTCGTCTGCCACGCCATTTGTTGTCCATATAGTTTCACACGTCTTGCAATGTCTGATTGGATCTATTGTACCATCACCATTAAATTTCGGTAATTTTTCTTTGGGACCTGTCATCACTACTTTATTTTGATTCTTAGGTACTTGTGTACCTGCGCTGTTCTGAGTGCCACACTGTTGTGAGCACCCGCGTTGCCTAGTGAAAGGTCTTCTTTAAGTGAAGTTGTTCAATTCTCCGCCTATATCCATTCGTCTAGTGTATCGGGAACAAAGAGTTCACTCCACACTCATGCTCCCTCGACACTTCAAGCCGTACGAGTTGCTTCCCTTCCGTTCAGATACTCTACCCTCGACGTATACAGGTTAAGGAACTCCTCCCTTGTTTCTTCCACTAAATTTAATTGTTGTCAAGTCTCCTCCAACAATTCTTCGGCACTCCTCGGCCTACTAGGTGAGTGCACTCCCTCCGTTTGTGCCTCTTCACCCCTTCGGTGCTCATCAGCAATCTGCTGAAGCTTCTGCCTGCGCTCTACCTGCTGTGCTAAAATTAAAACTTCTTGTGTTGTGCGTATTTCATCCTTGTCTTTTACCTTGTTCCTATCCTTGTTAAGCAAATTTGGCATTAATCTTCATAACATTCCTTCATTCCAAGTTCGTTTGGCAACGGCGCCAAATGTTTATTGTACAAGGTAAAGATACTTAACGTATGTAGTATAGCACGATACAACACAGAACAGATACTTTATTCATATATGCCATATGCACTCAATGCTTACAATCTGAATACAATGATTATGATGATCCAAAGTCCATTTCGGACGGTGTACATATACCTTTCCGAAGGGGTGACTCAAGCGTCATATGCCCATTCGGATACTATTCTACCCCTCAGCTACACTATAGATTTTGCTGACAACAAGTTCTGAAAGTTGTTAGGACCTACTCTAATGTAATAAAATATGAATAATAATAATATTTTACATTTGGTCAGCCTCAAGGTCTAGGGTTAAATTTCTATAACCTGCTTGGGCGGTGGAAAATTGCATATATAAAGAAGGCTTATATGGTTGTCTAGGACAGTTTTGGGTTGTTGGTGGTGGCTCTGGCTTACAAAATATTGTAAGAAAAATGCCCATGTGGCTTTTCATGTTTTATTTCTGAAATTTGTAATACCATACTTTTGGAGAAAATAAGAAGCCAATTTTTTGTTCCTGGAACTGGCTGTTGTTTCTCTATTTCTGTTATGCATTTGTATTATTAAAGGGAGTACCCTTCATCAATCTATTACTTGAATATTATTGCAAATACTTTATACTAATATATTTTCATTGCAAGCATTATTATTTCTTGTCTTAGATCAACTTTAATATATGATACTTATTTTGAGGTTTTGACACTATCACCACTTTGCAAATGCCCCCCGCTCCACCTCACCCTGCTTCGGTCCCTCTCCCCTCCCCTCCCTTTTAGCTCATAGTTGTTAGGTTCTAGAAGTTAAGTTGGCAATTTAGAGCTTCAAAGGGTCAAGGGGTGGTTAAGCAATCAAGTTGTCGAGTGGCAATTTTAAAGTGGGAATTTTGAAAGTAAAGTCCTTTGGAGTCAAGTTTAAGTTTTTGAACTAGAAATCTTAAGTGTTTAAAGTTTTGAGTAGTCAAATGACAAATAGTCTTAAATATATTAAAAAGGCATATGCTATGCATAGGGGCCTTAAAACCCTTATAAAAATTGACTTTTCCACCCTTAAAATGTGAAAAGTCCCAAGGGAAATCACGTTTTTCTTAATAAAAATACACAAAATCTGGACCTACCATGAAATTCTCCACATAGAATGATCAAAATCATTCATACCATGGAATTCCCCACTTAAAATGATGAAAATCTGCATATACCATGTATTTCCCCACTTTAAATCACATTTTCTTGAAAAAATTCAAAGTGTTGAGTCATTTGTCCAGACATGGGTCAACTTTCCCCACCTAGAAACTAAGGATAAGAAGTGTGAATGAAGAGTCCACATGCAAGGCATTTTCCCCCTTGGGGCTTAGGCAAATTTTGTCTCCCAATGTAGGGATTGTCCCAATGAATGTTTGGATTTATCCAAAGACAAGTTGATTTTCCCCTTTTTAGATAACTAAGGATAATGAGAATTTTCTTAGTATGGGAACTAGTTTATCCCTATGTGGACCAATTTTTTGCATTTGCGAGCAAGGAAAGACGAGATCTTCTGAGTATGAAATCTGAGGATTTATCCTTGCATAGATCGATTTTCCTTCTTGGGTGAAGAGGAAAAAGTGTGGATAAACCCTTGTGGAGGTGCGGATTCCCTTCTTTTGGATAATGAAAGGGACTTGTGAATCCCTATGGTCAATTTTCCCCTTCATGGTTTTGAAATATGAAATTAATTAGTGTTACACCAGTACGGGGGTACTTTGGGATGACAGGACGTCGAGGCGAGTTTCCGGGATGCGGGGAAAATGGGCCTTATTTTTGAGACAACGGGGGGACAGCAGCAAGGGGAGGATGGGCCAGATAGGGGTGTTGTATAGTATACATATAGAACTTGAAATGCTAGTTATGAAATGATGTTTCAGTAGTTCACTAGAACATACCAAATTAAAATACTTGAACATAGCAAAATTGCAACATGAATGAGAACCATTGACATTCCACATAGTAACGTATTACATACCCAATAGTAACATTCAAAAATCAAAATTCAAATAGAAATTCAAGTACACATACCAGTGGCGGCATGGTTGCAGAATGGTGGAGGTGGGGGTGCTTGGGTACTCAAGTACCTGGTTCAAGGACATCTCGGGGACAGGTACTTCAAGGTTTGGGAGGGGGTGTGAGTATCTAGGTTACACTGAAATTAATCAAATAAAGGGGAAAATAATTAATAAAGTTCTACAAGCTTCTAGAAGATAAAATGGTTTATCCCACATTGCTTGTGTGGGTGAGAATCAAACCAAAAACCTAGCCTTATCTCCTTATTCTTCTACATCTAGCCCAATTTTATCTCAACTAGGTTAAAAACATGTCCCAAGGTCTTCACTGACATGAACTAAGAAGTAAAGCCAATCAACTGAATCACGAAAAACTTTCAACATCCACTTAGAATCACTCATAACCAATAAATAGAAGAGATAGAGGAAAGAATGGGAAATAACAAAACAAGAGAAAGTGTGGTCTAGTGTATGAATGTGTCTCGTAAGAAAAATGATGGAAAAAGAAAAGAATGCTGATATCGCCATTTAATGATTCAACCATCAGGTTGGATGCAACTACAAAGGAGGCTTCAAAACCTTTATTGTCTATGCTTAACAATCTTGCCAAGAGGCAAACAAGCATTTGGCTACACTACATTTAGATAAAAAGATATCTCAGAGCTGCCCCGAGTTCTAATTGTATACACAACTGGAAACGGGACCACCAATAAGGTGTCTGCAATCATCAAATGAAGTGCTTCTTCTTATCAATTCACTTCCTGCAGTGATTTATTTCCGTGTATGCCCACAACTGCTTCAGCCGTGGACAGAATGAAAATAGTCCAATTTTTATATAGTTGAGAAAATGTAATGGATAAGAACAGTAAATGTATGGGTACCTCTGTTGATTAACAGGGCTGTATCCACAACAATTTGGATTTTTTTTTTCATGTTTTGCATCTTGGTATATATGCTTTTATTTTAAGCTCTTGTCACTTCTCCCCCTGTGAAATGTGATCTTGTTTTTCTTAGTTTGATGTATTGCATTGCATTGGAGAAATATCAAGGCTAACCAAAGTAATCTATGCAAATATTAAATCAAAATGCTACAGAAAAAAAATCAATGCCCACCCAGTTGCCTTTTAAAATTAGTGGATGGGAAGGCTAGTTGTGACAGTATAGTCTCTCAAAAGATGTCTTTCAGGTCCAATTACTTTGTGTTACGACAAAAATAAATATCAATTCAATGTCTTTTTGTTGCCACATTTCTCCAATAACTAAGTTTCTATTACCAGAGTCAACCTTGTAAACGGTAAGTGGAGCAGAAAGAAATACCACTCTAAGTTGTGCACCAAAATCAGGAGTGAAGTCCGATAATATGTCAACATGTGTTTTCAAAACACAAATCTCAGGCCCAACCTGCAAAATTAAAATATCCAGAACTACTGTTAACAAAATGGAAAAGTAGATATAAATTAAACTAAAAATATCGCTACATAACCTACCAAGTCAAATGAAGCATATATCAAGGTTTACCCAAAAACATAAAATGCAACAAAATTTCAAAGAATATAGACAACCTGGCAACATAAACTGATTGTAACATACGAATTTTCCTAACCAATTTTTAACAGTATTCAACTAATAACTAATCCCTTTCATATGACAATGACTTCCTTAACTAATTATAACTAGAAAGGAGTAACTGCTACCTAATCAAATTTTATTTTAAACTCAACGAATGCAAAGGGAAATAAACGATACCATTTAAATCAATCCAACATGTTCAACTGAAAAAATAAAGTAACAACTACCATTTTAAACATCTAATATATTCTACATTATCTATTTATGCTTCCATGAATCCAATGGTTAAGTGCAAAAGAACATACAGGTATGATGGAGATTTCCCTTGTCTTGTTGTTGATCAAGCCTCGGCATTGGTGAGAGGAGACGCATTGACATAGGCTTAACCTCCCAACCACGGACCATAGTTATCCCCACACATCCTAACTTAATAGAATGGCCCTCCCTACCTTGGGATCGGGCTTGAGATGTTCTTAGGTCCATCCATTTGAGTAATCTGGTGGTGGTTTGAGTGTCCCATCTGTTATTACTGATTAACTGAAGAATCTGGACAAACAAAAAAGATCTCATGTTCGGCACATCTGCCTTTATCTACCCTGGCCAAGGATTTCAAGTTGGGTTCGTAAACCTGATCTCCACCACTCGACTTGACAACTAGTTTCATCATTAGGATATGCATGAGCTATTAACTATGTTTGTTACTTAGTTTACTGATTCCAATCTTGATTCCTGCAGGTTATCATCACCTCATCACCATTAATGGCATCCTTGCTGGTGATTTCCTCGGTGTTTGGTCTCCATGATATTATTTGCATGATGTATAAAAAGATCAGAAATAAATTCAAATAGGTTCATTAATTCATGGTTATCATTATAATTTTCTTTCTTCCCTATCTATGGCTGAGACAACCTCAAATGAACAGCATATGCCCTGATATATGACCCAATGAATTTCGTCTAGGAAGCTATGATTATGTATACATGCATTCACCATACAGACTGTATCTGATTTGGCATCAGAATTTACTTAAACATGGAAAGAGGATTATAGCAGGACTCCGCTTAGCATGGCAAAAAGATTAAATGAAAGTAATGGATTCAAGACGTTTTCAATTAAACACAACATATCTTACGTGAATTTCAACAATCTGCTCCAACTCCCGCGAGTCACTTATACCAATCTGTTCCGACTCCCGTGGCTGGAAAAAATTGGACTCCGCACTCCCTAGCTCTGTCCTCACGGATAGGTAATGACAAGAATATAAAGGAAACAGGAGGGCAAGTTATTGAGGCCGATAAAAATCTCAGATTCTCTTCTCTTGGCCTTAACGTAAATACAGATGAGAAATAGAGTCACGGAAAAATGCAGAGAGGAAGAAGTTGTTTCAAATATGATCAAGGAGACTCTATTAAAAGGATTGCTTGGCTCTTCGGCTACCTTTAGTTATAAACAAAGCCATTGGAATGCCTCTCTAATCAAATTTTTAAAAGAAAGAAATAAAGAGGGAAAGAATAAGAAGTTGAAGAGTTTTAATTTATTATTTTATTATTATTATGCATTCTTATAAATGTTCATGTGTATGTATTGATGAAGTGACATCATTAGATTATAAACTTATAATTTATTGGTGTCACCTCATTTTTATTTACATGTGTTCGTATTTGAGGGCGTATAATAATGATCAAATAATAAATTCAAATAATAAATCTTTGAAGGTACGAATTTCATACTTTTAATTTAGATTATTTTAGCTTTTATTATATTATTTTTTTAATAGCTCATGCGGTCTAATAATGCAACATGTTGTCAAGTCTCAGTATCCTTATCAAGGTAGTCTTAGGTCAGACTTGTCGATTCTAATGACTGGACCAATCGACCATCCCCTTCCGATGATCCTGTTTTGCAATGCTTCCCCTCTCTCCAATCTTCTTCCTGCAATCACCCAAACAAAACATTCTCGCCAAGACATTAATTCAAAGATATATTAATCGTTAATTCAAAACAATTGTCAATCATATAGTGACAGTTATAGATTTCATCAATGTCTATAATAACCAACTCATTTCACATGATCAGGAAAGAAATAAATTGATACATCTATAATTATCTAACTTGTTTCACATGATCAGGAAATAAATAAATTGATACAATGTCTATAATTAACTAACTTGTTTCACATGATCATGAAAGAAATAATTCGTTAAACCAACGGTTATGATCAATTTAAAACTTAGGGCAAACTTTGGGATGTAACATTCCCACCCCCTTAGATTTTTCATCGTCCTCGATGAATAAAAACAAAGTTTAAACAATACTTAATTTATGCTAGAAGAATAGAAAATATTGAGTTTTTAGTTTTCAGAGAAAAGATAGAGGTATCTTTGAAAAATGTCATGGTAATCCTCCCAGGTGGCATTATCCTCAGCATATTGGTCCCACTGAACCTTGCACTGAGTCACTTCCCAATTTCGTAAGCGTAGCTTATGTACCTCAAGTATTCTAAGTGGTTTTACCTCTACCACCCTTGGTTCTCACACCTGCAATAATTTCCAATCGATCATATGTTGATGGTGGGTAATATACTTTTTAAGATATGACACGTGGAAGACGTCATGCATCCTAGCAAGTGCTGGTGGAAAAGCAATCTTGTAAGCTATTCAGTTCACAACTTTCGAAAATTCAAAGAACCCCACGTATCTCGGGACTAACTTAGCATTTTTGCCAAACTTGATTGTACTCTTCTGAGGTTTAACCCTTAGTAATACCTTATCCCCTACTAAGAATTCCCTAGGTATTCTTTTGACATCAGCATAACTTTTTATGTCTGTCATTTGCTTCCTTTAACCTTTGACAAATCTGGATTACCTATTCCTCCATCTCTTGAAGCATTTCAGGCCCAACAATGATTCTATCTTCCAACCGTTTCCAACTTACTGGGGTTTTGCATTTACAACCATAAAAAGCCTCAAAAGGAGCCATTCTAATGGCAGACTGATAAGAGTTATTATAGGCACCAGGGGTTAGTATGTTTCCCATTAATACTGTCGGTCCATACAGTACACCATCAGAAGATCCTCTGATACTTGATTTATCCGTTTTGTTTGAGCATATGTCTCAGGATGATAGGTTGAACTAATGTTTAACTTGGTACCCGAAGTTGTAAATAATATTTGCTAAAATCTGGAAGTTATCCTAGCATCCCTATTTGAAATAATTTTCTCCGAAATTCCATGCAACCAAAAAATCTCTTTTATGAACTTATGAGCAATCTTCAGTGCTCCATCAGTTAAATTCCCTAGTACAAAATGAGCAACCTTTGTCAATCTGTTGACCACGACTAAAATAGTGTTGTGACGATTCTGTGTCATAGGTAACCCTTGTACGAAATCCATGGATATTACCTGTCATTTCCATTCGAATACTTCATTTGGGTGCAACAGGCCTGCGGGGTACCGATGTCTACTTTTGCTCTTTGGCATTCCCAACATCTTGCAACAAACTCAATTATCTCCCTTTTCATCCCCTTCTAGAAATATAGAGGTTTTATATCAGATAACATTTTTGTTACTCCTGGATGTCCTGAATATGGGGCTGAATGGAATTCACCTAGGATTAGTCTTTGGAGTTCAGGGTCGTCAGGTACATATATTCTATGATGATACCTTAAAAATCCGTCCTCTTCTAAGCTAAACTCTAAATACTTTGGATCTTGCGAGTCTCTGATAAGAGCTAAATTGATTTTTGTATAAAACTTATCATGCTCCAAGTGTCGTAAAATTTGGTCCCTTAACCTAAAATTTATAGTAGTTATTGCCAAAATGTGTCTTCTCTGGCTTAGGGCATCTGCTACTTTGTTTTCCTTACCTTTAATATAACTTATGTCGAACTCATAATATGCTAAGAATTCCAGCCACCTCCTCTGCATAAGATTTGGTTGGGTGAAAATATACTTCAACCTATGATGATCAGATCTAAGCTCAAAAGGTTTTCCAATTCCGTAATGTCTCCACATTTGCAAGGCATGCATAGTTGCTGCTAATTCAAGATCATGGGGTGCGTAATTATGTTCATAGTTTTTCAGTTTTCTAGATTCCTAAGCAATAACTTGTTCATCCTGCATTAATACATCCCCTAATCCTTCTCCAGATGCATCTGTTATAACTACGAACTGCTTTTGTGGATTAGGTACCCTTAGAATAGGTGTTGTAGTCAATTTTTCTTTCAAAAGCTCGAAGGCTGATTGACACTTCTCTGTCCAGATAAATTTATTTCCCTTCCTCTAAAGTGAAGTGATCGGATAGGCTATCCTTGAGAAATTTCTAACAAACTTTCTATAGAACCCTACTAACCCCATAAAGCTCCTAACTTCGAATACATTCCTAGGTATAGGCCATTCCTTGATTGCTTTTATCTTTGACGGGTCTACTACTATACCGTGCGCTGATATAATGTGCCCTAGATACTGAATTTCCTTTTGGTAGAAAGCGCACTTAGATAATTTTCCATATAGTTTGTGTTCTCTTAATCTTTGGAAAACTATTTCTAAATGCCTCTAGTGTTCTTCCTCGTCCTTAGAGTATATTAAGATGTCATCTATAAAGACCAGTACAAACTTGTCCAAACAATCCTGAAATATGTTGTTCATTAGATTCATGAAAGCTGCCGAGGCATTGGTTAACCCGGATGGCAACACTGTGAACTCGTAATGTCCATAGCTACTTCTAAATGCAATTTTATGTATATCTTCATCCTTTATTCAAAGCTGATGGTATCCTGACCTTAAGTCAATTTTTGAAAATATTGTCGCACCCTTCATTTGATCAAAAAGATCACCTATCCTTGGCAATGGGTATCGATTTTTGATGGTGACTTTAATAAGCATCCTGTAATCTATGCGTAATCTCATGGTTCCATCCTTCTTCCTCACAAACAACACTGGGGCTCCCCATGGTGAGACACTAGGCCGAATCAACTTCTTATCTAACATATCTTGAAGTTGGATCTGTAATTCCATTAATTTTGTAGTTATCATTCTATATGGTGCTCGGGATATGGGTTTTGCTCCTGGTATCAAGTCTATGGTGAAATCAAATGCTCGGGAAGAGGGTACTCCAGGAAGTTCTTCAGGAAACACATCTTGATATTTCTTCAAATAAGGATATTTTTCTTTGAAGGACTCTTTTAACATTTGCCTGATTTCCCCATCTTCATAAATGTAGTCATCTCCATAAGTGGTGGCTTTAGGTTCCCTTGTATCCTCAATCCTAACTGCAAAAATCTCACAACCTTTTCTCCATATCTTTTAAGTTGCATTGCAAAAATCTGTTTTGATCTAATTTCATGCTTAATCCCTGATATGCTTGTTGGTCTACCTTGATCATCCACACGGCTTACGGTTTTGGCAAGACAATCTACTTTGGCCTTATGTTCATGGAGCCAATTAATTCCTATGATAATGTTGTATGACCCAAGGGGTGCTACATATAAGTTTAGTTCCGTTGAAAAATTTGGGAAGTCAATCTGAGCTTCAAATAGACATTGCTCTACCTTAGCCCTTGACTGGTCTGCATACTCGACTGTCCATGGTTTTGCCATAAAACTAGATCTTTTCGGAAACCTACTTAACAGCCTAGGTGATATGAAACATTCAGATGCTCCAGTATCAATTAATACGGACACAGAGTTCCATAGATCATACCTAGAGTTTCAATGGGGCCTATCTGTTGTTTTGCCTGCCTATTATCCAGGGCTGCATGAATCCTCTGTTGAAAGACGTTGTTGTTACACTAAAGGTGGTCGTTGTGGCTAGCTGACGTTGGGTTTACTAGGATGCTGGTTTACATAATGATCTCCTCCACAGTTAAAACATCCTCCTAGTGGTCCTTTCTTTTCATTATTCTTGTTGTTTTTTTCGTATAATAATTGTTTTTGGCATCCTTAGCCCCATTGCCCTTTAACTCTAGTTTGTTGCTTTTGTAATCCTTAAATTGCTTTTCCTGAGGCCCAAAATCGACACCACCCGAATTCCAAGTTGTTTTCCTTTTGTTGTCTTGGATGGAGTCATCCTTTCTAATCTTGTGTTCTTGCCGAACAGCTTTCTCTAAGGCCTCTTCCATGGTTCGGGGAGCAAGAACATCAATAGCTCCTCCTATCCTATTGTTCTATCCCATAATGAATTTCGTCACCTTTAAATGGTGTCTTGCTGATAAGGTGACACGTATTTTAGCAATCGAGTGAACCTCTCCCAGTACTTATGTACTGACATGTCTCCTTGTTTTAAGTTTTGGAAGTCTAATAGCTTCTGATCATAAAAGGTCTGTGGCAGCCAATGTTTTTGGAATATGTCCACAAATTTTCCCCAGGTGATCTCAGTGGTTCTAATGTTCTGTTCAACCTTGGTATTTCCCCACCAAGTTGCAACTTGTCCGATAAAATGATATATTCCCCAAATTGCCTTTCAGGTTTCAGAGAAATTTCTAATCTCAAAATAGTGTTCCATCTTAGTTAACCATGCTTCTACTTCCTCCTCGGACTCAGAACCGGAAAACTTAGGTGGTTTTATTTTCTTAATGTTTGCTGATAAATCAGCCACTATCTCTTTCTTCTTTTGTTTCTCTGATTGCTTGGGAGAGGGAATTTTGTTATGCTCTAAAACTTCTGTCTCAGCTCTAGGTGGTGATGAGGTTTAAGTTTCCTCACGATTCTACCCTATCTGGGCTGCCATTTCACTCATTCTTTTTTCCATGGTTTCTAGCTTTAGTTGTGTTTCTTGTAAAATTTGGAATAGCAATTCATTTAAAGATTGAGGGTTCTCACATATTATTTCTTGATTTACAATGTTCTCATTGCTGTTCATTTTTATGTTTATAGTTCCCACCTGTTAATTTACAATTGTGTCAATTATGTGAAAAGTAAAGATCTTTTACAAAAAGAAAAATCTTACAAATACATGATCTCAAATAATTTAATTTAATTTATTATTTCGTTGCTTCACTTAATGCAACCTTATTTACAAAATTTCCTCTATTGAGTATGTTTACATAATCATATCATTTAATCTTGCTTTGCAGCACTTAATTTTGGTTCAGCTTGGTACATATCTTGCACCATCTAGGATCTATGAAACTATAAGCGAGGATTGCTCTACTGAGCATTCTAGCTTTGAATCAGCTTGTTTCTATATGTTGCCTTGCTAGGAGTCGTCCACTTGACTCTTTCTTTTTTCATCCGCTGAATTCTCTAATTCAGAGTTTATTTATCTCGAGGCATAGAACAACAGGTGTAATCATATTTAGTCATGTTTTTAATGAGATAGGGAAAGATGGGGTGTCGAGTCTTCTTTCGTGGTGTTTTACGTACTTGCATCCTGTAGTCAGTCCAAAATCTTTCAAGTTTCAAGAAGGTAGGGTGCCCTAGGTTCAGTGTCGAACCCAGCGCTCTGATACCATATGTAACATACGAATTTTCCTAACCAATTTTTAACAGTATTCAACTAATAACTAATCCCTTTCATATGACATTGACTTCCTTAACTAATTATAACTAGAAAGGAGCAACTACTACCTAATCAAATTCCATTTTAAACTCAACGAATGCAAAGGGAAATAAACGATACCATTTAAATCAATCCAACATGTTCAACTGAAAAAATAAAGAACTACCAATTTAAACATCTAATATATTCTCGCATATATTCTACATTATTTGTTTATGCTTCCATGAATCCAATGGTTAAGTGCAAAAGAAAATACAAGTATGATGGAGAATTCCCTTGTCTTGTTGTTGACCAAGCCTCAACATTCGTGAGAGGAGAAGCACTGACATAGGCTTAACCTCCCAACCACTGACCATACTTATCCCCACACATCTTAACTTAATAGAACACCCCTCCCTACCTCGGGATCGAGCTTGAGATGTTCTTAGGTCCAGCCATCTGAGTAATCTGGTGGTTTGAGTGTCCCATCAGTTATTCCTGATTAATTGAAGCATCTGGACAAACAAAAAAGATCTCATGTTCAGCACATCTGCCTTTATCTCGACTTGAAAAAATTGGACTCCGCACTCCCTAGCTCTGTCCTTGCGAATAGGTAATGACGAGAATATAAAGGAAACAGGAGGGCAAGTTATTGAGGCCGATAAAAATCTCAAATTCTCTTCTCTTGCCTTAACATAAATACAGATGAGAAATAGAGTCACGGAAAAATGCAGAGAGGAAGAAGTTGTTTCAAATACGATCAAGGAGACTCTATTAAAAGGATTGCTTGGCTCTTCGACTACCTTCAATTATAAACAAAGCCATTCGAATGCCTCTCTAATCAAATTTTTAAAAGAAAGAAATAAAGAGGGAAAGAATAAGAAGTTGGAGAGTTTTAATTTATTATTTTATTATTATTATGCATTCTTATAAACGTTTATGTGTATGTATTGATGAAGTGACATCATTAGATTATAAACTTATAATTTATTGGTGTCACCTCATTTTTATTTACATGTGTTCGTATTTGAGGGCGTATAATAATGATTAAATAATAAATCTTCAAAGGTACGAATTTCATATTTTTAATTTAGATTATTTAAGTTTTTATTATATTGTTTTTCTAATAGCTCATGCAGTCCAATAATGCAACATGTTGTCAAGTCTCAGTATCCTATCAAGATAGTCTTAGGTCAAACCTATCGATTCTAATGACTGGACCAGTCAACCATCCCCTTCCGATGATCCCATTTAGCAATGCTTCCCCTCTCTTCAGTCTTCTTCTTGCAATCACCCAAACAAAACATTCTCGCCAAGACATTAATTCAAAGATATATTAATCGTTAATTCAAAACAATTGTCGATCATCTAGTAACAGTTATAGATTTCATCAATGTCTATAATAAAACTCATTTCACATGATCATGAATGAAATAACTCATTATCAGTTGATACAACGTATATAATTAACTAACTCACTTCACATGATCTGGAAAGAAATAAATTAATACAACGTCTATAATTAACTAACTCGTTTCACATGATCATAAAAGAAATAATTCGTTAAACCAACGGCTATGATCAATTTAAAACTTAGGGCAAAATTTGAAATGTAACACTGATAACAGATTTTCCAAAAGACATTACTGGTGGAAGAAAGTCTATACTACAAATATCTCAAAACAAGACAATTTAAAAGAGAATACTGAGAAAATCAAAATAGCTAAAACGGTGCAGAATAGTAATCATTAAATCCACAAGAAAAATCAATTAGAAAGGAAAGTCAGAACCCAACAATCAAAACATGCAACTAAAATTGTTGAAAAAACACAGATGCTATAGCTAAAAGAATAATTATCTAGGAGTCTAAGCTGCAATAAATGTCCCAGAATACAACCATGCATAATTTCATATATGTGAATAAAAACATAAAAATGGAACTAAATGGCTGAATTTATGTATACAGATCTTTATATGACCAGATTTTGGATAATTTTATTGCCATTGGTCCTGTTAGATTGTAACAGTCAAATATTCTTAAAATATGAACGGCAAGGGAGCATAGATCACTCTACTTCATAAAATCAATCAAAAAGCACATTACACAAGGATTCACGATCTAGTAGAGCAAAATTAACCTAGAAGTCATAACAAAATAGACGTCCGTGGGTCTTAGAAGCACAACACACATATCAGGAACAATATCTAATGCAAAAACCAAAAGAAGAAACTCAAATTTGTTTCATTGTAAATGGTGAGTGTAGCACATTTCATGCCACTGCCAAAGTTCAGCTCTGGTCATTGTTTGCTCCCACTCAAAATGGTATGCAAATAAAATGCATAGCACCAAGCTATTATTCAGAGTAGCTATCCCTCAGACATGTGAAAAATCAACTATTGCAGTCATTGATTATTAATCTCCTATCGTAAACGATTATTAAACTGCTGAAAACAAATTTCCAGCTAATATTGAAAAATAACACAACTGCAACTTCACTTATATAATACGGAAAGAAATGAACAACACAATGAACACAATATTTTCGGACAAATTGTCCCTGGAAAAACCCCTAAGGGAAAATCAGTTCTACAGATGAGGAATTATATTAAACTTCAGCAAATCAAGAGATACAAAATTCATTGCCTCTCACTGGCAGAACTCCGACAACCTCCTAATTTCTCCTGCTGATATTCCCCACTGCTATCCCGACGCTAACACTACACCCTTGCTAACACTGCAAGACAATTTGCTATCACTGCAAAATGCTTCTCCAAAACTTGTTATCTCCAAATGACCCAATGACCCCTTTTTATACTACCCTATTGGAAAAAACAACGACCAAGATTAAATCAAACCAACGGCTGAGATTAAGACAACTCGACAGCCAATAATAGAATTGGTTGCAAGGTGTCCAAAAGGGAATCACTAAAATTAGTAAATAATTATCCTTGCAATAACCATTTACTAATTCTTGGCAAGTGGACAAACAACTGTCCAAACTACCCATAACTAATGCTGCTATACATAGATAAGGACAAACAGTTGTCCAAGCTACCCATAAATACTACTGCTATTTCCGAGTCAGAAATAACAGCTGTCCAACTAACAATAATTAACACTCCCTCTCAGCGAGGAAGCTGTTCTGCAGGACACCTAACTTATCTCTAAAGAAGATAAATTTTGCCTTCCCCAATGCCTTAGTCAGAATGTTTGCTACCTGCTCCTCTATAGGTATGTACTGTAGTTGAACAACTTCCCTTTGTACACAATCTCTGATGAAGTGATATTTGATATCTATAAGTTTAGACCTATCATGAAACACTGGATTCTCAGACAATTTGATGCAACTCTGATTGTCACAATGTATCACAGTAGTCTCAACCTTCTGACCAAACAAGGCTACTAACAACTTCCAAAGCCATATAGCTTCACATGTCGCCATGCTAGCTGCTATGTATTCTGCTTCTGCTGAACTTAGAGCCACAGACTTCTGCTTCCTGCTGAACCAAAATACAACTCCTGATCCCAAGCTAAAACAACACCCTGAAGTGCTCCTTTTGTCTGTTGTACTTCCTGCCCAATCTGCGTCAGTATAGCCTATCAACCTGATACCTTCACCTCGAACATATCTGATCCCATACTTGATTGTACCACGCAAGTAACGTAGCACATGCTTAGCCGCTATCCAATGCATTCTCTTTGGTTCAACCATGAACTGACTAAGAGAGTTTACTGCAAATGCTATATTTGGTCTAGTGTTGACCAAATACATAAGCGAACCAATCAACTGTCTATATAAAGTGGGATCTACATCTTTCTCCTTAGTTGTATCTACCTTCCTCCAATTCGTGATCATGGGTGTAGACATGGCTTTGCAATCCTCCATCCCAAATTTCTTCAAGATTTCAATGCAATATTTCCCTTGACCAAGGAAAATCTCCCCATCTGTCTGCCACACTTCCATGCCTAGAAAGTAGTGCATAAGTCCTAAATCCTTCATCTCGAACTCTTCTGCAAGGTTCCTCTTGCAATCCACTATGAGCCCTAGTGAACCTGTAAGAAATAGGTCGTCCACATAAAGAACAAGAATGAGAATCTCACCCCCAACCATCAAGTAGTAGAGGTTAGCATCTGCTTCACTCTTCAAAAAGCTCATTTTCTGCAAGTATGTATCAATGCGCTCATACCACGCTCTAGGAGCCTGCTTGAGTCCGTATAATGTTTTCTTCAATCTGCACACGTGGTCTCTTTGTTGTGTGCTACAAAGCCTTCTAGTTGTTCTATGTATACCTCCTCCTTCAACTCACCATTAAGGAATGCTGTCTTGACATCCATTTGATGGATTTTCCATCCCATCTGTGCTGCAAGTGAGATTACAGCTCGTATAGAAGTGTACCTGGCAACTGGAGCAAATGTCTCCTCATAGTCTATTCCCTCCTCTGAGAGAACCCCTTTGCCACAAACCTCGCCTTGTATTTCTCGATGCTACCATCTGCACCGTGCTTTATCTTATAGATCCAGCGTGATCCAACTACAACCCTATCTGTTGGTCTAGGTACTACCTCCCACACATCATTCTGCATTATTGAAGAATATTCCTCAACCATAGCATCTCGCCATACCTGATGTTCTGTAGCTTCCTGATAGCTAGAAGGCTCACTATCTACCAACTAACTAACTAATGCCACATAGTCATTGAACTTGGCTGGTTGTCTTCGCTGTCTAGTACTCTTCCTAGGAGCTCCCACAAACTCCTGAGTATCCCTTTGTGTATCTGGAACCACATGGTTCCCGCTGCCAACTGTAGAGGATGAAATGTCAACCTCTAAGTCTTCTAGATGCATTTCCTGTTGCACCTATTGCTCCATACTCTATGAATCTTCACTAACTGAGTCTACACTCGTACTGGTAACTGTACTTGAGCTTTGTTGCTCTTGACTTGGTCTTGGAGCTTCTGTTGGCTGCTCATTCTGATCATCTGCTGGCAAATCTCTGGATCTCCTAAATGCCTTGTCCTCCATGAACTTGACATCCCGTCTGACAATAATTCTTTTAGTCCCCGGAATGAAAATCCTGTATGCCTTTGAGGTCTCACTGTACCCAACAAAGTACCCCCTCTCTGCAGTATGATCTAACTTTATACGTGTATCTCCAGGAATATGGCAATATGCCAAACTCCCGAATATCCTGAAGTGACTAACATCTGGCTTCTTCCCTGTAAAAGCCTCCTCTGGTGTCATCTTCCCTAGCACCTTGTGTGGAACTCTATTCTGAATGTAGACTGTTGTATTACACACCTCTGCCCATAAGTAACAGGGCATGTCCTAGTCATGTAACATAGCTCTTGCTGCCTCCGATATAGAACGGTTCTTCCTCTCAGCAACTCCATTCTGCTGTGGATTGTAAGGAACAGTCCATTCTCTCTTGATTCCTTCTCTGGTGCAGAACTCCTGGAAGACATTTCCTTTGTACTCGCCTCCATTGTCTGACCGAAGAACCTTTATCTTCTTTCCTATCGAGTTCTCCACAAGAGCCTTGAACTCTTGGAATCGATTGAAAACCTCATCCTTAGTCTTCAAGAAGTATATCCAGGTCTTTCTAGAGAAATCATCAATAAAAGTAACATAGTACTCATATCCTCTGAGAGATTTTGTCGACATCAGTCCACAAACATCTAAATGTACTAGATCAAGAACACCCTTAGATCTGGTGTCACTCCTTGGAAAAGATGCTTTCGCAAACTTCCCCAACACACATCCCTTACATACTTCGTCATGCTCTGTGGTCACCTCTGGAACACCTGTCACTGTCTCACGAAGCAATCTAAGTGCTCCATGATGAATATGGCCCATCCTCCTATGCCATAGCTCTCCAAGATCTCTAGGATTACTGTTGCTCAAAAGTGCCTTAGGAGTATCAAACTGCAATCTATAAAGGCAACCACTCCTAACTCCAATAGTTATGGGTGATTTCCAATCCTTGTGCTTAATCAACACATTTGTCCCTCTAAAGAGTACATTATACCCCCTTATCCTGAAGAACAGATACAGAAATCAAATTCATACCTAAGCCTGGCACATATAACACATCATGAAGTGGGATTATCTTTCCATTCTCCCTCTGAAACTGAACAGTCCCTTTCCCAACAGGGTTGAGTTTGGACAAGTTTCCATAGAAATCTAGATGTTGGTGTCCTCCTCCTTATAACTGGAGAAGTACTCTCTAACTCCTGTCATATGAAATGACGCCCCACTATCTATATACCAAACACACTGTGAGGTTGAGCTAACCATACAAGCTATGAGTGCAAACTCATCTTCCATTCTACTGGAGAGTTCTTCCGCACTTGCTAAAGCTGTCACCTACTTCTTACCCTTCTTCCTCTCTGGGCAATCACTGACATAGTGGCCAAACTCATGACATCCAAAGCACTTGACCTTAGAAAGGTCCTTCTTCTTCTTCTCACTTTGTGAATTTGATCATTTGCTAGATCCCTTCTTTGCTTTCCCTTTACCCACTAGGACAACATTCTCTTCTTCCACCTCATCTTTTTGACTCTTGTTGGCCCCATTGACAAGACTTAGTCTAAACTCCTCCTGAGTGAAATCAGTCCATAGTCGATCCCAACTCGGTAAAGTATCTCGTCCACTGACAATTTGAACAAAGACACTCCATTGTTTAGTAAACCCATTTAGGGCTATTCTCACTAGCTCGTCATCACTAGGGCTATCTCCAACAGCTGCTAACTCATCCTTGACAAGTCTGAGCCTGGTGAGGTAACTTGTGACGTCTTCTCCCTGATTCATCTGGGTATTTTTTAGCTTCTCTCTGAGAATCAACTTCCTGTTGGTGGTAGCATTCTGGTACAGATTCAGAATGGCGTCCCACATCTTCTTCGCTGTATCTAGCTCCGAGATATGTGGAACAATATGATCCTTGACACCATCAAGGATTATCCTCCTCACCTTGGCATCGTCCTTCCTATATGCTGCAAGCTGTGTTGCATCCGTTGGTACAGGTACAACCCTGGTAGCATAATCCTTGATACCATTCTCTTCCAACAATAAAGAAATTTTGGCCTTCCAGACACCAAAATTTGAGGCACCATCCAATCTATCCTGATCTCTCAAACCAGCTGAAGCCATCTCAATGGTTTAAAGCAATAATAAATCTAAAGAGATCAAAATTTCTTTCCTAGGGAAAAACTCTTCTACCCTTAACAATGCTCTGATACCATGTGAAAAATCAACTATTGCAGTCACTGATTATTAATCTCCTATCGTAAACGATTATTAAACTGCTGAAAACAAATTTCCAACTAATATTGAAAAATAACACAACTGCAACTTCACTTACATAATACAGAAAGAAATGAACAACACAATGAACACAATATTTTCGGACAAATTGTCTCTGGAAAAACCCCCAAAGGAAAACCAGTTCTACAGATGAGGACTTATATTAAACTTCAGCAAATCAAGAGATACCAAATTCCTTGCCTCTCACCGGCAGAACTCCGATAGCCTCCTAATTTCTCTCGCTGATATTCCCCACTACTATCCCCACGCTAACACTGCGCCCTTGCTAACACTGCAAGACAATTTGCTATCATTGCAAAATGCTTCTCCAAAACTTGTTATCTCCAAATGACCCAATGACCCCTTTTTATACTACCCTATTGGAAAAACCAACGACCGAGATTAAATCAAACCAACGGCTGAGATTAAGACAACTCGACAGCCAATAATAGAATTGGTTGCAAGGTGTCCAAAAGGGAATCACTAAAATTAATATATAATTATCCTTGCAATAACCATTTACTAATTCTTGGCAAGTGGACAAACAGCTGTCCAAACTACCCATAACTAATGCTGCTATACATAGATAAGGACGAACAGCTGTCCAAGCTACCCATAAATACTACTGCTATTTCCGGGTCAAAAATAACAGCTGTCCAACTAACAATAATTAACAAGACATGCCATCTAAGTGAGTAATCAGGAGACACTAAATGGGAGAAACCACATGCTAGTAATATAAAAACAACCTACAGACCAAACTTGTTAAAAGATATTGAGTTTCACCAACACGAAGCAGATTTTATCGTGCAATATCTAGATTATTGTAACACTTCAGCTGCGCCAACAGATTTTATCATACAATGTCAAACACATAAAGAATAATGAAATTTTAACTAAATGGAATCAACAAGGCTGGAGAAGCCATGGTGAACAGTCCTCGGACCTAGCATCTAATCCAAGAGGAACTCTTTCTGTGTGTGCAGATGGGGGGCGAGTTATTCCCTCAACAGCTTGTGCATTTTCCCATTCAAAGAAAACAAGCTGCAAAGAGATCATTTGCTCAGTGAAAAGCACCCCAGATAACCAATGAGGCATTCTTGGTTGAATTCCTAACCAATCCATGGAAAATAGCATGCTATCAAAACCAATATAGCACCACAAGAGAACAGATAATTCACTACCTAAGCAATGCCATATAAAGTTCATCCATAGTGGGGAATTTAAAATCAATAAATTGCAACGCATCATAGTCCCTGCTACCAAATACATGCTTACATATTGGGGGACAGATTCATATGGACGGTGAACAGATTATAGAAGGCAGCATACAACCACAGTTTCTTATAAACATTATAACGAAACACAATGTTATTATTTTTTTATCTAATTCATTACCCTCTTCTATCTTAAAATTTATATAAATTCCTATTTATATAATTACCCATTTACCATATCTTTTATCTACTATTTAAAAAATCCAACGGCGTCAAAATTACACCAGCACAAGTATGCAGATCATCATGTTACCAACAAAAATCACACATTCCTGCTAACTTTTTATTTAACCAAAAAGAATATAAACGATTACAACAAAACAGAATGTACCTTCTACGGAACGAAAAATTTACTTACAGATTCTGCAATGCAGAGAAGCTCATGGATTGTAGAAACATCAGCTGCCAAGGATAGATTAGTCTTCTTTCTCTCCATGAGCTCAAAAAGCCTCTTTCCAGTAGGGTTTTGAGCCAGAAGAGCCCTCTCACCATAAGGAATCCTTTTCCTTGTAGCATTAGGCACGGACGACGGCACCCTCGCAAAGAGAGCTTCCCACTCTTAACCAGCACACCCACCATCTCAGTAAGCTTAAGAGCAGAATGCAATGTGATCCCGTTTTGAGCCAGATTATCCCTCCCTTCCTGTTCTCTGTCAATGAGCACTACAGCATCAGTGACATTCAAACCCACGGTTTTTAAGGACTCCACAGTCTCCAGAATAGATGCCCCGCTGGTGACCAGGTCCTCCACAACCAGGCAATTTTGACCTGGAGTAAACATCCCTTCAATGGACTTCTTGGTGCCGTAGTCCTTCACCTCTTTTCTTCTCATCGCCATGGGAATGGAGTGAGCGAGGGAAATGCATGTCGCAATGGGTAGGGCAGTGTACGGTACCCCACAGACAAGCTCAAACTTAAGGGAAGATATCTTTTTCCATATGGTGTCTGCAACCAGCTTGAGAAGATGTGGATATGATACAATGAGTCTAAGATCAATATATATGGGGGATGTGATCCCACTCTTGAGCTTGAATTCTCCAAATTTTACAGCTTCTACTTTGTGAAGCTCTAGTATCAATTCTTCCATGGAAATAGATGATGGGTTTTTCTTGGTATCACTGCTCGTTTGAAGTTGGAAATAGATGTAATTTATTTCTGGGAAGATTACGTTTATTCAAGTCTGTAAAGAAGGCATCGCGTTGATTGAGTCTGCAAAAGCCACTCTGGCTGTCGACCATTTTGACGTCCCATAATGGTGAGGCAGGATCAATCTAAACAACTAAAACAGAACCAGATTTGAACTGTCGATGCAGTCGTAATTGTAAAATTCGCCCGACCTATACCAAAGTTTTTTATTTGACCATTATTCCAAGAGTTCGAGTTTACTCTTCAATTTTCATTATTAGTTCATCCCAGCAGGATACTATATCATCCATTTTACTAACCAATGAAATCATTTCATTCTTTCATAACAGTTTTGTATTATAATGTTTCTATATTATTCTTTTATTTTCTTAATTTTTTTTAATTGTTGACATATAATAGTACATTGAACAGTCAGTGTTGTGGAGTTTTATTTCAATTTTTTAATTTAAAAGAAAAAAATTGTGCTCGAAAAAGACAAGTGCTTTCTTATTTTTTGCAATAGGAGGTCCATATATTGAAAGTGGACTTATTTGTGAAGTGATTTATTTGTCAAGAAAGCATTTATTGAAAGTCCATTTAATATGTTTGTGTCACATTTTTTATTTTTTTGGGATTTTTGTAGTTTTTGGAATTTACATCTTCTTTAGAGAGTAGGTAAGTGGTTGTCCAAATTGCTTTCAATTTAATGGAGTTGTCAAAAGAATAGTCATGTGAGTCTAATTTTCCACATAAAGTTACTATTACAGCATATGTCTTGCTTCATTCATTTGAGTAAACAGTGAAATAAGTAAATTCGTGAATCTATAAGATCCCTTAATTCACAATTGAATTGCCTATATCGAGATGGTCTTTGTGGATGTCGATCTTCAGGAGTTACAAATACAGAGATGAGCAGAGTTCTACAATTATGATAATGAAAGAGGAAAAATTACAGAGTGCTTTGTCCTTCTCAAGTAAGCATGTTTTGTTTTTCCCATTCAGTTCTTTGTTTTCGTCAAAAAATGTCTTGTTTACTTGTTGATGTGCTTTCTGACTTTTGAATAGATGGTATTTTAATCACTGTGTCCATTTACTTGTGTTAGTAGTGAGACCAAAATATTACCTACCATCTATGTTACCATTTCGTTTATTTGGTTCCCTTTTCTTCAATGATTTGGACTATGGAACTGCGGATGACACCATATCGTTCTTTTGTAGATTTGTCTCATGTTTATCTTAAATTTGTTCTGCAACTTTAATTTTGTTTCCAGTTTCACGCTTATTAAATATGTCAAGTATTGTTTTACAATTTTTTTCTCTAATTTTGCTCTACAAGAACTCTATTATTGTTTTCATTCATGCTTCAGGCATAATTGGTTTTTTCCCTCTTTAGTTTGATCAACAATTGGACTCAATAATTTTCCTCTCCCGAAGTCATAAAGGAGAAGATAGTAAAATAATGAAAACATATCTTTAAAAGATCCATCCATTCCATACAATTTCTTCCATTATTCTTTGAGATTTGTGTTAATATGATCTCTTGATTTTGTGATTCAATTTTTATTTTGTGCATATTGAGCCCTATTTTTGAAACTTTTTTATGGGCGGGTTGGAACACACAAATTTATTCTTTGTTGTACTAAGAAATGTATCAATAAAAAGCACAGTAGAAAGAAAAGTTGAGGAAATAACTCTAGTGAGTTTTCGAGTGAGGTGATGGCGGATTCGCCCATCAAAGATTATAATGTTGTTTTTTCAAACGATTTATTTTTGGCTTTATTACCATTAGTTTAGGGTTTGGAGAGTTTGTTGTAAAGATTGGCAATTTGAGGAGGTGGGAAGCATGTTGAAAGTGCTTCAAGTGCAGCTTCCATAGGAGATTCTGATTGTGGACTACAAGTTGTTACCCTACATTCTCTCTCATCATCCTTATAGGTCTATGACGAACGACGTTTTACCAAATTCAGCCCCATTGATGGTTATTACTTGAGATTATGATTCCTTCATCTACATAAGCAATCTTCCTGTTCAATGAGCCAATCTTCACAAAATCATTTGTTATATAGTTGATTCCATTATCTTCTTTGGTGTTTTAATTTTGGTTGACTATAATCCTACTAGAGACACTATATTGGTTCTAGAATTTTCATCAAGTTGTTTTTAGTATATTGATACTTAGAGTTATCCCTAGTTCTTCGTACTATACTTTTAGAATTATCAATTAGATGATGGTCTAGTATGTATTTTTTTTATTAGTATCAATATAATATTTTACATTGATCTTTTATCAATTAAAAAATTGTGATCAATACAATATAAATTATGTACATGTACATATATCCATTATGTATTTTGGAAGCTCATTTGCTTTATTTTGGAAGCATCAAATCATTCATGCCCATGCATTTTGAATTTGTTGTTTCCATAGATTTATTAATTAATCTTTAAAAAGTCATATAATTTGTTTTTGTTGTTTGGAATAGGGTTACATTAGAATGCACTTTTTTTAGGAAACACTTTTTCAAAATTTATGAGGGACCTCGTAATTGTTTTATTTGTAAATTTAGATAGGCAAGAAGTCTACTTTTTTTTGAAATTTTGCGTGTCCATGAAGCTTTTCTTCTAAAGCCTAATGCACAAATGTATCTTGGACTTGTTTTAGTCCAATATAAGACACATATATAGTTTTTAATTTCTTTTTGGACTTGATTGGTTCCTTGTTTGAGCTAGGGTGAATATGTTCTAAATTTTTTATTTGTGGTTTTGTGTTTATCGGGTGTTGATAGGTTTTTTCCATATTCCTCTAGCTTTATATATCCTCAAAAGAAATCTTCAACAAGAAAATCACCATTGACCTTCAAGAAAACCACATTTTCCCACATCACAATCAAAACTTCTCCAAAATACTAGGCTTATTTCCCAAGCTGTAAAAGGTACAAGTGTAGATAATGTTCATTCTAAAATAGCCAGATACTATTTTTAGTTTCTCCATGTGTTGTCAGAGCATAACACAAGCATTTATGACCATTATAAGTTGTCATGATCTTTATTTTATTTATGTTTCCCTAAACTTAGAAACCCCTTCTGCACTTGTTCAAATTAACAATTGAAATACTTGAAGAAGAGAAAGTTATAACAGCCAAATGAAAGAAGCACACAACCAACACTAAGAACAACGTGCAAGTTGGAGGAATCTTGGTAAAATGCTTACAAGATGCCATGATTCGTCATTTTCAACATGACCATGATTCTGATGATGAGTCCTATGACTGATTCTCCTGCATAACCCACTCATTTTAGTTATTTTCAAACCTATTTCATTATGTTGTCAAATATGGACAAGACAGATAAAACACCTAGAAATAAACAAAAGTAAAAAAGATAAACTGCCACATGGTGGAAATTTTGTAGAAAACATTGAGATATAACCAATAAATTTTTATTAAAAAAAACCTTCAGAAAATAGTATCTGCCAAAACAATATTAGTGTTCTCACTTCAGAATGTTAAAAGAGACTCACTGGAAGAACTAAATGAACTCTACCAACAAATTGAAATGGATTAGGATTAGAAGTCCAAAATTATCGTCAATGGTCAGAATCATCTTTTGCCATTTTTGAATCAAACGCAACTTTCAGAAAATAATTAATTTCATGCATCCCAAAAAAACTTCAACCTCAGACCATGTAAAATATCTACAATTATTAGTTTTGAATAAACAACAACAGAAATTTCTAGTTGAACTTATTGTGTAGAAAAAAAAAACATGTTTTTTTTCTTCTACTCATGTTGTCATAGCAAAGATTCACACTGTTTGGTGGAACACATTGAAGTTTTAAAATAGAAATATCTTGCATAAACTTAGAGGTTTTAGTTGTGTACCAGCCATGATAAGGTAGCAGAATAGAAGAATAAGTGAAGTGCCCGATAAGACTATTGAGTTTATGATTGCTGGAAAAGCTTTCATGGCCACTCCAGACAAATATTGAAAATTGTGTCAACATTTTTTATCAAATGGCAATTCAAAAGAATATATATGAAGAAGACTACAAAATTGCATCAGTATAAATTAGAATTGGAACCTTCAAAAACCATATTTAATCCTTCAACTTCCTAGATTAAAGATGAATGTGTTTGATTGCTGAAAAATAGTAGGACATACAACAGAGCTACTTTCATCATCTAAGCTAAAAATGAACATAAATCAGCCAAAACAACCTATATTTGCCTCCGTGTGACAAAAGTACCAAATGATCTTAGTAATTTGAGGAATAATGGGTCAGACTATTGGATACCACATGTAGCTTTCCCAACTTCAAGTTCGTGAAAGTAAAGAGCTAATTTAGCAATCCCAAAAGACATAGTCAACATTTTTCAAGGATGAGTAGTGGAGTCCATTTTAACAAGGCCAACAGACTAGTGAAGCAAAATTAAACTATGATTGGGATTGGGATTAGGTCAAATAAGAATACATTATTCCATGTCTGAAAATATATTAATTATTATCTATAACTATTTTCTTATCTAATTTTGTAGTCATTTCTGACAGATTTGGACTTTCAGAATGTTTGGTTGAATTTCTATTCCATGCCCATGTCTTGAGTGGAATTCTCCAATCACTGGTGCAATTGACTCAACACATTTGAAGAATGTGTTCGTTATTGAATGCCCAAATGTTGAGAAATATTTATGCATAGTTCTCAGTGAAGGATTCTTGCAGAATAAATCTAGTTCAACACATTATGCAAACATTGTTTCTGAATTCTTGACCAATTGCATGGACCTTTTAGAAGACATACAATTTGTGAAGCAACTGGGAAATGCATATGTGAAGCATTGCTTCAAGCCTCAAGAAGACTATGATCCATACATTGACACATATGTTATAGAGATGATTAATGACCTTATAGGTGGATTGTTCTCCCTAGAATCTTTAAGTTCATGTGTTGTGACAACTTGTGTGTATAATTCCTTAAAAATTGCGATCAGCAGTAAATATAAAGCAAATATAGATCATGCCTTGCATGCTCACTATTCCCAGTTTGCACAGCAGAGTGCTTTGAGAATCCCATATGTATGCAATGCAATCATATTCCTCCAAATACATATGTCTTCTCCTCTACTTACAACTTATTCACGAAACAATTGCTCCTTGGCATGAATGAGTAGTTCTTAGTTTACCCAAATTTGAATAAATTTGACATCACTAGTTATCATGGATGACTTTTTCATGATTCTATGTACATAGTCCATAGCATATGGAATTTGTATACAATAATTTGTATATACCTCTAACCTTGTTAGAAGAAGGAATTCTACCAATTTTGTAAAAACCTTGTCATATATAGTAAACTTTTATCTTTGCAGTGATGTTTAACTATGTCATGTTTAAATAAAAATCAATGATCATCAAATTTAATATATATACATCATATACAAATTTATTATTTGATTGAGAATAGTATAGGCAATGAAATTAAAATTATGAACATGTGAAGTTGATACATTAATCAACATGTTTCTTGTGTGATAAATGTTGTCTACTTAGTAATATATCCTCTTGTTTTCCATATTGCAATATATTTTTCAAGATTTTCTAAATGAAAAAAGGCCTTTCAATGAAACATATATGTAAAGTACATAAATCCTGTATGATTAATAATTTTATCGTAAACCAGATTTATTTGATTTGTGAACATTGGTTAGAGAACTTAAAGTCCACAAAAATACTTTGATACAAACCAAAAGAATCTGTAATGTTTCCATGTCAACTCTTTAAAACATAAATCTCAATTATATATTTACTTGTGCCCTTCAAATAGTGTTATGATAACATGTCTAACGACAAGTGTAATTTTTACGAGCACTTGTACTACTGAAGTAGTTTGTACATTAAATGTTAGATGTATTAATAGAAATGGAGAAACTTGCACATAGATTAAAGATGGTATGAAAAATGTTTGGTTTTGGAGAATATGTTTTCAATCCACTAAACATGACAATAGAATATTGTAGAATGATGATGTTTAAGTTCTTCTTGTTTTCTTCTATGTCGAGTGTTACATTATTAATTTAAACATGTCAGAGGGAAATATTAAACAATGGGTATTTAGCTTCATAAATGATCTCTAATTACCTAGTAATTACATTTTCCTTGCATATTGTCATACTTCATTCAAAAAGATGTATTCTGACAAAGTGAAAAAAATTATTTACAAATTGTATGTTCTATATTACTGATCCTTTTTTTTCAAAATTTCATAGATGCTTGAACTATGTTAGCAGTTTTCCAATTTGTGAATACAATTAACATTGCCAATTTCAAGGAACCGGTATGTTTCCATCCAAACTTTTCAAAGTGAAAGTCCAAATTTTATTTGAAATTGTAATCCTCGAGTAATAGTAATTAGGATAATAATTTCTAAAGCAATAAAATTTCATTAATATTCATATTTCTGAATTAATGTGTTTGGTTTTCCCTATTCTATTGTAAATTATTGTTCAAGGGATGTTTATATCAATTGTCACATAAAGAAAAAAATTCTTGATTCAAATTCACATTGTTTAGATACCATCAAACATAGTTTGAAAATATTTTCTATCATGTCTATATAAAATTATATATATAAATCATATCCATATCCATATCCATAAATCATATCCATAAATCATATCCATAAAACAATGTCTATTTACTTAAATATGTTATATACTTAATATATTTAATAGTTTGTAATAATTAATAAATCAAAAGAAAACTAACTTAAAATAAAAACTTCATAAATTATAAACTACTTAGAGGTATCGATATTTTACATAAAGAAATATAAATTTATTTTGAAAATCAAATTAATTATATTTTTATAGTATATTTATATTATTTTTATAATAATCATTGGTATTTGTAATTATGTTAATATATGTTGTATTATATTTGTTGATATAGTACTACATGAAATTATATATCATTAGTAAATTGTAATATGTAAATAATTAATGAAATTGTCAAAACAGTTTGACAACATATATTGTGTGTTTTTACCATGATAAAGAAAAACAAATGTTCAAGTTGAATATTGATTGTGACTCGAAATCCTCAAATAGCCGTTGAAAGATATAAAGTTGAAATATTGATGTGGGAGGATTGGCACTTTTGGCACAAAGAACTATGGTATTGAAATTTTACTTTTACATTTACATATATTTGTCATCAATGCATATCAATGCACTCAATTCTCAAAGCACCATGGCTTTGATTGAATTAGAGCATAATAATTTTCTTTGTAATTCTATATATAATTGATAAATACATGCAGTTTCTAGAGCTTTGAACAAATTGACCTACAATGAAGTATACATCTGAACATTCAACTTGTCTTTATTGTACATTTGTTAAATATTTGTGCCATGAAAAGCTATATCTTAGAATTCATTGATGCTTAGCAAAATCTAAAATTTTTTACTCATTATTGACAAGTTTTCTCTAGTTCCATTGTATGAGTATGAATACTTTGAATGCATTCATTACAATAAATTGCCCAATAGATCATGAAAACCCACAATCTAGAGTCCTTGAAAAAATTCAACAGCTTCCAAGTGAATGTCAAAGGAAAATATTGGAAAAATATTTTTAGGAGAACCATGTTGCAATGTTTCAATACAACAGATAAGGAAACATTCAACCGGTACCAGAGACCATTCAAATTTGTGTTCTATCTCCATTCATGACAAATGGAGAATTGATTTACCTAAAATATCTTGTGCGAGTATATATAGGGAAGCTCATATCATATTTCATTGTCAAGATATTATAATCCATTTTCCTCACAGAAATCATATTGTAGAAGAATTGACAGCCATTTTTAATCTAGCATGCAAAACATTGTTTTGTCAACTATCACCATTTAAAGCCACTATTGAAAGTGAAACACTTGTATGCATAATAAACTTTATCATATCATATCCAAATATTTCACTTGAATGGATTATAAGACATAACAATATAGAGCTTCTAAGTCAATGGTATGATGATGATACATGAGCTCTAGCAATTAAAACCATAAAGCACCATTACTCATACCATTATTTGTCTATATCTGCGAATATTGACATGCTACCTGACATTCATCTTGTAGCAGATATTGGAAGATGGCACATCCTTTATGGATAAATTAGTTGTTACAACATGATAGTCACCAAAAGTAAATACTTATGATGTATAAGAGTATGCTCCATTTTTCATTTGTTGAAAAAGTCTAGCACAATATGTATCTGCTCGTTTGCATCTCAATAATGTGTGCATATCTAAGTTTAGCTAACTTATTTTTTTTCTACTACCAACTAGTAACGATTTCATCAATTACATTTCATATGTATATAGTCAATTATGCTACAAAAATAGATTATTCTATTATATCTACAATGAGAACTAGTGATAAAAAAAATCAATTCCATGTAGTGTTTTCATTCCATGACAACAAAGTTCTATTCATGTTTGTTTCTACTTGAGATTTCTATTTCCATTCCATAAGATCTCCATACCCATAAGTTTATGTTGCCATTTGCTAAATAAATTTGTGCACAATGTGTTGCACAAATGTTTTTGGTGAAATACTTAGAAAATCTACCAACCTTTCACAAAATAGTGTAATTATAAAGAAACATGCATAGAGAAATGGAAAATGCCATTTCAGAAGAGTCAAAAGACTATGTAAAACATATTAATGAGTACACAATAGATTAGGTCAACCAGCTTCCAGAATAAGTAATACAAATGTGTACAATGTTCTTGTAAAACGTAATTGTTTCCCAACTTTGGGAAGCACATCTAAGTTGCATATGTTTTATAATGGTTGCTTTGAAGCATCAAGAAGTAATGCATATGTGTACAATGCTTTCGTTCAACATATTTGATGTAACATTGCTTCTATATCGTAGAAGCATATTAGCATATGTAAGGTAAATATGCTTGGTAATGCTTGCTTCTGAAGCTCGCAAAAGTAATGCATATGCCTCCAATGTTAATGTACACCATATTTCCTACAACATTGTTTAAAGAAAGGAAGCTTCTGATGTGGAAAAAGTTGAATTTCATTTGTTGTCTACAAATGTAACAATTGCTACTTCAATCTCAATTGGTAGGCATTTGAATTGATTAATTATCATACTATTTGAAGATAATGTTAAATTATTTGCAATTATATTGTCTACTAGATAGATAGCAATAGGCACATTGTAACATAAGGTTTAAATATTTGTATGGCAGGGTGGACATGCTTTGAAGACATAAGTGTGGTATATAAATTTCAAGGTTGCATATACAAACAATTTCCCCAAAGGAAATTGTTGTGGTGATTTCTGAGGGCACCATGCCTTTACATGAATTGTTCACGCTACTTAATATATGCATTCTTTTGATGCTCTCTTTTACTGTCAAGGAAACACCTTTGTTTATATTCCTATTGGCAATTGACATAATAATTTTTTATGTGACTTTATACATAATTGAGAAATATATGAGTCTATAGAAGCTCAAAGAAGATAAGATAGAGAGAGCTATACATTTGGAGACTCTATTTTTGTCCACTGCATCTTAGTCTAAGCTATGAGTAGCTAAAAATAAAGCTAAAGAGCAAAGTAATGTCACAATACTTGTAAATTTTAAATTTTAAACACAAACATTATTTTAATTATTTGCGCTATTATGTAATCCCCCTTAAAATGAGAGATTTGACATGATCAATCAAGGAATTACAGTAATGCAACTAGTTTTGCATTTATCAATCTTTATCTTAACCTGATTCAAATGTGATTTCTTCTACTAATTGAATTATTGGGAAATGACAATCCACACTTTTAAAAAATAAATCCATTTGTAAAACACTGTTTCTATTGCTCTAATTTTTTTGCTCTAGTTACTTTGGACATTGTTAGTGGAACTTATAGATTTCATTACTTGTAATAAAATCTACCCTACTATATTCAAAACAACCAAATCATGCTAAATGTTTTGCATTCTTCTACATAGCATTCTAGTAGAAAGACTTTACTCTAATATCTTTGTTTCTTTCATCTACTTGATTGGTCTACTTTGTCTAAATTATTCACTGCCTTTAAAGAATCAAGAATATACATGACTTGTTTCAAAGAAAAAACAATTATAGATTTGGAGAACGAAGACATGCCCACTTTTAAGGAAAACAAAATCTTGTTTACTAGATGCATGTCCAAAGCATAGGAAATACAAGGGTGTCAGGAAATGTCCTTGGGGTCAGTATGTTGCAGAGATAAGGGATCCACAAACTAAGCATCACCAATGCCTTGGAACATTTGAAACGCTAGAGGAAGCTACAAATACATACAATAAAGCAGCACTCTCTATGAGAGGAGTAACAGAGTGCACTGACTACTATAGACAATTTGCGAGAGAAACCAATGATGCATTAGTGAATATCAAGCCATTGGTCACGAAAAATCCGCTCTACCAAACCCCAATGCATGAAGAGAAAAACATAAAGCAACACCATCCCTAGATAATATCCCATTTGATAGTAGAGTAGTACTTGATGTGCACTATGTAATGATACCTACAAATTATAATTACTATGCAACCCAACAGAGTAAAGATTGTCAATCGTCAACAATTTTCCATAGTTCCAATATGAAACTAGTTATGTCCCTTCATATACACTTACATCATCAGGATTTCTAGCAAACATAGTTACCCATAGCTCAATTGGAAATGACAGCATCAATGATTTATACAAGTTAGACAATACTTCCAATGTGCATTCAAGCTTTCGAAGGAAACTGAGGTCAACATACAATTGCAATGTTGAAGGTTCAAATTTGTTGCAAACTACTATGGTAATTTCAAAATCTAAAGACTTTCAATATAAAGGACTACAAGAAGATAATGGTATTTCCTTTGAACATTTTTTAATGCATTCTCTAATCATAGTCAATGGAGAACTTAAGATAGTCTAGTCAAGTAATTAGAATAATTTGCATAAATAATTTTTGGTAAAATACATTTGAAATGAAGGATATCTAATTGTATTTTTAAAAATATTTGAGGGTATGACAACATGAATAGGTGTAACATAAAACCAATCCTCCCATGTAACCCAAAAAGTGTACCCAAAGAATTAGATTCGAGCACCTACAATGTAAGTTTGTGCAATAAGAATGAAATAATGGACTATAAAAGTAATTTTTGCAATGTGACAGAATGAAATAATAGGGTGAACATGCAACACTTCTCCCAACAAATAATGTTGATAAGAAACATTTTTCAATTAATGACAAGATAATTTTGGAAATTGGTATTCTAAACTGCAAGTTATCTGAAATTGAGGATGTGATAAATAATATAGAAAGTACACTCCTCAAAGATATACCTAGATTTGTGCATTTTCTATGAAATGTTTGTGAACATGAAAAGATTTTTGTACATAGACAATAATGTTGAAGATGCTTGCACACATTAGCAAAAATCTTGAAGCATTTTATTGAACTCTCTATATTGAGTTTCTATACATGTATTAAAATGCTTGCACACATATATTTATATGTTAGTCATTACAAAAACTATAGTATGTATGATACGTTGTAAAAAAAAATTCCTTTTCCCAACTATGTAGAATGTTGGTTTCAAAATCTAGAATTTAAATTATACTATGATAGGTTATGAGTAATACATATTGAAATGTGGCAAACATAAATTATTAAGTTTTTTCAATTAGTAAGAATTATTTTCTTCCTCATTTTTCCAATATTTATTAAAATATGAACATCTACATAGTCTTATTTATATGTTAGAAGAATATAAACAGAATTATTGGTCACAAAGTTGGAAAGCACAATTAAAGAAAACTAACAAAGTATGTGTGTTTGATGCACAGGGTAAGACATGACAACAAAAAATTAACCAAGGTGCTAGAAATTCATAGAAAAGTTGAATACTTTCATAGAATGCATTTATTCCACTTACTATGAAGATCATTATCATATGTTAGAAGTTACTATGTGTCAAATACATTAAGTAAAAGTGCACATTACCAACAAATATTCATTAATTGCAACTTCTCATGATCAAATGTTCACATTGTGAAGATGACTAATAAAAATCAACCATGCAACATTGATATTGAGTTGGCAAAGCAAGGACTTTATAGATTGTAATAAATCAAATACAATCTTGGAAACTTCTTGCTTGACTCTATTGAATACTTAGTTGACTTTACAAAAACTTCTAGAGACCTACGAAATGGTACAATAGACTACTTTTCAATGTGCCTTAAAAAAGCAGACTACATGCATACAATCATGAGTTGCACCCTCTTCTCGTCAAAGACCTCTACAATGTAAATGACAAGAACACTTACTTGCAAAGAATGTGTCTATCTACAAAAGAACTAAACAATAGTAAGGAAACTGGTTTATGGGGAGACATATTTTGCATTCACTAGCTTTCCAAGTGGTTAAATATTTGTATCTATATCTTTTCACTGAAAACATGAAAGTAATACATTGAGTTCAATAAAACATTGAACACAAAATCATATTGTATACTATTTCATTAAAAAAATCCTTGAAATGGCCATTTTGAACCTATAGTACAATTGGAAGGGGTCCAATGCATAAACCATACAATCAATTTTCATAACTTTAGAGAAATGTCTACTAAAAATATGGACATCTTGAAAAATCATAATATTAGGGAACAAGAAATGCAAAGGGATCATCAAAACACTAAAGAGTAAGAGAATATACATACTGCTAAGAAATCATTCCACAATCTCTTAGAAACACAGAAAAATTCATCCGATCTAAAATGATAAGCAATAAAAGTAGTCTAGCATGCAATAAAGCTAGTTTGAATAGTCATGAACAACAATCCAATATTAATGTTGTACCTATATCACCAAAAAATAACAACTTAAAAAGAAAGTATAGAAGATCAAAGAAGATTAGTAGAAACATATGAACTTGAAATAGAAGACACTCTGAAATATACCTATCCAATTTGTCATACTTTGCATTTCAAAAGAGATATCAAACATGTGAGACCAAAGGAAAGAGATATATACAAAATTTTGAACCAATGTAATTAACCAAATGATGATTCAAACATATGCAAAACATATGACAAATTTCTCAAAAAGTCAATGCTTCTGAAGTTTTCAACACCGAAAAACATTGGAACAAATAATCGTTTATAACATGTAAAATGTCTAAGTCAATTAGAGGGAAGGCTTGTGTCTTTGAGAATTTCTTTTTCTCAAATATGGGAACTAGGACACAAAATATTACAAATGGGTCTAATCGGATCTATCATAAATGTGCCTATCAATTTGAACATTGTGTAGAAGGCTTTACCCCAATCATCGAATAACACGTCAACTGTGGCAGTCTCTCTTAAGTGATGACTTGAATATAAAAGTGCCTTTTAAAAAGGAATGGTAAGACCTAATATTGTTATGCAAGCTCTTCATGAATTGGCAGACACAACATTGTATAGATCATAAAATGTTCAGATCAATGATGCATGGTTGCAATTACTAGAGGAAGAGCAAAAAGATGAAACATTAAGTGAATCTATATCATTTGATTCTGATTCTAGAAGTGATAGCGACAATGTCAACCCATTAGAGCCACTGATACATGGATTTATAGATTCAAGAAGCATACAAAACATGGACGAGAAGATTATTGAAATAGCACATACTCAAAAATCTTATCCAATAGGAATATTCAAAGATAAACATGTAGAGGAAATAAATTTTCCTACATTATTTTTTGAAGAACCATGCAGTAGTCATATGTTAGAAAAATTAACTTATTAGAAAGTGACACAATGGGAGCTCCTAAACTGTCATCGTAATTTTGCACTCCATACAAAAAATCTTTTCTTCAAAGCAATCAAGATACTAATACATCAAGTATTGTCAATGATGTGAGTTAGAATTAGAACAGATCAACTTAAAGGTAGGAAATTCATTGCAAGAAACATTAAAAACTAGTCAAATTTGGAAAAGCTATTGGAATCCAACATTAGATATGTTGATTTCAAAAGTATACGAATATCTCTAGACTATTGCCAACAACAAAAAAAAATGCTTTTGCTATGATACATCAATTGGGACCAACATTTTTCCTTACTTTTACAAGTGCATAATAGAATTGGGAACCATTAACAAAAACTCTACATGCTTTGCACATATTAGATGAATTAGAAGGAGGAAAAAATGAAACTACTTGCGAAAGTAATACCAACATAAACACCCTCATTCACAAAGACCCAGTTACATGTGCAAGATATTATAGACATCGAATAAAATCTGTGTGAAAATTAATAATGAGTGAGGTCTCCTTCTTTGGTAGAGTTTTTGATTTCTTCCCTGTAACTTAATTTGTGTAGATAATGCCCCAATATATGGGAGAGAAATAAATATGGACCTAGTTAATTTTGTTGATAAGTACTTAAGTTGTAGTATAGAGCAATTTATACAATCTCTAGCAAAATTGCAAATACATAATCATACAAAACAATGCAGAAGGTCAACAAGAAGAACCTATCGATATAACTTCCCCGTCCCTCCCTTTCCATGAACAATGATACTTGAACCTCTAGTAGAAAGATCTAATACAATATCAACAAATGCAACAAATATATTCTCAAGAATATAGAAAGCAAACTATGATAATTCATGCACATATGATATGTTTCTCAATGACCTGTAATTAATAGAGTATGACTATTTCAACTCAATTAGGTCAACGTTAGATAGGCTTACTCTATTTCTCAAATGGAAACCTTGTCAAATATGGAATAATAGTTTCTTGAAGAAAATGCCATCATTGTGGAGAGCAAATATAGATGCACAATTTGTACTGAATGCATATGTTGCGGCTATGTATTGCAACTCATATATGGAAAAAGTAGACAAATCAATGACAAATTTATTCAAACAGATTCAAAATGACCAACAAATAAATAATATAGATGTACTTCACATGATAAGAAAACTAGGAAATGCTTTACTTAACTTGCAACAAATGTTAGCACAACAAGCTACACATTTAGTCCTCTCTTAATGCCACTCAATCAAAGTTCCCGAAGGTGTATATTCATTGATAGAAGACCTAACAATGACCACATTTTTGTTCTTAAATCTTCAAAAGAATTGAAGGAAGAGCCAAATGAATCTAAGAATATAATGGTGAAATTTGTACTACATTACTATGTTGACCGTTCAAAAACTCTACAACACATATGCTTTGTTGAATATGTTCCATAATATAATAGAACTAAACGTCTTACTAGGAAAAAAAAAAACCTACTATAATATGTTTTATGAATTACAACATCCATACCAATCTAGAAAACTTCCACAAAGAACAAGTCCTACTATATGTTCCATTTATAATAAGTATTCAAACAGTGCTAGAAAAACTCAGCTATTAGCAACTAGGATATGCATACCATGATTTTTTTATAAGAAACCATGCAAAGTTTTGCTACAATATCAATAGTAAATGGGAAAACATTGAAGAAGAGGAAAACAAACTACATTTTAAAGAGTCTACCAGACAAAACTCAAAAGAATAAGAGAAGAATGGCATAATACATTAAGATTACAACATATTAAGAGATATTCCAAAAAATTCATATAAAATCATATGTACATCATCAAATGTTGGATGTGATATAGTGAAACACCCTCAGATAATGAATAACATTGACTACTTCAAATTATTTCAAATACTTAATACTGAGCAATAAATGATAGTTAAAGACATCACAATGAGGAAACAAAAAGATAGAGCCACACCAATACACCTTTTCTTGATAGGCAGTGTTGGCACTAGGAAAACATTTATAGCTAAAGCTATTTACCATGCACTCCTATGTCTATATAGTAATGACATCAATGACGTCCCTGACAAACCTAAGGAATTGATAGCTGCATATATAGGAAAAGTTGCCTATAACATTGGCAATGTCACTATACATTTTGCACTGCACATACCATTCAATAAGTTCGAATTTATTCCTTTAAATAGTCATATACTTGACAAGATGTGTAAAAATTATTGCCACCTTCAAATCCTACCCATAGATGAGATATTCTTAGTGAGATCCTCTTTTTTGAGATGCAAAACCTACTACTTATTTTGGAGGATTGGACACAATCTTCTATGGTGACCTATGCCAGGTGTTACTAGTTCTAGATTCAAATGTCTTCAAAAGCAAACCAATAGCTAAAGATGATGCCCTACAATTTCTAGAATGACAATATAA